>SKCR01029764.1:0-397524 GCA_019454045.1 Zanthoxylum bungeanum
TTGTAAGTATGATTCCGCCATACTTCATCTTTTAATATATATTCATTGTTGTATTTCATATGCTTAATCTTTCCTTGGGACATATAATAGAAACCAACAGATATAAGATATCAACTCCCCAATTATGGCAAAGTGCCATATAATCCGAAATGGATTCCATGTATATCAACCAGTTTGGATACTAGTTGATGTACCACAAGGCATTGTGCCTAATGGTACTTAAAAGTCTTCTAGGAAGACATACATGGATGGCAACATACCAACGTATAAAGCAAGGCTTTAACGGAAAGGTATCGTTATCAACATTGTGTTGATTACGGTTCAACCTTTTACATGTTACCACGGTAAATCCATTTGGATAATGCTTGTTATTCGATCCATGATTGGATTGAAGCAAGCATTAGGTTATTGGAATTATCCTTTTGATATAATCATAATGATGTATGCTTTAATTCAAAACGAAAATAATTCTAGTGTATATATAAGAAGGTTAGTGGGAGCGCACTGACAGTGGCTGTCCTATAAAATAATGATAATACGTCATTTCTTGGAAATGATATTCCCATAAAATAAATATCGGCGAAAACTTGGCTTTCGAAATACTCTCCTAGAAACCATACATTGAAAATGTACAACACCTGGTGTATCATACTCTTTGAGCATATGGATTCACAAACAGGGCAATCCGAGTGATAGTCACTGGATTAATGTTATAAACATCCATTAGTATCTTAGAGAACTAAGGATGCTGTCTTAGTCTATGGAGAAGGAGAACTTGAAGTGACTGGGATCATTGTAGTAAGTTTCCTATAACTGATAAAGACGACTAAAAGTCGCAAACGGTACTATATAGTTTGAATAACGGAACAGTGAGCTGGAAATCTTCTGAGCAAGATTCTGTTTCCGAATAAACAACAAATACGGATTATTGCTGCAGCTGAGGCAGCAATAGAAGCTATTTGGGTCGATAATAAATCTAATTAGATTAGATATAGTTCTGTTAGTGGCTGAGCTAGGCGTCAGCACAGACTAAGGAATTAAAGGTCTAATCGAGGATCCAGATATATACTTATATATTCATCTGATTCGTTCGGATCATACATCGTGGCGATGTGATGATCATGTAAATCGCATCGGATGATAATCATGCAAATCCGCTGACGAAAACCTTTTCTCAGCAGTTTGAGCCAACCGTACATAGTTCGGGTGTTAGACACTCGAGTGACTAGCTATGTGCCATGTGGGAGATTGTTGGATAATATGACCCATAGCGTCACTATTTGTACAGATCATGGTGTTGTTGTACAAATTAACTATGTGACAAAGAGATTGCACTCTTATCATTTGTGATTAGATCACCTTAGATATATAAATGATGAGAGGTCCCTATGATTGGTTCCTGGACGGAGAATGATATGAGACAGTATCAGTCCACGTAGGATAAATCATTAAATATCCCTAGTCGTAGTATTATCGAGACAGGACATCGATAATGCGGAATAGGCTAGTATTGCACTTGTGCGCGTTGTGAGGGCACAACGGCATAGTTCTCATATATTTAAGTATTGGATACTTATGCAAGTGCGATAGGAGGTTGTGTTTCACCGATGGTACGGGAAACAGCTTCGCTCTGGATAGACCCCTCGGAATCCCATTGGTATTATGACTATGTGTCTATGGGAGTCCGTCATCAGGGTAGGTGTATTTGGTCTTAACCTGAGACTTGCACCGCTAATACTTACGATAATTGGTAGACTTTTGTCTTGGTGGTACAGGGCTTTAACCGGTTCTGCGTACACCAATTCTGGTTTATCAGAGGAGTCGTAGTGTATTGGGTGTGATGTCAAGACGAAAGTATCACTTCAGTCATAGTGGAGATGATGTCACGCAGGATACGGTACTAGTGCTCTTGAGTGATGCGCATCCAATCATGATATTATGACCAGGTCATGAATATCTGATTATAGAGACTAGTTACCAGACATCCGACATGTGCTTCGGACGGGGCAGACACTTATCCAGCCCCAGCCCTAGCACGTGACTATCCGATACTGGACCGATATACACAATACTACGGTATACTACGCTTGATACAGATCTATATATTCCTGTAAGAATATTTCTGGAGAATTGGGTAGGCATGGCGCTTTGCTAGAAGCAACCTTGTCTTGTAAATCGGTATAAACGTAGTACGAGGTACTTACGTGTTCGGATAGTCCGATAACCGTATTTACTGCCAACATATCCGGAGATCTCATGGGTCGCTTCCTGAAGATTCACCGATGATGTATAACTCGCACTTTAATTAATCTAGGATTAATTAGAAGAGAGAGAAAATTAATCTGGGATTAATTGCGGAGATATTTTATCTGGGATAAAATATTAATTAAAGAGAGAGAACGATTAATTTGGAATTAATCGATAAAATAATATATTCGATATATTATAAGAAATTAGATTTCGACGCGGAATTGAAATTGGATTTTAATTCGGGCGAACGAATTAATTTAGAATCAATTCGTTAGCGACGTGAATAGTGAATTCGCTAGGCGTAATCATTTAATTACGACGCGACGAAAATTCGTTAATTTGGAATTAGCGAACCCGAGCCCGAGAGTGATTGTGAGCGCATTCGCATTTCGAATTCGAACGCGGTACGCAAGTCACATCAAGCGTCAAATCGCTAGTCGCATCAATTGTCAAATCACTTGTCACTTTGAGTGATGTGACATGACATGTTGTCACTTTAATAAAGTGACTTGATGTGAATAGTGATAGTTGATTGAAAAGCACTTTTTGCTTTCTGACTTTTGCTTTTTTGAAAAGTAAAAGGAATTTTTTAATAGAGATGAAAAGTGGTAAAAGGTGTTATTATTATTAATTTTGGAAATTAAAATATATAAACCTAATTGCACTTTTTCTCTCTCTCTCTCCCTTTAACGTTTTTCATCTCCCTCTTTTTCCCTCCTTCTTCCTCTCATGGCTTTGAGCCGATTTCTTCCCAAATTTTTGGCTTATGGCCGAATCTATGAGAAACAAGGAAGAACATTTGGTGCTAGCACACACACATGGGTTATATTAAGGTGATAGGAAGTGAGTTTGTGAGCTTGGAATCTCAAAGCTTGGAGCTTTAATGGAGGTCTTTAATGGCCGAAATTTTGAGGATTTTCACAGCCCAACACCGTGCAGTTCAGTAGCTTCAAGATGGCCAAAACCGAGCTTGATGGAGGAAGAAAAAGACTGTGTTCTTTGGCATCTCAAACCAATCATTGTGAGTATATGTTTCCGCCATTATTCCTTGATGTATTCATGCGATTTTTGCTTGTTTTGGATGATTCTTGGGACCTAATTAGGAACTCAACAAAGCAAATAATAGAGCATAATCTTTGGAAGATTTATGTGATGATAACTTAAGTGCTGAATCCATTAAGCTTGTCGCAGTAGACTCTTTAATTTCCATGTCAGAACTAAGGGTTAGATCCTTAAAGTATGATAATGAAATTGAAGGATCTTCATAAATCCATAGTTAGATTTTAGAAGTACTAAAATTGCAATAATAACTCTTGGAGAGTTAATGACTATTCTCGAGGAGACAAAGTTAAAGTTTGCAATTAGGCAAGTGGCGCAAGGCGCACCTTACTTTGATATTCTAGAAACCCGAGGCTTGGCCAAAGGCTACTGGAATGTCAAAAGGGCAAAGGCAAAATCATTATAGTCTTCTGGGAAGATAAAAGACATATCTTAAAATGTCTGCCTAAATGTGGCAAACGGGACCACGGAAGCGTGACTGCCGTTTGGACAAAGCAGGCATAAAGGAATTGAAGACGAGCAAGCCTCCGACTTAAAATATGTTAGTCATATTATGTTCACTACTAGTATTAAAATTGGATTTTAGATACTTAGTGTGGTACATAAAATATATGTGTATTGATGTTCAGAATTTGTTTTGAACAGGATAATGACTTCAATTGAGATAAATCTGCGAATTGTACATGGGACGAAAGTCGCTGTTTTAACCGTAGATACCTAATTTTAGGAACTACCCTCAGATGTGTACCTAAATTTGGAAACTGTTATAATGTAACTAGTTTGACTAGATACATTATCTCTATATCAGTGTTTAACCCGCTGCGGGTGAACCTTTATATTCTAGAACACTAAAGTGTTTCATTATATAAAGATGATATTGAGATAAGCACATTAGATGTGAATAACATAATTTATATTTGGAATATAAATAAATCTCAAATGTATTAAATGACAAACAAATAGCTCAAACTGATTTGATCAGAAGAAACTAATTTGTGGCATTGTTGTCTGGGACACAATTAAACAAGACTCGTATATCCGCACTTTTGAAGAGTGTGTACTAGGACTGATTTGATTCCAATCAAATAAAGTCTACGAATCTAGTTTAATTGGGCAAAGTGCTTAAACACTATTTACTTGGTAAAAGTGTAAATGCCACCGATCTGTTAGCCATAGTTCATAGTGAAGCAAGTGGGCCCATCTCTAGCTAGGCTAGAGGTGGATATGAATATTTCGTGACCTATACGGATGTGGCATCGCGTTGTGGTTATGTGTTTCTTTTAAAGAAACACAAATCGGTAACTTTTATAGTTTCAACACGAAATAAACAAACATATCGGCTAAAGTATTAAACCGTCACGGTAAGACCGTAATGGAAAATACTTAAGCAATAAGTTTCTAATATGCTTGAAAGAGTATAGTATTCTTTCAAATAGGACTCCTCTCGGAACACGTCATCCTAACGGTGTGTCCGAACAGGATAAACCGAATTTTGTTGGACATGATAAGGTTAATCACGAGTCGTTCTTAGCTACCATTTCCTTCAACAGATAAGCATAAACAGTGCATAACTTATTTTGAATAAGGTTCCATAAAAATATGTTTGACAGATATCATATTAGAAATGAACAGGAAAGAAACCGGGTTTCTCATTCCCGAAAATTTGGGTATGCTAGGCATATGTTTGGATGATACCAAACTAGAACCCAAAATTGGATAAGTGCCAATTGTAGGTTATCATAGGGATACATAAGTATAGTACTTATACAACTCATAAGAGAACAATCAGATTGTTGCTCACCATGCGGTCTTCCTGAGAGGAATACCGATATGCAGTGGTAAGTGGGAGGATAGTATAACTCGATGAAAATCAGAGTAATACTGTCCAAGGCACCGAATCTTAATGGAATATAAATAGTTCATCAAGGATGAAACTATTACTATTAATCTTCGAATACACAAGAACCGCGTATGTCACAGAGAGTCGGAAAACAACCTGGGGTATGGGTTTCTGATCTCACCTCATAAAGATGTCTATCTTATTGAGGTATACCAACTGACTACGTATGAGGAAGTGATACAAGGTATCGACTCCCTAATTATGGAAAAGTGCCATGAGTCCGAAGTGGATCCCATTTATATCAACCAAGTTTGGATACTAGTTGATGTACCGCAAGGCATTGTTCATATTGGTACTATATAAGTCTTCTAGGAAGACATACATGGATGGAAATATACCAACATATAAAGCTAGGCTTTTAGCGGAAAGTTATCGTTATCAACATTGTGTTGATTACGATTCAACCTTTTACCTGTTGCCACGGTAAATCCATTTGGATAATGCTTGCCAATGTTGCACATTTCATTTATGAAATATGTCAGCTTTACGGGAAAATCGCTTTCATGAAAAAGAAACCTTTTGGAGGATGTTTACAACATCCTGTCGGTTTTGTCGTACCATAACAAGCAAACAAGGTTTGCAGGTTAATCGATCCATGTTTGGATTGAAGCAGACATAGGTTCTTGGAATTGTCGTTTTGATGTAATCATAATAGTTTATGATTTAATTCAAAACGAAATGATTCTTGTGTATATAAGAGGGTTAGTGGGAGCGCACTGACACTGGCTGTCCTATAAAATAATGATAATACGTCATTTCTTGGAAATGATATTCCCATAATAACAATCGGCGAAAGCTTGGCTTTCGAGAAAATTCTCCGTGAAATTCTTGGGAGAAACAACCTTTATTCAAGGAATAAAGATCTTCTGGAAAAGATTTAGAGTTGTTGAAACTCTCCGAGAAATCGTACATTGAAAAATATACGTGACCATGTGTCTCATACGCTTTGAGCATATGGATTCACAATCGGGCCAATCCAAGTGATAGTCACTGGGTTGATGTTAAGAACATCCGATAGTATCTTAGAGAACTAAGGATGCTGTCTTAGTCTATGGATATGGAGAACTTGAAGTGACTAGGATCACTGTAGCAAGTTTTCTAAACCGATTAAACGACTATAAGTCGCAAACGGTACTATACAGTTTGAATAACGGAACGGTGAGCTGGAAATCTTCCAAGCAAGACATTGTTACCGTATAAACAACAAATGCAGGTCATTGCTGCAGCTGAGGCGGCAATAGAAGCCTTCTAGGTCGATAATAAATCTAATTAGATTAGATATAATTCTGTTAGCAGCTGAGCTAGGCGTCAGCACAGGCTAAAGAATTAATGGTCTCATCAACGATCCATATACATACTTCGACTATTTATCTGATTCATTCGGATCATACATCGTGGCGATGAGATGATTGAATAAATCGCATCAGACGATAATCATACAAATCCGCTGGCGAAAGCCTTTTCTCAACAGTTTGAGCCAACCGTACATAGTTCGGGTGTCAGACACTCGATTGACTAGCTATAGGCCAAGTGGGAGATTGTTGGACAATTATGACCCATAACGTCACTATTTGTACAGATCATGGTGTTGTTGTACAAATTAACTATGTGACAAAGGAGATTGCTCTCTTATCATTTGTGATTAGATCACCTAGATATATAAATGATAGGAGATCCCTGTGATTTGTTCCTGGATTGAGAATAATATGAGACAGTATCAGTCCACGAAGGATAAATCATTAAATATCCCTAGTCATAGTATTATCGAGATTGGACATCGATGAATGCGTAAAAGACTAGTATTACACTTGTGCGCGTTGTGAGGGCACAACATCATAGTTCTCATATATTTGGGTATAAGATACTCATGCAAGTGTAATAGAAGGTTGTGTTTTTCCGATGGTATGGGAAACAGCTTCGCTCTAGATAGACCCCTCGAAATTCCATTGGTAGTATGACTATGTGTCTATAGAAGTCCGAAATCAGGGTAGGTGTATTTGGTCTTAACCTGAGACTTGCACCGCTAATACTTTCGACAATCAATATACTTTGGTTGCGGTCGTCCAGGGCTTTAACAGGTTCTGTGTACGCCAATGTTGGGTATATTGAGAATCGTAGTGTGTTGGGTGTGATGTCAAGACGGAAGTATCACTCCAGTCATATGGATATGATGATCGCGCAGGGATACAGAACTGGTTCTCTAAAAAGGTTGCAACCGTCGGGATAATATGACTTGGTCATGATTATCCGATATTAAAGAGACTAGTTGCTCGTAATCCGATATATGCTTCGTATGGGGCAGACACTGTACCAGCCAGAGGCCTTGCATGTGATCATCCGATGCTAGATGGAAATATGCAATACTACGTATACTACGCCTGATATAGATCCTTTATTCCTGTAAGGATATTTCTGGAGAATTCGGTAGGCATGGCGAACCCGAGCCTGGGATTATTTGCGAGCGCATTCGCTTTTCGAATTCGAGTGCAGCACGCAAGTCAAATCAAGTGTCAAATCATTAGTCACATCAAGCGTCAAATCAAATGTCACTTTGAGTGATGTGACAAGTTATCACTTGATTGAGTGATGTGAGTTGTTGTGGTGGTTGAAAGCTTTAATTGTTTGATTTTTTAAAGCAAAATATTTGGTATATGATTTTAGAAATCAATTACCAAAATCACTTAACACATTTATCTCACTCTCTCCTCCATTCTCTTCTTCATCTCACGCCCTTGGGGCTGTGTATTTCTTATGTTCTTGGCAGTGAACTGCCGTGAGTCTTGAAAGAAAAGGGAAGCAAGTGTTTGATTTTTGTGGCAAAAGTCATAAGAGCTAGCACTCCGAGAGGCATGCGAAGGTGATAGGGAAGTCCACCCATGAGCCGGGAATCGTTTGACGAAGCTTGGAGCTTGTTCAAGGAGCATCAAAGGCCGAAAATAGTGAGCATATCCACTGCCACTGCCGAATGCACAAGGAGCAGAAAAGGAATTTTTTGTTCGTCAAAGCGTCGCTCAACCGATCGATGTGAGTATTCCGTGACTTTCTCGATTGTATTCACACATGTTCATGCTTGTTTATTGATCCTTGGGACCTTAGTTAACTCCAACAATAGTTAAAACTGAAAAAGTAAAGAAAGTAAATAAAATTAATTACAAAACTGAAATTTAAAGAAAACTAGATACAACTCCTTATTTATTCGGAGAATTACACAGAGGAAGATACATCTGAAACTGAAATTTTGAGCTGAATTTATAGGCGTTGATAGGCCCTGCACATCGCGACCCGAACTCCTTGCGCGACGTGCCACGCGCGATTTACGGCGTGGCTTGCGGAGAGTTCAACATGTGGCAGGTGGATAAGGTGATAAGGTGACACATGGCAGAGGGCGTCGGCAACTCAATGATTGTGCTGACGTGGCGTTGACGTGGCTGACAAGTGGCGATGTTGATTGTCGGCATCGTAGGATTGTGACACGTGGCAGGCGATGATTGGCTGATGATGACGTAGCTGACACGTGGCACAATGACTTGGCATATTGCTGATTTGGAAGCCTACATGGCAGACACTTGGCGATGGTGATTGTCGGAACCATATGATGATGACATGTGTCACGGTACACGTTAGCAGATCTCCTCTCATGTTTACACGTGGCAGGCGCACGTTAGCATCCGGCACATGTTAGCAGACTTCTCAGATTTTGACTCGTGGCATGGCGCATTTTAGCATGAAGCAGCGCAAGGTAGCACAGGCCGGCACACGTTAGGCGTCATAATGTGTGGAGCGCGGTGTGACGTGCCAAATTACATTTTTGCCATTTGATGTCATTTTCCCTTTTATAGCCCCAAATCACCTCCGGTATGTCCTGAAACTTTATTTATCTACAAAATAACACAAAACACATCAAAATATTCAAAAAAACTCAAGAATCTATACAAAATATTAAGTCAAATGAGTGGGAAATAATGATATATTTACCACTCATCAGTGATAACCTCGATTTGTATAGTTCGAAAAGGTCATTCGTGTTCTTCGCAAATTCGGAGGTGGCCGAATTGCGTACATATTAGCTAGGCATATATGACAAACGTGTCTGATCATAGAGAGTCCTAATATGAAGTGTACTCGTTGAGCACTTGGGTAGCCGATTAATTTTGAAAAAATATAATATTCGATATTATAATTATCAACTAAGATAATCAAGTGTTTTTGGTTAACATTGATTACTTACTTTGACCTAATTGGATTAATTCAATAATTACACAAGGGCTGAATTATAAATTCATAAATATCTCTACCATTTGAGGATATTTTGGTAATTCTAAATTTATATTATTAGGTGTAAATCTATATGTCTTGATTGGATTAAATTAAAGTGGTAGACATTGAACTAATCCATTAAGTAAAAATTATCTTGATTTAATTTACTTAAATCAAAGTGGTAGATAATGGGATTAGTCACTCCTAATTATGAATATTTGGATGAATTTAATTAAGCATTCATTGATTAAAAATTGCCTAAGTTTTGCTATAAATAGCAAGCTTAAGGAAAGTTTTATTAACAAGTATAAGCATAAGTAAAAGCTTGAGTAAGCTATACACAAGTAATTATTGAGAGATTAGCCTAAGTTAGAGAAGTGTTTAGAGAAGCTTGTGAGGTCTCTACAACATTTCAACTAGGAGAAATCAAGATTAGATCTTGAAGTGAAGCTTGGTAGCATTAGAAACAAGATTGGATCTTGGAGTCAAGCTTGCACACCTTGGAGGTTCTCCAACCATTTCAACAAATGAGAGGTAGATTGGATCTTGCATCAAGCTTACTAGGTAATGTTTGATCTTCTCCTAAGATATGTTCTTTTGTGTATTAGATGCATGATCACATAGCTTAATGTTGAAATAAGGCTAATCAATTTGTGTCACGATACTTTAGAAGTATAAACACAACATGCTTATGAATTAGGTCAAAGATGTTCATGTTAGACATGAAACAATTAGTAAGAGTTTGGAACTTTAGATTAAAGTTTAGAGCTATGACTACCATTCTAGATTCCCTTGATCACCTTTAGGTGAACTAGAATTGTTCATGAGATATTTCTAATTGGGATTCTAAAATGGTTTGTGATTAGATTCAAACATATGCATATAAGTTTTTTAGAATACATGTATGCTAGTTGTAAAACATGTGTTGATGGTGGTTATGAAGTTAAAATTTGATTTTAAGTGTATTTGAAGTATTGGGAGAAAATTGGAAGTGTTTAGGCATGTTTTTTAACTTAAAAATACAATCAGCACTGGTGGCGTCGCGACGCAGACTATTTTGCGTCGCGAAGTCGAGCTGAAATTTTAGGCACGTCGCGACTCCCAGAACTTAGCGTCGTGATGCATCGATGTTCATGAAAAACATGCTCTCGGTATTTTGGGTGGTGTCGCGACGCCCAAGCACTTGTGTTGTGACGCCCAGACCTGATTCATACTAAAACTTGTTTTTCTCCGTTCCGGAGTTTCCGGACTCCGTTTTGGTCCAAGTTTTTTCCTATGGACTTGAAATGGAATGTAGTTTTACATAAAAATATTTTAAAATACAGTCATGCTTAATATCCACTAGTTAGACTCATTTTCGCTGTGCAGGGTACCGATCCGACCCTATGGGTTCCACATTTGCCCCAACAGAATGGTATGAGTAGCAAGGCTTAACCACACAACACATTATGCATTTTAGACATATATTTGAATCAATGCCTATATATTTTAATTAAATTATGCATAAATCATATTGGATATGTTGCATGTTTTAAATTAAAATTTTGACCTAATTAAGTTAATGACTTGATTATCATAATTCTCTCATGATTAGGTGATTACATTATTTTAAGTAATGTATTAGTATTGTTGGAGCATTATTAGAAGGTTTTTCTTATCAATACGGAGAAAAATGAGTTCTTACTACTTATATCCAATATCATCATTAGTGTGAGGGTATAAGTGTTCAGAACTTAGGTCGCTCTGGTAAAATATTAGATGTAGTGTGATGGGTTAATGTAGTCACCCAATATCGTCATTAGTGTGAAGGTGTACATATGAAGCTCATTAGTGCAAATTGACAAGTAAACACCTAGAACACGTCTTAATCCAATATCGTCATTAGTGTGAGGATAAGAAACGGTTCAGGACCAAACTAGGAGTCACATGAAGTGATTGACCTTGGAGGTCTACCTAATGAGTTTATAAAGGCCAAAATCTTCATTAGTGTGAGGCTGGAGTAGATGTCATGGGATCCACTTCTCGCTATGAAATTTTGATAGTCAAATTTCTATTTTTCGTTAAGGGAGATTACAAAATTATGTAAAGTAGTGGGAGGGCACTAATAGATTTAAAATTCCATAATCAATTAGTGTTATTATTTTGAAATGAAAACTGTTATGCTACTACTCAAAAATATTATCTTATAGATGGCTGCTGCTAATCTATTGATGAAACTTTTGGATTCCAATAAGCTAAAAGGTGCCAAAAACTATTTCGAATGGTAAATGAACATACGCTTTATCTTGGAGTTTGAAAAATTGACTTATGTCACTATCAATCCACTGCCTGTTGAAATCGATATTGACTCCACTCCAGAAGAGTGAGAAACTTTTAATAGATGGAATGATGATAACCTGAAGGTGAAATCCTACATTTTGGGATCGATGGTTCCAGATTTGCTGAGACAGTACAATGAAGTACTAGATGCTTGGAGCATCATGTGAACACTGAATGAGTTATTCGAGGCAAACCAAGAGATGTAACTTTATCGAAGGTCTAAGGAATTGTTCCATGCTGAACTCAAGGAGGGAGGAGCTGTCAGCACTTATATTTTGAACATGATATACCGGATTTGATATCTGGAATGACATGGCATTTATTTGATGAACGACTGGGCCATAATTTGATTCCGTCTTCTTTGAATGGTTCTTATGCTAGCTTTATATTAAATTTCCATAAGCATTCAATGTAAGCCACATACGAAGAACTTCATAACATGCTATGCATGACGGAGTAAGATTTGAGGAAAAGCAACCTCACACTGTATCTCTTTGGTGGAGCTGGCTCTTCAAAGACTTCTGGGAAGTCAAAGAAAATAAAGATGGGGAAGAAGATGATTGCAAAGAAGAACTTGAAAAATCGCAAAGGTGTAAAGCTGCAAGTAACTCGTGACCAATGCCTGCATTGCAAGAAGTCTGCACACTGGAAGAAGGACTGTCCAGAGCTGATAGGAAAAGCAAGACCCTCATGTACGCTTTGTATTTTCCAATTATTGACATCTCATTAGCCTTAGATGCAAGTAGTGGATGAGTGCTAGACACTGGCAGTCCTACTCATATTTGAAACTCCCTGCAGGAATTAAGGGTAAAGAGATGGCTGAATAAAGGGGAGGTCCAGCTTAGAGTTGGCAATGGCGAGACATTGGATGTTAAAGTAATAGGAACGGTTGTTTTAAATATCCCCAATGGTTGTAAATTTGATTTATGAGACTGTTATTATGTACCATCACTTATTAGATAAATAATATCATTGCCAATATTAGATAAAGAGAGTTATAAAATAAACATTAAGGATGAAACTTGATGTTTATAGGATAAAGATAATTTATTGACATGTGAATGTTCTTTATTAAACGATCACTATGTTTTGGAAACATATGTAGATGTTTTTAATTTGGAGGAAAACACAAATAGGAAATCTGAATTAAATAATACTAAATTATGGCATATGAGATTGAGCCACATAGGTGTTAGACGTCTATCCAAATTGGTAAAGGATGGTTTGATTGAAAATCTTACCTTAGATCCTTATTTGATTTATGAGTCATGTATCCAAGAAAAGATGACAAAGGCCCAATTTCTAGGTGTTGGACACCGTGCTGGAGATTTATTGTAACTAATACACAGTGATGTGTGTTGTCCATTAAATCATGCCATTCATGAAGGTTCAACTTACTTCGTAACTTTCACGGATGACAAGTCTAGATTTGGATATGTCTATTTGATGAAACATAAGTAGGAAATATTTAACAAGTTCAAAATATTCTGAAACGAAGTAGAAAAATAAAACAGTAAATTCATCAAATGCCTTCGGCCAGATCGATGCGGTGAATAGATGAGTGAAGAATTCAGAAATTATTTAAGGGATAATGGATTATTTGCCCAATATAGCCCACCAGGAACACCTCAACACAATGGAGTGTCTGAGGGTAGAAATCGTACTTTATTGGTTATGATGCGAACAATGATGAGCTATACAGATCTTCCTTATTACCTTTGAGGTTACGCTTTACTTACTGTTACCCACATACTTAATAGGGATCCATCGAAAGCTGTTTCTACAACCCTGATAATTCCATGGGATATAAATTCTATGATTCTAAGTAACGAAATGTATTTGTTGTTCGCTTTGCTACTTTTCTTGAAAATGAATTTTTGAGAGAAAATGGGAATTGTAGAGAGATTGAACTTGATGAGTTTAATCTCAACATTAAGGAACCTAAGATGGAACCAGAGATCCAACTAGGTGAAGGATCTTCAACACAGGTTCTACATAAGTCGAATATAATATGAAAGCCTCCTGAGAGATTATTTTTAACAACCGATGTGAGCCTTGATATTCTCCTCTTGGAGGAAACAGATCCGACTACGTATAAAGAAGCAATATTGGATATCGATTCAAGAAAATGGAAGAAAGCCATGAAATTCGAGATAGATTCCATGCATGACAATCAAGTCTGTGACTTAGTTGAACTTCCTGAAGAAGTTAAACCTATAGGTTGTAAATGAGTTTACAAAAGGAAGCGAGGGCCTGATGGAAAGGTGGAAACCTTTAAGGCCCGACTGGTAGCTAAAGTTTACACTCAACGTCCTGGGATTGACTATGAGGAAACTTTTTCACTAGTAGCCATGCTAAAATCTATTAGGATTCTTTTAGTCATTACTGCATATCATGACTATGAGATATGGCAGATGGATGTGAAAATCACTTTCCTAAATGGATTCCTTGAGGAGGATATCCATATGGAACAACCAAAGGGTTTCGTTTTCAGTGAGACTTCAAACTTGGTTTGTAAGCTCCAAAAGTCTATTTATGAACTTAAACAGGCATCCCAAGGCTGGAATCGTCGTTTTGATGAGATAATTAGATTATCTAGATTCATCAAGAAAAGAGGAAGAACAATGTGTCTATAAGAAAGTGAGTGGGAGCATAATAGTTTTCCTAGTCTTGTATGTAGATGACATCCTTATCATAGGAAATGATATATGAATGATGCAAAATGTGAAAGCCTACCTTTGCAAGAAATTCTCCATGAAAGATATGGGTGAAGCTTCCTATATACTATGTATAATACTTTACCGGGATAGAGTTAGGAAACTTATTGGGTTGTCACAATCGACATACATAGACAAGATGTTTGAAAGGTATGGTTTTACCAACTGCAAGGCAGCAAATGTACCTTTTCGATATGGCATACTTATCTGTGCGTAATCACATGCGTATAACACAAGCGCACGTATCGTTAAAGTAGTATAAAAAGTATCGATCCCACGAGGACTTAATACCTAACCTATTGATTTATGAAGCCAAATTTGTATGAGTATCTAATGGATTGATTGTTTGATTGGATGGTTACTTTAAACTTAAAACAAGCAAATAAAATTTTACAAAAGTAAATTGTTGAAAATTCAAGAATATTAAACTATCCAGGGTTGTGAATCTTTCCAATATATTTTTATAGATGAAGTGGTTATTTTACGTTTGTGTATATATCGGTTTACTAACCTGGAACATGAAATTCTGCAAAAGCCTCTATCGATGGTCGGATGCAAATACCTAGTGTAACCCAATTAATCATATGTCTATGTTAACCAAGTTACCTGAATTCATTAAGATTAAGTTCCAATTGTGGCTACCCCCGCCCGACAGGTATATGTCTATCTTGTAAGGAAATCTATTAAAGGGTTATCTATCTTCAAGGAATATCGTGGGCAATTAAGTCTAAGACTGAAACCTAAAATTCCTTTGTCAAGTTTATTTTAAGTTTACCAAATCAATCTTATTAATGGCCAGTTAACAAGAAACATTAAGCTAAGACTTAATAAGTAACCTTTATAATACCCAAACTATAAAATAACCCTTTATAAATCAGTGATATTGGAATTTATCACAACCCCAGGTAACAGACTTAGTTACGACACATATCTAAGGCTAGTAAAAACTTAAATAAAATAAAAGACATAAAGTAAATTGCTGGAAAGTAAATGCTGAAAGTAAATACTGAAAAGTAAATGCCAGGGATTATCAACATACATGGTAATATATAAACTTTACGTGATATTACCAACCAGCCATATAGGCGGTATCCAGATTAAGTCAAATTAATAATTAATTACCAACCGACCAATCAGGCGGTATCCTTATTAAGTCAGGTTAAAACCAATTTCAATAATTACCAACCAACCATAAGGCGGTATCCAAGCTTAGTCAGGTTAAAAATAGTTTATATATTATAATTAAGGGAGATTAATCTAAATATTTGTAAATAAAAGCTTTACCTTTTACCCCAGCAGGGGGTGTTACCTCATCATTTATGAAAAGTAAAAACTGAAAAGTAAAGAAAGAAAAGTATTGTGCGTAAAAGTAAATTGCAGAAAGTAAAGACTTGAAAAGTAAATAAAAGAAAGTGAAAATGCGGAAATTAATTACTGAAAGCTGTAAATAAACAAACAAGATACAATCTTCTTAGTATTTTTAAGGAATTACATAGAAGAAAACATGAATTCAAATATGAACTTTGGCCTTCTATTTATAGGCAAAAAATGGCTCGCGCGTCACGACGCGCAAGATTGTTCTTGCGTCGCGACACGCCATTGATGAAGGACGCGTGGCACGTAGGTTGCGGAGATGGTGACACGTGGCTGGCTGAATGATTATTTCAATAATTATGCTGACATGGCACTGACATGGCGATGATGTGGCGATGTCGATTGTCGGCAGCATGTGATAGTGACACATGGCATAAGATGATTGGCTGATGATGACATGGCTGACACGTGGGAAGTTGACTCGGCATGTGACTGATGTGGATACCACATGGCTGACACGTGGATGACACATAGATGACACGCGGCGATAGTGATTGTCGGCAGTATGTGATGATGACACGTGGCATAGGGCATGTTAGCGGATCTGCTCTCATGTTGACATGTGGCAGGCGCACGTTAGTAAAGGCGCATATTAGCAGACTTCTCAGATTTTGACACGTTTCTCGGTGTATTTTAACAAGATTCGGTGCACGTTAGCAGTCGTGACACCCAAATGACAGTTTTGCCCTTTTATCCATTTTTCACTGTTTTGGCCCTGATTTGATTCTAGAGAGTCCTGAAACTTTATTTATCTACAAAATAACACAAAACACATCAAAATATTCACAAACTGAAGAACTATACAAAATATTAGGTCAAATGAGTGGGAAATAGTGATACATTTACCACTCATCATACCCCCAAACCTAACATTTTGCTAGTCCTCGAGAAAAACAACAAGATAAAATAACATAAACATCTTTAAAATAAAATTAAACTAAGCCACTTTCGTAGGGATCACGGTTGCATTTAGCGTATGCAACAACCCTTTAAACCCCTAGGTGTCCCTAGTGGACGAGTTGTAGTCTCGTGAGGGCTTACTGCAACGATACCCACAAACATCATTCTAAAAATTAAAAAGATAATAAAACTAATGCACACAAAAGCTAAAAGACAAGAGAAAAGAGAATAAACAAGTTAGTGACTAAACATGTGAAACTTCTTATCCGAGTTAATAGTTGTTATCTTTCTTTCTAAATTACCGAATAAGTAAATTTTCGATTTATTTTTACCATTCTCCATACACACAGCTACAAGATATTAATCAATTCATTGTTCCCACAATATTCATAATTGTAGTTGAAAAGAGGGTAATATTTTTGTCCTAATGTTATATCAGAATTCACACATTTTTTAACAATGGAACATTTTTTTTTTCTGATTTTTCTGATTTTTTTTATTTATATACAATATCTTCATTCCATGTAACGAGCTTTGGGCCAGTGACTCCCAAACTAGTTGGCTTTAGGGCACTAGGTGTTAAGACACCCATTCAGACTTAATTACTCAGACTTCAAATATACATTTTTTTTTGCAACATCTTTAATCCATGTAGCAAGCTTTGGGCCAGTGGCTCCCAAACCAGTTGGTTTTAGGGCACTAGGTGTTAAAACACCCCTACAGACTTAATAACTCGGATCTCAGATGTTTTTTTTATCCCATCGCTTTTTTATATGATTCCTCTAATTAAACTAGAGCACTGAATATTACAAACTCGTCAATTACAACTCATGTCCATATGTTACCATGTATGTTGATAATACCTATCAACTGAGCATATGAAGATTCATTTAATCAGTATTATGAAGAATTTAAAAATTAAATAATTCAAAATGAAATAAACAAAAGTTAACTTGTTTCAAAATAGGTTGAGATACGTCTGAGGAATTTAAATTCCTTACACAACTATCTCACACCAATTTCACCTGATTAATCAAGTTAAAATAACGCAATAAAAACAAGATACTAGTCAATTATTCCCCTCCCCAAACCTAAATGAGATATTGTCCCCCAATGTCTTAAAAAGTAGAAGAAGAGTTTAGAAACAGTACATGGTTAGCTGAAATTCTACATCTAAAATGAAAATTAACGGTTAAGATCCAGATTTATCCAACGCTTCTTACCACGATCAATATCAGACCAATTTATCTTGGAAAAGATAGGGTCAATTTGTGGTTCAAAGGCTAAAAGTTGGTCAATTAAATCTTAGGCAGTTCTGGCAGTGAAGAGGAGTTCTTTTATAGGTTTTGATACGAGTCCATTTCTCTGGGCATCATCAAGAAACACACAAAGAAAATCATAAAATCCATCAGCATTAAACAATCCAATCGGTTTCTGGTGTATGTTCAAGTTCGCCCAAGATAGCACTGTAAAAATTTCCTCCATCGTGCCCAAGCCACCTGGCAAAGCAATAAAAGCATCAACACATTAATCATTTCCACCAGTCGTTCAGACATACCTAGCACGATCAGTTCCTCTCCGTTTGATGGTCCTATAAGATTCGCCTCCGCCAAAGGTTTTGGGATGATTCCCAGAACTTGACTACCTTATTCCTGTACAGCCTTTGAAACGATCCCCATTAGTCCAAGATTGTCACCACCATATACTAAGTGCATATTCCTTTCAGCTACGGCTTGACCCAATTCCTGTTGGATAATTATGACTCATAGCATCACTATTTTGTAAAGAACATGGTGTTCTTGTACAAAATTGAATATGTGACAAATGAAATTTCTCTTTTATCATTTGTAATTGGATTACCTGGATATATAAATGATAAAAGTCCATATGATTAGTACCAAATTAATAAGATCTGAGACAATATTAATCCTCTAAAGTTTAATCATTAAATATCTCTAGTCGTAATATTATCGAGACTGGACATCGATAATGCGAAATAGGCTAGTATTGCACTAGTGCGCGTTATGGAAGCTTAACGGCATAGTTCTAATATATTTAAGTGTTAGATACTTATGTAAGTGTGATAGGAGGTTCTGTTTGCCAATGGTACGGGAACAGCTTCGCTCTGGATAGACCCATCGGAATCCCATTGGTAGTATAACTACGTGTCTATGGGAATCCGAATCAGGGTAGGTGTATATGGTCTTAACCTGAGACTTGCATCGCTAATACTTGCGACAATCAATATACTTTGGTTTTGGTCATTCGGGGCTTTAACAGGTTCTGTGTACGCGTCTTCTGGGTATACTGAGAATCGCAGTGTATTGGGTGTGATGTCAAGATGGATATATCACTTCAGTCACATGGAGATGATGATCACGCAGGGATACAAATCTGGTACTCTATAGTGCTATAGCCATCGGGAAAGTATGACTAGGTCATGACTTTTCGATCATAAAGAGACTAGTTGCTAGCGATCTGATATATGTTTTGTATGGGGTAGACACAACTTCAGTCCCAGGCCTAGCATGTGACATCCGATACTGGATCGTAATATGCAATACACTGTATACTACGCCTGATAAAGATTGTATGTTCTTTGTTGAATATTTCTGGAGAATCGGGTAGGCACGGTGCTTTACTAGAAGCCAACCATGTCTTGTAAATCGGTAAGAACGTGATAGTCCGACAACCGGATTTACTGCCAACATATCCCGTGATCTCTTGGGTCACTTCCCAAAGATTCACCGAAGACATTTAACTCGAACAGAATTAATCTGTGATTAATTATGAGAGAGAGAATTAATCTGGGATTAATTATGGCAAGAATTAATCTCGGATTAATTATAAAGGAGAGAATTAGTTTGGGTTTAATTGCGTCAAGAATTAATATGGGATTAATTCGACTACAAGAGAGAACGCGATTAATTTTGAATTAATCGGTAAAATAAATTTAATAGTTAAATTGGATTTTTCTATTTAATTTATTTATTTGGGCTAAAATAATATATTAGATCTATTAATTGAAATTGGATGTCAATGCAGAATTAAAATTGGATTTTAATTCAAGCGAACGAATTATTTTGGAATTAATTCGTAAGCGACTTCCTTAATAATTTTGATGGGCATTATTATTTAATTAAATTGGATTTGATTACGTCATGACAGAAAATTCGTTTAGTCGAATTAAACGAACCCATGCCCGAAGCGTGTTGAGAAAGCCCACTTGAATTTTGAATTTAAAGTGGGGCCCACCAACTTACATCAAGTGTCTACTTGAGTGATGGAAGTGGTTGAGGGTATTTAATGCCTTTTTCCCTCCAAAACTTTTGCCTATGCTTTTGGTAAAAGCATATACACACTTTTGTGAGTTGTGAGTTGACTTGGTCAATTGGGTTTTAGAAACACAAAACAAATTCTCTCTCTCCCTTTTCTTCTCCATGGCCGAACCTTCACCCTTTGGAAGGGAAATATTTCTTTCATTTTTTGTTCTTGCTAGCACATAATGAGTCAACTAAAGGTGATATGGAAACTCACCATTGAGTTTGAAATTCAAATCAAAGGCTTGGAGCTTCCAACAAAGAAGAAAAAGTCTTGAACTTCATCCGATCAAAGTGAGTATTTCCGTAACTTTCTTTGATTTATTAACACAAATCACCTTAGAGATCCTTGGCATGTTCTCGGAACACTAACAATGCTATCAGAGCGAGATCTAAGCATGATTTAAGTTTAGGGTTTATAAACTTTAATTTGGGATTTTATGCTTGGAGCTTGATTTTGCCTAAATTGATGAGTTGGTTGAGTTTATATGATGTTGAATTGGATTTGTATATCATTGGATTTGTGATATTGATTAGATCAAAAATCCCCAAAATCCATACCTTGGCCGAATGTAACCCTAGAAATTGCTCATGGTAATTTTTGAAATTTGACAATTAGATATGTTAACTGGCATGAAATGGATATTGATTATTGATTTAATTGGATTGAAATCAAAATTGGATGTTATTTCTATGCCTTGGCCGTGAGTATATAGCATGTTATAGAATTGATTTTAATAATTTGTGTTGGACATAAATTAGATGTTAAGCATGATTAATTAGATTAATTAGTGTTTTGGAAATACTAGATTAATTAATTAATTGTGTTAATTACACTTGAAATGGATTAATATGTAATTTGGAATGATATATTAATCTAATTTGTTGTATTTAGGCTAATGGACTTGGTTGGGCCAAGTTTTGGTCTTGGGTCATATTTGGGCCTAAACCATTTCCATAAAGTCCAAAAATATGACATTGGGCCTTTAATAATTTAATTGGGCCTAATAGGCCTAAATTGATTTTATGGCATAGGGTGATTCCTAACTTGGGCCTTGGCATTTTGGGTTTGATCCATAATGGCCAAAGCTTATGCCTAAAGAATCAATTGAAAGCCCATTGGACTTTAATTGAATAGTATTGGATGCTAATTGGGCCTTTGAGACCCAATTGGATTGGATTTGGAATCCAAGTCCTTAAAGGCACTATTGAAAGTATAATTGTTTAATTTGGAATTAAACATGAATTAATATTGGATACAATTTAAATTGGATTTGAAATTGTAGTTCGATATAATTCAAGAATACGTACCTTGAGTATTTATTCTTAAACGAGTTTGACTCACGCAAATCAAATCATTGTTTGAATATTGGATGGTTATTAACTCAAAGATTAATTAATTGGATTAGATTGATTGAATAACATGCTTTGTGTGAATACTTGGATGTATTGTATGAATATAGTATATCGGATGGATATTAGAAGGGTGAGGGCAATTTTGGAAATTGTTGTAATAAATTTAGAATTTATTTAAATTGGACATGCGTGTCCAGCCTATTATCTCTATTATCTTTTTATTTCTATTCTCACCAATTCCCCTCAATGCAAATGAGGTTTCTTTTAGTGTTATATAATTGGGTAGAAGTAAGAATAGTACTAGCGGGAGAGAGGAAATAGAGAGATTTGTTCTAGGAAAAAAGTTTGTTATATATTCATCCTCATATCATTATTAATTTTATTTGCGCCTTATTATGCTTTTAGAATGCATGTTTAAGGGTGTATGATGAGACCTAATACAAGATAATAAATTGGTTGCCAATTTTCGCGAAAAACCCTCATTCAATATTAAGCATTTTTCCTTCCATTGAGTGGTGCTCTCTCAAGATCCAAGATTGGCATTGGTTTGTTGGCCAAAGTCAAGATCTTTGTCCATCGCGTATGTGTTTGAACCGCGTAAGCTTTGTTCCATATCGTAAGTCTTGGGCTGTTGTGACTTGTTGGCCAAAGTCAAGGTCACTTCTTGTTCATCGACTTCGATTACGAAGCTTTCCCACTGTCAATGGGTCACGCTTAACTGGAATCATTAAGTTTGTTGAGCCAAAGCCAATGCGTAGTTGATTCAGAGGAAACAGGTTAGGAAATATATTGGATATATTTACATATATTGGATATGTGTTTCGGACTTGGAGGTCCACCTACTGGATCTAGGAATTGGATGGGTTCCAATTGATCTTAGAGATCTAATTAGTTAAGTTTCATACAACTTGTTGGCCAAAGTCAAGGTTGTGTGTTATTTAACGGGATCCTAGCCCACTAGGAAATTAGGTTTCCCAAGTACTCCACAGAGGGTTAGAGGCTCACCGAAAAATAGTGGGAGGCTAGTATTCAATTTGCAATTTCGTTTAAATACTCGCCAATACGCGCTCTTTTAATTTTATTTATCGTTGTTATAAATATATATTAGTTGGTCTAATATTTAATATTGCTTTCTTTAAACAGTTGGACTGTATTCAAACAACTTCATTTGTAGTTGGTTATATAGTTGTACTATATAATCATTACATTTGAATGTAACCGATCAAATTATAGTTAATTATATAGTTAGACTATAGTAATCATTACATTAGATTGTACCCGAAATCATTGATTGGATAGTTGGACTATAGCAATCAAGATGACTTGAAAGATTAGCGTCAAAGGACATAATCCTAGGTGAAAATGTCTTTAACGGCATAAATTTTCAGATTGGGAATTGAATCTGAGGATAGTCCTGGAAGCCAAGAAGTTACTCTATATAATAGGGAAACCTCTCGGGCCTAAGCCCGGAGTTGAGCAAATAGTAGAGCATGAGCTTTGGAAGACTCATCTTGATGATAACTTTAGTGTTTAATCTGTCATGCTTGCTGCAATGACTCCTTAATTTCATCGTTAGAACAAAGGATTGGATCCTGATAGTATGATGTTGAAATTTAAGGATCTTCACAGATCTAACCTTAGATTTTAGAAGTATGAATTGCAAAAGAAGCTCTTTCGCTCGTGCATGTCAGAGGGTACATCTGTCGAGCACTATGTGTCACAGATGATTGCTGACATCGAACAGCTAGGTTAGCTAGGCATTACCTATTAGGCAGAGACTTCTACAGATTTGATCTTACAGTCTCTGCCTGAATGCTGGGGCAGGTTCGTCATGAACTTCAACATGATGAGCCAAAAGAAAACTCTTGGAGAGTTAATGGCTATACTCAAGGAGGTAGAGCCAGAGCTTCTAAAAGGACAAGAAGCGCAAGGCGCATCTTACTTCGACATTCCAGAAGGCCAAGGCTTGGCATAAGGCTTCTGGGGGTGTGAGCAAAAGGACAAGGCTAAATCGTCACAGTCTTCTAGGAAGACAAATGACATATCCCAAGATGTCTGCCTAAACTGTGGCAAACAGGGTCACTGGAAGCGTGATTGCCGTATGGACAAGGCAGACATGAAGGAAGTGAAGGCGGGGCAAGGCTCCGGCTTCATGTATGTTTGTTATAAACATGTCCACTACTAGTTTTAAGAATTTGATTTTGATACTGGATGTGGTATATAAATATATGTACTGATGTGCAAATCTGCTGATTAACAGGATACTGGCTTCAGATGAGATCGACCAACAAGTCGAAAACATGATGAGAGTCGCTGTTTTGGCCATAGGAACCTAAGTTTTGGAACTGCCCTTGGGGCATGTACTTAAATTAGGAGACTGTTATAATGTACCTAGTTTGACTAAGAACATTATCTCTGTATCTAGTTTAACCCATTGGGGGTATACTTTTATGTTCCGAAACACCAGGTGTTTTATCTATAAAGATGATATTGAGATATACACATTAGATATGAATAACAGTATTTATATTTCGAATATAAATAAATCTCAAAGATATAACATGACAAACAAAAGGCTCAAACTGAGTAACTCAGATGAGACTTATTTATGGAATTGTGGTCTAGGACACATTAACAAGACTCGTATATCCACACTTTCGAAGAGTGGATACTAGGACGGATTTGATCCTAATTCAAATGATGTCTACGAATTTTGTTTATTAGGCAAAGTGCCTAAAACACCTTTTAGCGGTAAAGGTGCACGAGCCACCGATCTGTTAGCCCTCGTTCATAGTGACGTAAGTGGGCCCATATCTAGCTAGGCTAGAAGTGGATATCAATACATCGTAACCTTTACGGATGTGGCATCGCGTTACGGTTATGTGAATCTTATGAAACACAAGTCAGAAACTTTTGATAAATTCAAAGAGTTTCGACACGAATATAAAAATAGACCGGATAAGTATTAAAACATTACGGTCGGACCGTGGTGGATAATACTTAAACATATGAGTTTCAAGATTACTTAAAAGAGTATAGTACTCTTTCACAGTGGACTCCTCATGGAACACCTCAATTTGACAGTGTGTCCGAATAGAGAAACCAAACTTTGTTGGACATGGTAAGGTTAATGATAAGTCACTCTGAGCTACCAATTTCCTTTTGAGGATACGAATTAAACAGTGCAATACTTATTTTGAATAAGGTTCCATGAAAATCTGTTAGACAGACATTATATTAGATATGAACATGATAGAAACCGGGTTTCTCATTCCTGAAGATTTGGGGATGCTAGGCATGTTAAACGTTTGGATGATACCAAACTAAAACCCAAATTGGATAAGTGTCTATTTGTAATTGGTTATCCTAGGGAAACCAATTCCACAACTCACAAGAGAACAAAGATATTTGTTACTTTCCATGCGGTTTTCCTCGAAAAAGGAATTCATATATGCAGTGGTAAGTAGGAGGAAAATAGAACTTTATCAAAATCAGAGTGATACTATTCCAGGCACCGATCCCTTACGGAACATGAACAGTTCACCAGGGATGAAACTGTACCACAATATTCTAATACACAAGAACCGCATAGGTCGGAGAGAGTCAGAAAACAACCTGAAAGGTATGACTTTCTGATCTCACCTCATGTAGATATTAATCTTAATGAGGAATATGAACCAACTACGTATGAGGAAGTTATACAAGGTATCGACTTCATTTATGGCAAAGTGCCATGAAGTCCGAAATGGATTCCATGTATACGAACCATGTTTGGATACTGGTTGATGCACCAGAAGGCATTAAACATATTGGTTGCAAATTGTCTTCAAGGAAGATAGAGATGGATGGCAACATACAAATGTACGCAGCTAGGCTTTTACAGAAAGGGTATCGTCAATGACATGGTGTCGATTACGATGAAACTTTTTCACCTATTGTAATGATTAAATCCATTCAGATAATGCTTGCTATTGCTGCATATTTCATTTATGAAATATGACAGATGGACGTCAAAACCGTTTTCCTTAACGGAAAACTTTTGGAGGATGTTTTATACAACATCCTGACGGTTTTGTTGTGCCAAAACATGCAAACAATGCTTGCAAGTTAAATCGATTCATTTATGGATTGAAGCAAGCATTGAATTCTTGGAACCATCGTTTTGATGTAATCATAATGGTATATGATTTATTTCAAAATGAAGATGATTCTTATGTATATAAGAGGGTAGTGGGAGAGCACTGAAAATCATTGTCCTAAATATTGATGATGTATGCTTCTCGGCAATGACATTCCCATGCTATAATCGGTGAAAGCTTGGCTTTAATAAAATTCTCCATGATAAACCTGGGAGAAGCAGGCTTTATTATAGGAATAAAGATCTATTGGGATAGATCTAGAAAGCTGCTGACACTCTCCCAGAGCATCTGAAAGTAAGGGTCCGTGGGCTGGTCTTCCTCTTCGCCGACACCCAAACGGTTCAATTTGCCTAACAACATATATATCACAAACGCTGGTGAAGTCCTTTTCTAGTGTCTCACATCAGGGTGGACCCAGCCTTTAAACACGCTAAAACAGCTTCTT
Organism: Zanthoxylum bungeanum; assembly: GCA_019454045.1. Lineage (NCBI taxonomy): Eukaryota > Viridiplantae > Streptophyta > Magnoliopsida > Sapindales > Rutaceae > Zanthoxylum > Zanthoxylum bungeanum. The sequence continues at coordinate 26,037 of SKCR01029764.1, forward strand.
GTATGTTATGAAAATGTACGCGACCTGATGTCTCATATGCTTTGAGCATATGGAGTCACAATCATGCCGATCCAGATGATGGTCACTGGATTGAAGTAAAGAACATCCTTGAGTATCTTGGATGAACTAATGATACTTTCTGAGAATATGGGGAAATGAGAACTTGAGGTAACTGGGTTCACCACTGCAAATTTCCAAACCGATAAAGACGACTGTAAGTCACAATAAGGGTACATATTTTTTTTGAATAACGGAACATTGAGCTGGAAATCTTCCAAGAAAGATACTATTACCGATTAAACAATAAAAGTGGAATATTGCTGCAGTTGGGGCAACAAAAGAAGTATATTGGATCTATATAATCCTAATTGGATTATGAGTAGTTCTGTTAGCAGCTGAGTTGGGCTACAACACAAGATAATGAACCGCAGTCTCATCAACAATCCAAGTATGTACTTCAACTATTTCATCTGATTCGTTAGATCATACATCATGACGATATAATGATCGAATAAATTGCATAAGATGATAACCTTGCAAATCCACTGACGAAAGCTATTTCTCAACAGAAGTTTGAGCGACCCGTACATAGTTCATGTGTTAGACACTTGAGTGATTGACTATAGGCCAAGTGGGAGATTGTTGGATAATTATGACCCATAGCATCACTATTCTGTAAAGAACATGGTGTTCTTGTACAAAATTGACTATGTGATAAAGGAAATTGCTCTTTTATCATTTGTAATTGGATTACCTGGATATATAAATGATAAAAGTCCATATGATTAATATCAGATTAATAAGATATGGGATAGTATTAATCCACTAAGGTTTAATAATTAATATCCCTAGTCGTAGTATTATCGAGACTGGACAAGGATAATGCGAAATAGGCTAGTATTACACTTGTGGGCGTTATGGAAGCTTAACGGCATAGTTCTCATATATTTAAGTATTGGATACTTATGCAAGTGTGATAGGAGGTTCTGTTTTCCGATGGTACGGGAACATCTTCGCTCTGGATAGACCCCTCAGAATCCCATTGGTAATATGACTATTTGTCTATGGGAATCTGAATCAGGGTAGGTGTATATGGTCTTAACTTGGGACTTGCATCGCTAATACTTGCGACAATCAGTATACTTTGGTTTTGGTCATTCGGGGCTTTAACAGGTTCTGTGTTTGCCTTTTCTGGGTATACTGAGAATCAGAGTGTATTGGGTGTGATGTCAAGATGGAAGTATCAATTCAGTCATATGGAGATGATGATCACGCATGGATACAAAACTGGTACTTTATAGTGCTATAGCCATCGGGAAAGTATGACTAGGTCATGACTTTTCGATCATAAAGAGACTAGTTGCTAGCGATTCGATATATGCTTCGTACGGGGTAGACACAACTCCAGTCCCAGGCCTAGCTTGTGACATCCGATACTGGATCGTAATATGCAATATACTGTATACTAAACCTGATGAAGATTGTATGTTCTTTGTTGAATATTTCTGGAGAATTGGGTAGGTACGGTGCTTTGCTAGAAGCCAACAATGTCTTGTAAATCGGTAAGAACATGGTACCAGGTACGCACGTGTTCAGATAGTCCGACAACCGGATTTACTACCAACATATCCCGGGATCACTTGGGTCGCTTCCGAAAGATTCACCGATGACATTTGACTCGAACAGAATTCATCAGTGATTAATTATGAGAGAGAGAATTCATCTAGGATTAATTACTGCAAGAATTAATCTCGGATTAATTATAAAAGAGAGAATTAATTTGGGATTAATTGCGTCAAGAATTAATTTTGGATTAATTCGACTAGAAGAGATAACGCGATTAATTTGGAATTAATCGATAAAATAAATTTAATAGTTAAATTGGGATTTTTTACAACTAAGAAAGTCCTTCGTATGCCATTTAAGGGAGCATTCGCACCAAGGAAAATGATCGAATCATTGAGGACAATGAAACAGCGAGGCGATGAGTCGCTAAAGAGCATCATCGATAGCACCATAGCGTGGTGCTAGAAGTTGGGGCTTATGAGGTTCCAGAGGCACTTAAGAGCTTTAAGAATGCCCTAAGGGTGGGAAGGTTATGGTCCCACCTTAGGATCCAGAAGTGCCATTCTATGTTACGGCCTTGGAGTAGGCAATGAGGTTGTATTGTTGGAAGATGAGGAGAAGGTAGCCCTCCCGAGGAGATACTGATCGGGTTAAAAAAGAACTGATATAGGAGAATCGCAAAGATCATAGCAATAGTTGGAGAGGGCCAAGCCCAAGGCAATGAGAGTTTAGGCCAAGGGCCTATTAACTGAGCCTGACCCGAGGAGGTTCCTGATTGACATCAGGGATCAAAGAGTCTAATGTGTACATCATATTACCATGGGACATGGCACATAGAGTTGCAAATTCCTATAGGAACAAGTTGAGGATCTGGTCAGAAACATCTACCTCAAGGAATGTATTGATCATGAGGCCATAATGTTGGATAATTATGACCCATAATATCACTATTTGTAAAAGACATTATGATTTTTGTACAAATTAACTATGTGACAAAGGAAATTTCTATTTTATCATTTTATAATTGGATTACTTGAATGTATATAAATGATAAAAGTCCATATAATTAGTACCGGATTAATAAGATATGAGACAATATTAAGCCACGAAAGGTTTAATCATTAAATATCTCTAGTCGTAGTATTATCGAGATTGGACATCGATAATACGAAATAGGCTAGTATTACGCTTGGGCGCGTTATGGAAGCTTAACAACATTTTTCTCATATATTTAGGTATTTGATACTTATGCAAGTGTGATAGGAGGTTCTGTTAGCCATTGGATCGGGAAGAGCTTCGCTCTGGATAGACCCATCAAAATCCCATTGGTAGTATGACAATGTGTCTATGGGAATCCGAATCAGGGTAGGTGTATATGGTCTTAACCTGAGACTTGCATCGCTAATACTTGCAAAAATCAATATACTTTGGTTTTGGTCATCTGAAGCTTTAACATGTTCTGTGTACGCCTCTTCTGGGTATACTGAGAATCGTAGTGTATTGGGTGTGATGTCAAGATGGAAGTATGACTTCAGTCATATGGAGATGATGATCACGCATGGATACATAACTAGTTCTCTTAAATACTGCAGCTATCGGGATAGTATGACTAGGTCATGATTATCCGATTACAGAGACTAGTTGCTAGTGATCCGATATATGCTTCATACAGGCAGACACAATTCCAGCCTCAGGCCTAGCATGTGACATTCGATACTGGATCGCAATACGCAATACTCAGTACACTACGTCTGATACAGATTATATATATTCCATGTTGAATATATTTCTGGAGAATTTGGTAGGCACGGTGCTTTGCTAGAAGCCAACCATGTCTTGTAAATCGGTAAGAACGCGGTACTCGGTACGCACGTGTCAGATAGTTCGATGACCGTATTTACTGCCAATATATCCAGGAATCTCTTGGGTCGCTTCCCAAAGATTCATTGATGATATTTGACTCGAACAGAATTAATCTGGGATTAATCATGAGAGAGAAAAATTAATCTGGGATTAATTACGGCAAGAATTAATCTGGGATTAATTATCAAAAGGAAAATTAATCTGGAATTAATTGCGTCAAGAATTTTATCTGGGATTAAATTCTTCTATAAGAGAGAGAGCGGATTAATTTGGAATTAATCGGCAAAGTAAATTTAATAGTTAAATTATATTTTACTATTTAATTTATTAATTTGGGCTAAATAATATATCAGATATATTAATTGAAATTGGTTTTCAATACGGAATTAAAATTGGATTTAATTCAAGCGATTGAATTAATTTAGAATTAATTCGTAAGCGACTTCCGTAATAATTTTACTGGGTATTATTATTTAATTTAATTGGATTTAATTACGTAGCAACGAAAAACTCATTTAGTCGGATTAAACGAACAGGGCCCAAAGTGTGTTGTGTAAGCCAACTAGAATTTGGAATTCAAAAATTGGGTGGGACCCACAACTCACATCACTTGTCAACTTGTGATGTAAGTGGTTGGCAATAAAGTGAATTGGATTTATTACATATCACACCAACCAACTTTACAACTTTGGTAATTGTTTTGGAAAACAATCACTATTCACATTTCTCTCTTTCCTCTCCCATTCCACCATTGCCGAATTTGCTTCTTCTTGGAGGAGAATTTTTCCTTTCAATTTTGTTCAAGCTAGCACTTAAAGGAGTTAAGGAAAGGTGATAGGGAAACTCACCCTCGAGTTTGGAATTCGATTTTAAAGCTTGGAGCTTCTACATCTATGAAAGTTTTGAACTTCTCTACCGATCAATGTAAGTCCTCCGCAACTTATTTTTGATTTTATTCACACAATAATCACGCTTAAAGATCTTGTGGCATGTCTAGGACACTAACAATGGTATCAGAGTGAGATCTAAGCTTGATTTGGATTCTAGGGTTTATATACTTTAATTTGGGAATTTTTGCTTGGAGAGTTGATTTACCTAAATTGAATATGTGGTTGTGTTTATATGATGTTGAATTGGATTTGTACATCTTTGGAATTGAGAAAAATTGATTAGATTAAAAATCTCTAATTCCTTATCATGGCCGAAAATATACCCTATAAGACTCATGGTGATTTTTGAAAATTTGACAATTGGATGTGTTAATAGCATGAAATAAATCTTGTATGTCGGTTTAATTGGATTGAAATCAAATTGAGTATTATTTTATGCCAAATTACCGTGAGCTGTAAGCATGTTGTGATGGATTGATTTTGTTTCAATTCTGTTGGACATTAATTGAATAATAAAGCATGATTAATTAGTTTAATTGATGTTTTGGAAATATTAGTTTAATTAATTAATTATGTTAATTGCACTTTAATTAAATTAATATGTAATTTGGAATAATATGTTAATTTGTTGTAATTGGGCTTAATGGGCTTGGTTGGGCCAAGTTTGGTTTTGGTCAATTGGGTTGGATCCAATTGGGTCTAAAACCATTTCCATAAAGTCCAAATATGACTATTGGGTTTTTTAATAATTTAATTGGGCCTAATGGGCCTAAATTGATTTTTGGCAATAGGGTGATTCCTATTTGGGCCTTGACATTTTGGGTTTGATCCATATTGGCCAAAGCCCTTGCCTTAAAAAAAATTAATTGAAAGCCCATTGGACTTTCATTGATTAGTATTGGATACTAAATGGGCCTTTGAGACCCATTTAGATTGGATTTGGAATCCAAGTCTTTAAGGCACAAGAATAAGTGTAATTATTTAATTTGGAATTAAATATGAATTAGTATTGGATACAATTTAAATTCTATTTAAAATTGTAGTTCGATATAATTCAAGAATATGTACTTTGAGTATTTATTCATAAACGAGTTGGACTCGCGCAAATCAAATCGTTGTATGAACATTGGATGGTCATTAATCAAATATTAATTAATTAGATTAGATTGATTGATAGCATGCTTTGTGTGAATACATGGATGTATTTTATTGAATAATGTATATCGGATGGATATTAGTTGGGTGGGGGTAATTTTGGAAATTGTTGTAAGTATGGTACTTATTTGTTAAATTGGACCTGCGTGTCCAACCTTTCACCTCTTATACTTTTTGTATTTCTCTTCTCACCAATTACCCTAATGTAAATGAGGTTTCTTTAATGTATTATGTAATTGGGTAGAAGTATGAATAGTGCTAGCGGGAGAGAGGAAATGGAGAGATTTGTTCTAGGAATAAATTTGTTATATATCCATCCGCATATCATTATTAAATTTATTCGCGCCTTATTATGCTTTTAGAATGCATGTTTAAGGGTGTATGATGAGACCTAATCAAAGATAATAAATTGGTTGCCAATTTACGTGAAAAAACCCTCATTAAATATTAAGTGTTTTCCTTCCATTGAGTGGTTCTCTCTCAAGATCTAAGATTGGCATTGGTTTGTTGGCCAAAGTCAAGATCAATGTCCATTGAGGATGTGTTTGAACCACGAAAGCTTTGTTCCATATCGCATGTCTTGGGTGGTTGTGACTTGTTGGCCAAAGTCAAGGTCACTTCTAGTTCATCGACGTGGATTACGAAGCTTTCCCACTGTCAATCGGTCGCGTTTAACTGGAATAATTAAGTTTGTTGAGCCAACGCCAAGGCTTAGTTGATTCAGAGGAAAAGGTTAGGAAATATATATTGGATATATATCTCGGACTTGGAGGTCCACCTACCAGATCTAGGAATTGGATGAGATCTAATTGATCTTAGAGATCTACCTAGTTAAGTTTCATACAGCTTGTTGGCCAAAGTCAAGGTTGTGTGTTATTTAACGGGATCGTAGCCCACTAGGAAACTAGGTTTCCCGAGTACTCCACAGAGGGTTAGAGGCTCGCCGAAAAATAGTGGGATGCTAGTATTAAATTTGCAATTTCGTTTAAATACTTGCCAATACACGCTCTTTTATTTTATTTATCGTCGTTATAAATATAGTTGGACTAATATTAAATATTGCTTTCTTTGAACAGTTAGACTATACAACACACTACTCTATTTGTAGTTGGTTATATAGTTAGACTATAATAGCCATTACATTTTGAATGTACCCGAAATCGTTGATTGGATAGTTGGACTATTGCAATCGAGATGGCTGGAAAGATTAGCGTTAAGGGACATAATCCTGGGTGAAAATGTCTCTAACGGCGTAAATTTTCCAGATTGGGAAATGAATCTCAGGATACTCCTGGGAGTTGAGAAGTTACTCTATTGGATAGAGAAACCTCTCGAGCCCTGAGCCCAGAGTTGAGCAAATACTAGAGCATGAGCTTAGGAAAACTCATCGTGATGATAACATTAGTGCTCAATCTGTTATGCTTGCCGCAATGAATCCCTAATTTCGTCGTCAGAACTAAGGATTAGATCCTTATACCATCATGTTGAAATTAAAGGATCTTCATAGATCTAACCTTAGATCTTAGAAGTACGAATTGCAAAAGAAGCTCTTTCGGTCACGTATGTCAGAGGGTACATCTGTCGAACACTAGGTGTCATAGATGATTGCTGACATCGAATAGCTAGGTTAGTTGGGCATTACCTACGAGGCCGAGAATTCCATAGATTTGATCTTACAGTCTTTGCCCGAATTCTGGGGCGGGTTCATCATGAACCAAGAGAAAACTCTTGGAGAGTTAATGGTTATGCTCAAGGAGGCAGAGCCAGAGCTTCAAAAAGGGCAAGAAGCGCAAGGCGCATCTTACTTCGACATCTCAGAAGGCCAAGGCTTGGCCGAAGGCTTCTGGGGTGTGAAGAAAAAGGGCAAAGGCAAAATCATCACATTCTTCTTGGAAGACAAAAGACATATCCCAAGATGTCTGCCTAAACTATGGCAAATGGGGTCACTGGAAGTGTGATAGCCGTATGGACAAGGCAGACATAAAGGAAGTGAAGGCGAGCAAGTCTCCAGCTTCAGGTATGTTTATTATAAACATGTCCACTACTGGTTTAAAAAATTGGATTTTTGATTCTGGATGTGGTACTCACATATGTACTGATGTGTAAGATCTGTTAATTAGCAGGATACTAGCTTCAGATGAGATCGACCTATAAGTCAGAAATGGGACGAGAGTCGCTGTTTTGGCCGTAGGAACCTATTTTTTGTATCTGTCATTGGGGCATGTAATTACATTAGGTGACTTTTATTTTGTACCTAGTTTGACTAAGGAACATCATCTCTGTATTTTGTTTAACACGTTGCGGGTGTACCTTTGTATTCTGAAACACTAGGTGTTTTGTATATAAAGATAACATTTTGATATGTATAGCAGATGTTAATAATAGTCTTTATATTTTGAATATAAATGAATCTCAAACATATAACATGACAAACAAAAGCTAAAACTGAGTAAATCAAATGAGACTTATTTGTGGCATTGTCGTATAGGACACAATAATAGGACTCGTATATCCACACTTTCGAAGAGTGGATACGTGGATGGATTTGATTCTAATTCAAATGACGTCTACGAATCTTGTTTTTTAGGCAAAGTGCCTAAAACACCTTTTAGCGGTAAGGGTGTACGCGTCACCGAGCTGTTAGCCCTCGTTCATAGTGACGTATGTGGGCCCATGTCTAGCCAGGCTAGAGGTGGATTTGATTACTTCGTAACCTTTACGGATGTTGCATCACGTTATGGTTATGTGTATCTTATGAAACACAAGTTGGAAACTTTTGATAAATTCAAAGAGTTTCGACACAGAGTAGAAAAACAAACCGGTAAAAGTATTAAAACATTACGGTCGGACCATGGTGAAGAATACTTAAGTAATGAGTTTCTCAATTACTTGAAAGAGTATAGTATTCTTTCACAGTGGACTCCTCCCGGAACACCTCAATTAAGAGTTGTGTCCAAACGAAAAAACCGAACTTTGTTGGACATGGTAAGGTTAATGATGAGTCGGACTGAGCTACTAATTTCCTTCAATGGATACTCATTGAACAGTGCAATACTTATTTTGAATAAGGTTCCGACAAAGTCTGTTGGATGGACTCCATATGAAATATGGACAGGAAAGAAACTGGGTTTCTCATTCTTGAAAATTTGGGGATGCTGGGCATATGTTAAACGTTTGGATGATACCAAACTAAAACCCAAATCGGATAAGTGCCTATTTGTAATTGGTTATCCTAGGGAAACCAGTAAATATTACTTACATAACCCAGAAGAGAACAAAAATATTTGTTGCTCTTCATGCGATTTTCCTTAGAGGAATTCCTAAATGCAGTGGTAAGTGGGAGGAAAGTAGAACTCGATGAAAATCGAAGTGATATTGTTCCTGGCACCGATCCCCACACGGAACATGAACAGTTCAATAGGGATGAGACTGTTCCATAATCTTCTAATACACAAGAACCGCGTAGGTCGGAGAGAGTCAGAAAAAAACCTAAGAGGTATGGGTTTGTGATCTCACCTCATGTAGATATTAATCTTATTGAGGATAACAAACAGGCTACGTATGAGGAAGTGATACAAGGTATCGACTCCGCTATATGGCAAGGTGCCATGAAGTCCGAAATGGATTCCATGTATACAACCAAGTTTGGACATTGATTGATGTACTAGAAGGCATTGTGCCTATTGGTAGCAAATAGGTCTTCATGGTAAATACTGATATGGATGGCAACATACAAACGCACAAAGCTAGGCTTGTAGCAAAAAGGGTATCGTCATTAACGTGGTGTCGGTTATGATGAAACCTTTTACCCGTTGCCATGATTAAATCCATTCGGATAATATTTGCTATTGCTGTATATTTCGATTATGAAATATGGCAGCCGAACGTCAAAATCGCTTTCCTTAACGGAAACCTTTTGGAGGATGTTTTATATAACAGCCTGACGGTTTTATCATGCCAAAATATACAAACAAGGTTTACAATTTAAATCGATCCATTTATGGATTGAAGCAAACATTGCGTTCTTGGAACCATCGTTTTGATGAGATCATATTACAATATGGTTTCATTCAAAATGATGATGATTCTTGTGTATATAAGAAGGTTATAGGGAATGCACTGACATTGATTGTCCTATACGCTGACGATGTATTACTTCTAAGCAATGACATTCCCATACTAAAATTTCTGAAAGCTTGGCTTTCATTAAAATTCTCCATGAAATTCTTGGGAGAGGCAACCATTATTCTAGGAATAAGGATCTACTGGGATAGATCTAAAGGTTGTTGCCACTCTCCGAGAACTCATACATTAACATATGGCGTCTATCTATCTAAGGACATGTGTCCTAAAACTCGTAATGAGAGAGATTCAATTATTCGGATCCCGTTCACTTCTGTAGTCGGATCAATCATGTATACCATGACATGTACGTGACCTGGTGTCTCATATGCTTTGAGCATCTGCAGACACAATCAGGCCGATCTAGGTGATGGTCACTGGATTGATGTTAAGAACATCCTTAAGTATCTTAGATGAACTAAGGATGCTTTCTTAATCAATAGAGATGGAGAACTTGAGGTGACTAAGTTCACGGATGCAAGTTTCCAAACCGATAAAGACGACTGTAAGTCGTAATAAGGGTACATATTTTGTTTGAACAATGGAACAGTGAGCTAGAAATCTTCCAAGTAAGATAATATTGCCGATTCAACAACAAAAGTGAAATATATTGCTGCGGCAGAGGCAGCAAAAGAAGCATTTTGGATCTATAAAATTCCGAATTGGGCTACAACACAGGCTAAGGAAATTCGATCTCATCAATGATCCAAGTATGTACTTCGATGGTTATATCTGATTCGAGAGATCACATATCATGGCGATGTGCAGATCGAAAAGATCGTTACATATGATAACCTTACATATCCGCTCGCGAAAGCGATATCTCAGCATAAGCATGAGCGACCCGTACATAGTTCAAGTGTTGGACACTTGAGTGACTGGCTATAGGCCAAGTGGGAGATTGTTGGACAATTATGACCCATAGCATCACTGTTTGTAAAAGACATGGTATTCTTTGTATAAATTAACTATGTGACAAAGGAAATTGCTCTTTTATCATTTGTAATTGGATTACTTGGATATATAAATGATAAAAGTCCATATGATTAGTACCGGATTAATAAGATATGAGACAGTATTAATCCATGAAATGTTTAATCATTAAATATCCCAAGTTGTAGTATTATCGAGACTGGACATCGATAATGCGGAATAGGCTAGTATTACACTTGTGAGCATTATGGAAGCTTAATGACATAGTTCTTATATATTTAAATATTGGATACTTATGCAAGTGTGATAGGAGGTTCAGTTAGTCATTGGATCGGGAACAGCTTCACTCTCGATAGGCCCTCTCAGAATCCCATTGGTAGTATGACTATGTGACTATGCATCGCTAATACTTGTGACAATCATTATACTTTGGTTTTGGTCATCCGGAGCTTTAACAAATTCTGTATACGCCTCTTCTGGGTATACTGAGAATCGTAGTGTTTTGGGTATGATGTCAAGATGGAAGTATCACTTCAGTCATATGGAGATGATGATCACGTAGGAATACAGAACTAGTACTCTTAAATGCTGCAGCTATCGGGATAGTATTACTAGGTCATGATTATCCAATTACAGAGACTAGTTGCTAGTGATCCGATATATGCTTCGTACGGGGCAGACACAATTCCAGCCCCAGGCCTAGCATGTTACATCCAAAACTGGATCGCAATACTCAGTATATTACGCCTGATACAGATTATATATATTCAATGTTGAATATATTTCTAGAGAATTGGGTAGGCACGGTGCTTTGCTAGAAGCCAACCATGTCTTGTAAATCGGTAAGGACGTGGTACCGGGTACGCACGTGTGAGATAGTTCGACGACCGTATTTACTACCAACATATCCAGGAATCTCTTGGTCGCTTCCCTAAGATTCACCGATGACATTTGACTCGAACATAATTAACCTGGGATTAATCATGAGAGAGAAAAATTAATATGGGATTAATTAAGGCAAGAATTAATCTGGGATTAATTATCAAAGGGAAAATTAATCTGGGATTAATTGCGTCAAGAATTTTATCTGGGATTAAATTCATCTAGAAGAGAGAGAGCGCGAATAATTTTGGAATTAATCGGCAAAGTAAATTTAATAGTTAAATTAGATTTTACTATTTAATTTATTAATTTGGGCTAAATAATATATCACATATATTAATTGAAATTGGATTTCAATACATAATTAAAATTGGATTTTAATTGAAGCGAAGGAATTAATTTAGAATTAATTCGTAAGCGACTTTCGTAATAATTTTACTGGGTATTATTATTTAATTTAATTAGATTTAATTACGTAGCGACGAAAAAGAGATGGATATGAATACTTCGTAACCTTTACGGATGATGCATCGCGTTATGGTTATGTGTATCTTATGAGACACAAGTCAGAAACCTTTGAGAAGTTCAAAGAGTTTCGACACGAAGTAGGAAAATAGAACGGTAAAAGTATTAAGACATTACGGTCGAACCGTGGTGGAGAATACTTGAGCAATGAGTTTCTTGATTACTTGGAAAGAATATGGTATTCTTTCACAGTGGACTCCTCCCGGAACACCTTAATTAAACGGTGTGTCCGAACGGAGAAATCGAACTTTGTTGGACATGGTAAGGTGGATGATGAGTCGCACTGAGCTACCTATTTCCTTATGGGGATATGCATTGAACAGTGCAATACTTATTTTGAATAAGGTTCCATCAAATTCTGTCCAACAGAAATAAGGTTCCATCAAAGTCTGTTCAATAGACTCTGTATGAAATATGGACAGGAAAGTAACCGGGTTTCTCATTCCTGAAGATTTGGAGATGCTGGACATACGTCAAATGTTTGGAAGGTACCAAACTAGAACCCAAATTGGATAAATGCCTATTTGTAGGATATCCTAGGGAAACCAAAGGATATTACTTCTATCACCCACAAGATAACAAAGTATTTTTTGCTCTACATGCAGTTTTCCTTGAGAAGGAATTCCTTAATGAAGTGGTAAGTGGGAGGAAAGTAGAACTCGATGAAAATTGGAGTGATACTGTTCCTGGCACAGAATCCTTAACAGAACATGAACAGTTCATCAGGGATGAGACTGTACCACAATCTTCGAATATATAAGAACCGTGTAGGTCGGAGAGAGTCAGAAAACAACCTGAGAGGTATGGGTTTCTGATCTCACCTCATGTGGATTTTAATCTTATTGAGGAAGACGAACCGGCTACGTATGAGGAAGCGATACAAGGTATCGACTCTGATTTATGGCAAGACACCATGAAGTCCGAAATAGATTCCATGTACACCAACCAAGTTTGGACACTGGTTGATGCACCCAAAGGCGTAAAGCCTATTAGTTGCAAATGGGTCTTCAAGAGGAAGACCGACATGGATGGCAATATACAAACATACAAAGCTAGGCTTGTAGCGAAAGGGTATCGTCAACGACATGGTGTCGATTACGACGGAACTTTTTCACCTGTTGCCATGATTAAATCCATTCGGATAATGCTTGCTATTGCTGCATATTTCGATTACGAGATATGGCAGATGGACGTCAAAACCGCTATCTTTAACAGAAACCTTTTGGAGGATGTTTATATGCAACAGCCTGACGGTTTTGTCATACCTAAACATGCAGATAAGGTTTGCAAGTTAAATCGATCCATTTATGGATTGAAGCAAGCATCGAATTCTTGGAACAAACGTTTTGATGAGATCATAAAAAAATATGATTTCGTTCAAAATGATGATGTTCCTTGTGTATATAAGAAGGTTAGTGGGAGTGCACTGTGTTGGACAATTATGACACATAGCATCACTATTTGTACAGATCATGGTGTTGTTGTACAAATTAACTATGTGACAAAGGAAATTGCTCTTTTATCATTTGTAATTAGATTACCAAGATATAAAAATGATAAAAGGTCCTTATGATTAGTTTCGGATTGAGATGATATGAGACAGTATCAATCCATGAAGGTTTAATCATTAAATATCCCTAGTCGTAGTATTATCGAGATTGGACATCGATAATACATAATAGACTAGTATTACACTTGTGCGCGTTGTGGGAGCATAATGGCATAGTTCTCATATATTTGGGTATAGGATACTCATGCAAGTGTAATAGGAGGTTGTGTTTACCAATGGTACGGAAACAGCTTCTCTCCGGATAGACCCCTCAGAATTCCATTGGTAGTATGACTATGTGTTTATGGAAGTCCGAATCAGGGTATGTGTATTTGGTCTTAACCTGAGACTTGCACCGCTAATACTTGCGACAATCAATATACTTTGGTTTTGGTCGTCCAGGGCTTTAACATGTTCTGTGTACGCCTCTTCTGGGTATATTGAGAATTATAGTGTATTCCGTGTGATGTTGAGATGGAAGTATCACTCTAGTCATAGGGGAGATGATGATCACGTAGGATACGGAACTGGTGCTCTTTTATGCTGTAGATATCGGGATATTATGACTAGGTCATGTTTATCCGATTATAGAGACTAGTTACCAGAGATTCGATATGTGCTTCATACGGGGCAGACACAATTCTAGCCCCAGGCCTAGCACGTGACATCCGATACTGGATCGAAATACGCAATACTACGTATACTACACCTGATATAGATTACATATCCCTTTAAGAATATTTATGCAGAATCGGGTAGGCACAGTGCTTTGCTAGAAGCCAACCATGTCTTGTAAATCCGTAAAGCGTAGTACTAGGTACGTACGTGTTCGGATAGTCTGACGACTGGATTTACTACCAATATATCTGGGGATCTCATGGGTCGCTTCCCGAAGATTCACCGATGACATATGACTCGCACTTAATTAATCTGGGATTAATTATAAGATAGAGAAAATTAATCTTGGATTATTTACGGAGATATTTTATCTGGGATAAAATATTATTTAAAGTGAGAGCGATTAATTTGGGATTAATCGATAAATTAATATATTCGATATATTAAACGAAATTAGATTTCGACGCAGAATTAAAATTAGATTTTAATTCAGGCGAACAAGTTAATTTAGAATTAATTCGCTAGCGACGTGAATAGTAATTTTGCTAGGCATAATTATTTAATTAAATTTGATTTAATTATGTCGCAATGGAAAATTCGTTAATTCGGAATTAGCGAACCCGAGCCCTGGAGTGTTTACGGGCCCACTCGCATTTCGAATCAATTGCGGCCCACAAGTCATATCACGCGTCACATCGCAAGTCACTCACATGTCACATCCACTTTTTGTGATGTGTGTCATGTCACATTTTTTGTGATGGAGGTGGTTGAGAGCAATTAATGCTCTTTTCCCTCCAAATTACTTTTGGAAAGCAAATGCCTAAAAGGGTTTTGACTTTGGATTTTTGGTATTAGTTTTTGGAAAACATATACACAAAACTCTCTCTCTCTATTCTCCTCCATATTTTCGGCCAAGGGCCATTTTCTTTCTTAATTTATTGGCAAGGCCGAAAAAGAAGAATGAATGGGAAAAATTGTGGTAAATTTTTCCAATGCTAGCACATGAAGAGTCATCTAATGTGATAGGGAAACAAACCTATAAGCATGGAATCACACATAAAGCTTGGAGCTTGGAGATTCAACAAGGAGCACAAAATTACCTCAAAGCCGTGAGCTTCATGGAGCCAATAAAGTTTTGTGTTCGACGCATCGCAAATCCGTTCATTGTAAATATGATTCCGCCATACTTCTGTATTGTATTCACACATGATTTCTATGCTTGAATGATCTTGGGGCTATAGTAGAAACCCAAGAATGGTATCTTGAGCCTTGTATAAGCATGAAATTGGAATTAGGGTAAAATTGGGTAAAATTGATTTGAGCATATTTTGATGAAATTGGTTGTTTAAATATGCTTGAATGATGATAACATAATGTTATTCATGATCAATTTGATGAAAATTGAATTGGATGAATTTTCCCCAAAATGTTTGGCTTGGCCGAATATAGTGGTGCCCTAATATCATGGTGATTTTTGTTTTTGAATCATTGGATGAGTTTGAAAGACTTGGGAAATGTTAATTTAAGATTTAATTGGATTGAATTTGGAATTGGACATTAAATCCCCAAATTGCCATGACTAGTAGCATGGAAAATGATTGATTTTTTGATTCAATTGTGTTGGACATGCATTGATGATAATAAGCATAATCAATTGTGTAAATTGGTATTTTGGAAATATTAATTTGAGTAATTAATTATGGCTATACACTTAGATTAATTTAATTGTGAAATTTGGAATTTTGTAATTTAATTAATTGGGCTAAATTTAGAAATTGGGCTTGTAAAGTTGTATTTGGGCTTAATGGGCTTGGTTGGGCCAAGTTTGGTTTAGGCTAATTGGTTGGATCCAATTGGGCCCAAAACCATATCCATAAAGTCCAAATATAATTAAATGGACCTTTAATTTTAATTAGGCCTAGATTGGTTTCTTGGCAAATAAGGGTGATTCCTTAAATGGGCTTTGGTATTTGGGTTTGACCCATATTGACCAAAGTCAATGCCTTAAGAAATTAATTGAAAGCCCATTGGACTTTAATTAAATTAACATTGGATGTTAATTGGGCTTTGAGACCCGTAACGATTAGATTTGGAATCTAAGTCGTAAAGGCACATTAAAAGTGTAATTATTTAATTTAGAATTAAATATAGAATTAGTATTAAATACAAATTAAATTGGATTTAGTATGGTAGTTAATATAATTCAAGAATTCGTACTTTGAGTACTTATTCGTAAAACGAGTTGGACTCGCGCAAATGAGGTTTCTTATGAAGTGGTTATGTAATCGGGTAGAAGTAATACTTGTGTTAGCGGGAGAGAAGGAATGGAGAGATTTGTTCTAGGAACAAAATGTGTTAAAATCCATCTGCATATCATTATTATTTTATTTAAGCGCCTTATTATGCTTTTTAGAATGCATGTTTAAGGGTGATTGATGATGAGACCTTAACAAAGATAATAAATTGGTGCCAATTACGCGAAAAAACCCTCAATATATATTAAGCATTTTTCCTTCCATTGAGTTATTCTTACTCAAGATCCAAGATTGGCTTGTTTGTTTGCCAAAGTCAATACCTTTGTCCATCGCGGATGTGTTTGAATCAGAAGGTTTTGTTCCATATCGGTGTCTTGTCCAAGTTGTGATTTGTTGGCCAAAGTCAAGATCACTTCTTGTCCATCGACATCGATTACGAAGCTTTCCAAAGTCAATGGGTTTCGCTTAACTGGGATCATTAGTTTGTTGTGCCAAAGCCAAGGCTTAGTTGATTCAGAGGAAAAAGGTTAGGGAATATATTGGATATATTGGCATATATAAGATATATGTTTCGGACTTGGATGTACACCTACTGGATCTAGGAATTGGATTGGGATCCAATTGATCTTAGAGATCTACCTAGTTAATTATCATACAATTTGTTGGCCAAAGTCAAGATTTTGTGATTAACGGGATCCTAGCCCACTAGGAAACAAGGTTTTCCCGAGTACTCCACAAGAGGGTTAGAGGCTCGCCGAAAATAGTGGGAGGCAAGTATTAAATTTGCAATATTCGTTAGTTACTTGCCAATACGCGCACATTTCAAATTTTTCGTCAAATTTTTCGTTATTTTATCGTTCTTTTTTTAATTAAACAGTTGGAATGTATTCAAACTACTTCATTATTGTTGATTATAAATTGGATTATAGTAATCAATATATTTGAATTTAAACCAATTAAATTATAGTTGATTATATAGTTGGACTATAGTAATCATTATATTAAATAGTACCTAAAATCGTTGATTCGATAGTTAGACTATTGGAATCAAGATAATGAAAGATTAGCGTTTAGAACAAATCCTCCTGGGTGAAAATGTTTTTAAAACGGCTTTAATTTTCAAATTGGGAATAAAATCTCAAGATAGTACTAGGGTTCGAGTTGTTACTTTATTTGATAGAGTGACGTCTCGAGCTTAAGCCCGGAGTTGAGCAAATAATAGAACATGATATTTGGAATATTCATGTGATGATAACTTTAGTGCTTAATCTGTTATCCTTGCTGCAAAGACTCCTTAATTTCATAATCAAAACTAAAGATTAGATCCTTATAGTATGATAATGAAATTGAAGGATCTTCATAGATCTATCCTTAGATCTTAGAAGTACAAATTGCAATAGTAAACTCTTGGAGAGCTAATGGCTATACTCAATGAGACAATGCCAGAGTTTGCAATAGGGCAAGAAGTGCAAGATGCATCTTACTTCAACATCCCTGAAGGCCAAGGCTTGACCAAAGGCTTATGGGGTGTGGAAAAAGGGGCAAAGGCAAAGTCAATATAATCTTCTGGGAAGACAAAAGACATATCCCAAAATGTCTGCCTAAACTGTGGCAAACGGGGTCACTGTTGGACAATTATGACCCATAGCGTCACTATTTATACAGATCATGGTGTTGTTGTACAAATTAACTATGTGACAAAGAGATTCCACACTTATCATTTGTGATTAGGTCACCAAGATATATAAATGATAGAGGAGGTCCCTATGATTTGTTCCTGGATTGAGAATGATATGAGACAGTATCAGTCCACGAAGGATAAATCATTAATATCCCTAGTCAGAGTATTATCGAGATTGGACATCGATAATGCGTAAAAGACTAGTATTACACTTGTGCGCGTTGTGAGGGCACAACGGCATAGTTCTCATATATTTGGGTATATGATACTCATGCAAGTGTAATATGAGGTTGTGTTTACCGATGGTACGGGAAACAGCTTCGCTCTGGATAGACCCCCTCGAATTCCATTGGTAGTATGACTATGTGTCTATGGAAGTCCGAAATCAGGGTATGTGTATTTGGTCTTAACCTGAGACTTACACCGCTAATACTTGCGACAATCAATATACTTTCGTTTTGGTCATCCAAGGCTTTAACCGGTTTCTATGTATGCCTCTTCTGGGTATATCAAGAATCATAGTGTGTTGGGCGTGATGTCAAGACGGAAGTATCACTCCAGTCATAGTGGAGATGATGGTCACGTAGGATACGGAACTGGTTCTCTTATATGCTGCAGCTATCGGGATATTATGACAAGGTCATGTATATCCAATTATAGAGACTAGTCACCAGACATCCGATATGTGCTTCGTATGGGGCATACATAATTCTATCCCCAGGCCTAGCACGTGATCATCCGTACTGGATCGACATACACAATACTACGTATACTACGCCTGATATAGATTTTATTCTTATAAGGATATTTCTGAAGAATTTGTTAGGCATGGCGCTTTGGTAGAAGCCAACCTTGTCTTGTAAATCGGTACAAATGTAGTACTAGTTACTTACGTGTTTGATAGTCCGACGACCGTATTTACTGCCACTGTTAGACATTATGTCCCATAGCGTCACTGTTTGTAAATGATATTGTATTATTGTACAAAATTAACTATGTGATAATGAAATTGCCTTTTGCCATTTTGTAAATATTATTTACTTTGATATATAAATGGCGAAAGTCCATATGATTAGTACTGGATTGAGATGATATGAGACAGTAGTATCAATCCAAAAGGTTTAATCATTAAATCCCTAGCCGTAGTATTATCGAGACTGGACATCGATAATGCGGAATAGACTAGTATTGCGCTTGTGCACGTTGTGAGGGCACAATGGCATAGTTCTCATATATTTAAGTATTGGATACTTATGCAAGTGCGATAGGAGGTTGTGTTTTACCGATGGTACGGAAAACAGCTTCGCTCTGGATAGACCCCGCGGAATCCCATTGGTAGTATGTCTGCGTGTCTATGGGAGGCCGCATCAGGGTAGGTGTATATGGTCTTAACCTGAGACTTACATCGCTAGTACTTGCGACAATCGGTAAACTTTGGTTTTGGTGGTTGGGAACCTTAACCGGTTTCTGTGTACACCTCTTCTGGGTTTATCGAGAATCGTAGTGTACTGGATGTGATGTCAAGATGGAAGTATCGCTTCAGACATATGGAGGCGATGATCACGCAGGACACAGAACTAGTACTCTATAAAAGGTTGCAACCGTCGGACAATATGACCAGGTCAGGATTGTCCGATTTAAAGAGACTAGTTGCTTGATGTCCGATATATGTTTCGTACGGGGCAGACACATCTCCAGCCCCAGGCCTAGCATGTGATCATCCGATACTGGATCGATGTACGCAATACTACGGTATACTACGCTTGATATAGATCTTTATTCCTATAAGAATATTTCTGGAGAATTGGGTAGGCATGGCGCTTTGCTAGAAGCCAATCTTGTCTTGTGAATCGGTAAGAACGTAGTACGAGGTACGTGCGTGTTCGGATTATCCGACGACCGTATTTACTGCCAACATATCCGGAGATCTCTTGGGTCGCTTCCTGAAGATTCACCTATGATATTTGATTCGACTTAATTAATCTTGGATTAATTGCGGAGAAACTTTATCTCGGATAAAGTGCCTTATTTAGAGAGAAACGATTAATTTGGAATTAATCGATAAAATTATTATATTCGATATAATAATTGAAATTCGATTTCGACGCGAAATTAAAATTAGATTTTAATTCGGCATACGAGTAATTTAGAATTAATTCGTTAGCGACGTAAATATAATTTCGCTAGGAGCGATTATTTATTTAAATTCGATTTAATTAACGTCGCGACGCAAGTTCGGTATTTCGAAAATATCGAATCCGAACGCGTGATTGGACGTGGGCCCACTTTCATTTGGAAACGTGTGGGGCCCACTTGACACATGTCATTATATGTATATTTTATTGATAATGCATTGCATGGTGATAGTGTATAATACACTCTAATGTTATGCATGGAATTTGAGTGTTTGACACTCTAAGCCTTTGCATGGCTTGTGTCATAGATTTATTATTATTTAATAAATATGATGGCATAAATATAAATTGATTTTTGGTATCAAAAATCAATTAGAACAAAAGAAATTTCTCTCCTCTCTCTCTTTCATGACCGAAAACTGCATGCAGTTTTGTCTTCTTCATCTTCTTCAATTTTGTTGCCAAAAGCTTGAAGAAAGGGTTGTTGTTTTGGAACATCTTCTCACATGCAAGGCTAGCACCATCAAGGAATCAAAAGAGGTGATAGGGAAACCATCATAGAGCAAGGAATACACAAAGCTTGGAGCTTCCTACTTCTTGTCTTCCTTGGCCGAATCATCCCAACCTTGGAGCTTCCATTTGGTTTGATTTTTCTTCATCAACACAAGCATGTAAGTATGATTCCGCCATACTTCATGTTTATATATATTCTTTGTTGTATTTCATGTATGCTTAATCTTTCCTTGGACACATTATATAAACCAACAATGGTATCATGGAGCCATGGTTAAGCATGAATACTTTAGGTTAAAATTTGATAAAATTGGTTGAAGCATGTTCTTGTGAAATTTGATGAATAAGTATGCTTGCATGTATATAGATTGATGTTATATGGAATCAATTTTATGAAAAATGCATTGGATGATTTTTCCCAAAATTTAACCTTGGCCGAATGGGTGTGTTTAAAATTGGTTGAAGCATGTCTTGTGAATTTGATGAATAAGTATGCTTGCATGTATATAACATGATGTTATATGGAATCATTTTATGAAAAATGCATTGGATGATTTTTCCCCAAAATTTTGACCTTGGCCGAATGATATGTGAAATTGATTGAAGCATGTTTCTTGTGAAATTTGATTAATAAGAATGCTTACATGTATATAGAATGATGATACATGGAATCAATTTATGAAAAATGCATTGGATGATTTTTTCCCCAAATTCATGCCTTGGCCGAATGTGTTGCTACTTGGAGTGGATTGGAATTTTTTGTGTTTAAGATCATTGGATGACTTAGAACGTGTACGGGACGTAGATTATAATTCAATCGGATTGAAAAACAAATCGACACAAAAACTCACCTTGGCCGAATACATAGGACATGAAAAGGAGTTGATTTTTGTTAAAATTAATGTTGGACATTTATTTTGAACAATCATGGTTAATAAATTAAATGGGTATTTTTGAAATATTTGATTTAATGTATTAATCTTGTTTTACACTTTAATTAATTGGACTTTAATGTTTGGAATATTAAAATTTAATTAATGGCTTAATTGGTGAATTGGCTTTTATATTGTATTTGGGCATAATGGGCTTGGTTGGACCAAGTAGATTTTGGGCCAAATGGATTGGATCCAATTTGGGCCTAAATCACTCCATTAAGTCCAAATATAATATAATGGGCTTTAAAATTTAATTGGGCCTTATGGGCTTAAAATTGGTTTTATGGCATTTAAGGGTGATTCCTTATTTGGGCTTGGTAATTGGGTTTGACCCACATTGACCAAAGCCCAAGCCTTAATAAATCAATTCTAAGTCCATTTGACTTGAATTAAATTCAACATTGGATGTTAGTTGGGCTTTGAGACCCAATAAGATTAGATTTAGAATCTAAGTCTTTAAAGCACATTAAAAGTGTAAACATTTAATTTGGAATTAAATAATTGAATTAGTATTGAATACGAATTGAATTAGATTTAATTAGTAGTTCGATATAATTCACGAATTCGTACCTTATGTACTTATTCTCAATCGAGTTGGACTCGCGCAAAATCAAACCGTTGTTTGAACATTGGATGATCACTTAAACAAAGACTAATTAATTGATTAGATTGGTTGTAAAGCATGTCTTGTGTGAATATATATGTATGTGATGAATGAATAGTGTATATCGGATGGATATTAGAAGGGAAAGGGTAATTTTAGAAATTATTGTAAATTTGGAATTTATAAATTGGACCTGCGTGTCCAGCCTTATCTCTTTATCTCTTTGTATTCTCTTCTCACCTAATTCCCCTCAATGTAAATGAGGTTTCTCTTATTGTATTATGTAATTGGGTAGAAGTAGAATAGTGCTAGCGGGGAGAGGAAAGGGATGAGTTGTTTCTAGGAACAAGTTGTTTATATATCCATCCGCATATCACTATTAATTTACTTTACGCGCTTTATGATGTTTTAGAAGCATGCTTAAGGGTGTATGATGATGAGACCTAACAAAGATAATAAATTGGTTCCCAATTACGCGAAAATCCCTCAATTTATATTAAGCGAATATCCTTCCATTGAATGGTTCTTTGTTCAAGATCCGAAGTTGGCATTGGTTTGTTTTTGACCAAGTCAAGACCTTTGTCAATCAAGGATGTACTTGAATCATGAGAGTTTGTTGCATATCGGTGTCTTGTCCAAATCATGATTTTTATTGGCCAAAGTCAAGGTTGTGTGTTTATTTAACGGGATCCTAGCCCACTAGGAAATTCGATTTCCCGAGTTCTCTACAGAGGGTTAGAAACTTGAAGAAAATAGTGGGAGGCTATTATTGAATTTGCAATTTCATTCAGATATTTAGCCTTACACATCTTTCAAAATTATTTCGTCAATATTTTAATAATTAGTTGGACTAATATATTGTTATTTTTTATTTGTAACAATTTGACTGTACCCATAACATCGTTGACTTTATAGTTGGACTATAGTTGTCAAGATGATTGGCAAAGGTAATATCCGTGACATAATCATGGGCGATAATGTCTTCAAAGGGACAAACTTTGCCGACTGGGAAATGAACCTCAAGATAGTGCTTGGGGCTGAGAGGATACTGTATATTATTCAGACACCTCTCCCGCCTAAACCCACTGAGCCACTGGAGCTAGAGTTATGGAAAACTCATAGTGACGATTGTGACCAAGCTCAGTCAGTTATGCTAGCTGCAATGACCCAGCATTTCAGACGCCAGAATAGGGATTTGGATCCCTATAACATGATGGCAAGATTGCGTGATCTTCACCGCACCAATAAGCGGATGAAGAGGTACGAGCTAGTAAGGAAACTCTTCCGCTCCCGGATGACAGACGGCGCATCAGTTGAAGCCCACGGGACTCAAATGATCGCCGATATTGATGAGTTGGCCAATATGGGAATAGTCTTGGAGGCTGAGCTGACTATAGATATGATCTTGCAGTCACTTCCTGATACTTGGAAACAAATCATAATCAACTACAAGTTGATGGATACAGATGACACTCTTGGAGAGCTGTTATCTGTCTTGAAGGAGTCCGAAAGGGAACTCCTAAAGGGGAGCAAGCGCGAGGCGCATTTTGCATCGACCTCTCATGCGCCAAAGGGTGGCCCCAAGGCAATTGGAGGTGCGAGGAAGAAGAAGTTCAAGAAAAAGGGCAAAGGCAAGTTGACAGTGGCTTCTAGGAAGCCAAAGGACAAATCTCGCGACATCTGCCTCAACTGCGGCAAGAGGGGTCACTGGAAACGTGACTGCCGAATGAGCATTGTACAGAGGGAGAATATCAAGGCTAGCAAGGCTATCGCCTCTGGTATGTTTGTTATTGAGATAAATATGAATACTTCTAGTTTTAAAAATTGGATTTTTGATTCTGGTTGTGGTGCTCATATTTGTACTGATGTGCAGGATCTGCATGATAGCAGGGTGCTGGCATCAGGGGAGATGGATCTACGGGTTGGAAACGGTAACACCAGTTGCTGTTTTGGCCGTAGGAACTTTGTTTTAGTACTGCCCTCAGGGCATGAACTTAAACTTTTGAACTGTTATTTTGTACCTAGTTTAACTAGGAATATTATATCTGTATCCTTGTTAACCCAGCAGGGTTACACTTTTGTATTCAGGAACACTGGGTGTTATTTATATAAAATGATGCAGAAATTTGCACAGCTGTTGCAATAACGGTCTTTATATTTTGAATATAAATGAATCTCCTAAAATGACAAACAAAAGGCTCAAAAGAAGTAATCTAAAAGATGAAGCTTATATGTGGCATTGTCGTCTAGGACACATCAACAAGACTCGCATATCCACACTTTCGAAGAGTGGGTACTTGGACGAATTTGATCCCAATTCATATGACGTCTGCGAATCTTGTCTTTTAGGCAAAATGCCTAAATCACCTTTTAGTGGTAAAGGTGAACGTGCCACAGAACTATTGGCTCTCGTTCATACTGACGTATGCGGGCCCATGTCTAGCCAGGCTAGAGGTGGATTTCACTACTTCGTAACCTTTACAGATGATGCATCTCATTATGGTTATGTGTATCTTATGACACAAGTCGGAAACTTTTGAGAATTCAAAGAGTTCGACACGAAGTGGAGAAACACAAACAAACAGGAAGAAGAGTATTAGACATTACGGTCAGACCGTGGTGGCGAATACTTAAGTTATGAGTTTCAAGATTACTTGAAAGAATATGGTATTCTTTCACAGTGGACTCCTCCTGGAACACCGCAATTAAACGGTGTGTCCGAACGGAGAAACCGCACCTTGTTGGACATGGTGAGGTCAATGATGAGTCGCACTGAGCTATACCATATCCTTCTGGGGATACGCATTAAACAGTGCTATACTTATTTTGAATAAGGTAACGTCGAAGTCTGTTGAACAGACTCCATACGAAATATGGACAGGAAGGAAACCCAGGTTTCTCTTTCCTGAAGATTTGGGGATGCTGGGCATATGTTAAACGTTTGGAAGGTACCAAACTTGAACCCAAATCTGATAAATGCCTTTTCGTTGGATATCTTAGGGAAACCAAAGGATATTACTTCTATCACCCACAAGAGAACAAGTATTTGTTGCTCTACAAGCATTTTTCCTTGAGAAGGATTTTATAATGCAGTGGTAAGTGGGAGGAAAGTAGAACTCGATGAAGATCATAGTGATACTGTTCCTGGCAATGAATCAACGACGGAACAAGAACAGACCGTCCGGGATGAGTCTGTACCACAAACTTCACATACACAAGGACCGCGTAGGTCGGAGAGAGTCAGAACAGTACCTGAGAGGTAGGGTTCCTGATCTCACCTCATGTAGATATTAATCTTATTGAGGATAATGAGCCGGCTACGTATGAGGAAGCGATACAAAATATCGATTCCGCTTAATGGCAAGAAGCCATGAAGTCCGAGATGGATTCCATGTACGCCAACCAAGTTTGGACACTGGTTGATGCACCAGAAGGCGTAAAGCCTATTGGATGGCAACGTACAAACGTACAAAGCTAGGCTTATAGCGAAGGGGTATCGTCAACAATATGGTATTGATTATGACGAAACCTTCTCACCCGTTGCCATGATTAAATCCATTCGGATAATGCTTGCAATAGCTGCATATTTCGATTACGAGATATGGCAGATGGACGTTAAAACCGCTTTCCTTAACGGAAACCTTTTGGAGGATGTTTATATGCAACAGCCTGACGGTTTTATCGTACCTAGACTTGCAAACAAGGTTTGTAAGTTAAATCGATCCATTTATGGATTGAAGCAAGCATCACGGTCATGGAATCAGCGTTTTGATGAGATCATAAAAGAATATGATTTCGTGCAAACGCAGATGACCCTTGTGTATACAATAAGGTTAGTGGGAGAGCACTTACTTTATTGTCCTTTATGTCGATGACGTATTGCTTATAGGCAATGACATTCCCATGCTAACGTCGGTGAAGCTTGGCTTTCATTAAAATTCTCCATGAAAGATCTGGGAGAAGCAGCAGCCTTTATTCTTGGAATAAAGATCTACAGGGATAGATCTAGAAAGCTGCTTGGACTCTCCCAGAGTACATACATTGATAAAGTGTTGAAGCGATTCAACATGGAACAATCCAAGAGGGGATTGGTTCCAGTGGTATGTGGTACCTCTCTGTCTAAGGACATGTGTCCTAAGACTCAGGAAGAGAGAGACCACATGAGTCGGATACCGTTCGCCTCGGCAGTCGGATCGATCATGTATGCCATGATATGTACACGACCTGATGTCTCATATGCTTTGAGCATGTGCAGTCGCTATCAGGCCGATCCAGGTGAAGGTCACTGGACATCAGTTAAGAATATCCTTAAGTATCTTAAACGAACTAAGGATGCTTTCTTAATTTATGGAGGTGGAGAACTTGCGGTATCTGGGTATACCGATGCAAGTTTCCAAACCGACAAGGATGACTACAAGTCGCAATCCGGGTACATTTTTTGTTTGAATAACGGAGCAGTGAGCTGGAAATCTTCCAAGCAAGATACTGTTGCCGATTCAACAACAGAAGCGGAGTACATCGCTGCATCTGAAGCAGCAAAGGAGGCAGTTTGGATCCGAAAGTTCCTAATCGGATTAGGAGTAGTTCCGTTAGCAGCTGAGCCCGTTCCATTGTATTGTGACAATAACGGGGCTATAGCACAGGCTAAGGAACCAAGGTCTCATCAACGGTCCAAGCATGTTCTTCGACGTTACCATCTGATTCGGGAGATTATACATCGTGGCGATGTAAAAATCGAGAAGGTCACATCAGATGACAACATTGCAGATCCGCTGACGAAAGCTGTTCTTCAGCAAGTTTTTGAACGACACATACATAGTTCGGTATTAGATGCTTGAGTGACTGGCTATAGGCCAAGTGGGAGATTGTTAGACATTATGTCCCATAGCGTCACTGTTTGTAATGATATTGTATTATTGTACAAAATTAACTATGTGATAATGAAATTGCCTTTTGCCATTTTGTAAATATTATTTACTTTGATATATAAATGGCGAAAGTCCATATGATTAGTACTGGATTGAGATGATATGAGACAGTATCAATCCATAAAGGTTTAATCATTAAATATCCCTAGCCGTAGTATTATCGAGACTGGACATCGATAATGCGGAATAGACTAGTATTGCGCTTGTGCACGTTGTGAGGGCACAATGGCATAGTTCTCATATATTTAAGTATTGGATACTTATGCAAGTGCGATAGGAGGTTGTGTTTTACCGATGGTACGGAAAACAGCTTCGCTCTGGATAGACCCCGCGGAATCCCATTGGTAGTATGTCTGCGTGTCTATGGGAGGCCGCATCAGGGTAGGTGTATATGGTCTTAACCTGAGACTTACATCGCTAGTACTTGCGACAATCGGTAAACTTTGGTTTTGGTGGTTGGGAACCTTAACCGGTTCTGTGTACACTCTTCTGGGTTTATCGAGAATCGTAGTGTACTGGATGTGATGTCAAGATGGAAGTATCGCTTCAGACATATGGAGGCGATGATCACGCAGGACACAGAACTAGTACTCTATAAAGGTTGCAACCGTCAGGACAATATGACCAGGTCAGGATTGTCCGATTTAAAGAGACTAGTTGCTTGATGTCCGATATATGTTTCGTACGGGGCAGACACATCTCCAGCCCCAGGCCTAGCATGTGATCATCCGATACATGATCGATGTACGCAATACTACGGTATACTACGCTTGATATAGATCTTATATTCCTATAAGAATATTTCTGGAGAATTGGGTAGGCATGGCGCTTTGCTAGAAGCCAACCTTGTCTTGTGAATCGGTAAGAACGTAGTACGAGGTACGTGCGTGTTCGGATTATCCGACGACCGTATTTACTGCCAACATATCCGGAGATCTCTTGGGTCGCTTCCTGAAGATTCACCTATGATATTTGATTCGAACTTAATTAATCTTGGATTAATTGCGGAGAAACTTTATCTCGGATAAAGTTCCTTATTTAGAGAGAGAACGATTAATTTGGAATTAATCGATAAAATTATTATATTCGATATAATAATTGAAATTCGATTTCGACGCGAAATTAAAATTAGATTTTAATTCGGGCATACGAGTTAATTTAGAATTAATTCGTTAGCGACGTAAATAATAATTTCGCTAGGAGCGATTATTTATTTAAATTCGATGGTTGCCAAAAGCTTGAAGAAAGGTTGTTGTTTTTTGGAACATCTTCTCACATGCAAGGCTAGCACCATCAAGGAATCAAAAGAGGTGATAGGGAAACCATCATAGAGCAAGGAATACACAAGCTTGGAGCTTCCTACTTCTTGTCTTCCTTGGCCGAATCATCCCAACCTTGGAGCTTCCATTTGGTTTGATTTTTCTTCATCAACAAAGCATTGTAAGTATGATTCCGCCATACTTCATGTTTATATATTCTTTGTTGTATTCATGTATGCTTAATCTTTCCTTGGGACACATTATAGAAACCAACACCAACATATCTGGGGATCTCATGGGTCTCTTCCCGAAGATTCACCGGTGATGTATGACTCGCACTTTAAATTAATCTCGGATTAATTAGACGAAGGAGAAAAGTAATCTGGGATTAATTGCGGAGATATTTTATCTGGGATAAAATATCAATAAAAGAGAGAGAACGATTAATTTGAATTAATCGATAAAATTAATATATTCGATATATTAAACGAAATGGGATTTCAACGCGGAATTAAAATTATATTTTAATTCGGAGAACGAGTTAATTTATAATTAATTCGTTAGCGACGTGAATAGTGATTTCGCTAGGCATAATCATTTAATTACGTCACAACGAAAAATTCGTTAATTTGGAATTAGCGAACCCGAGCCCGAGAATGTTTGCGAGCGCATTCGTATTTTGAATTCGATTGTGGCACACAAGTCAAATCAAGCGTCAAATAACTCGTCAATCGATTGATGTGATGTCTAGTCACTTTGAGTGATGTGACAACATGTCACTATTGATTGATATTGGTAGTTGGAAAGCATTGATTAATTTTTGCTTTGGACTTTTGAGATTTGAAAAATGGTTTTGTTATTTGATTTTTATTTTTGGAAAATAAAAATAAATATACTTAACACATTTCTTTTTCCCTCCCTACAAGATACACGGTCTTAGAAACCCTCTCTCCCTCCTCTCATCTCTCTCGGCCTGAAGGCTATCTTTTTCTTCATTCCACTGGTTGGACCGAAAATAAATAGGAGAAGCTAAGGAATTTTGTGGCATAATTCCTAAGTGCTAGCACACCATTTGAGTACATACAAAGGTGACAGGGGACTGAACACATGAGCATGGAATCACCACTTGGAGCTTGGAGCTTTGAAGACATCCATGGCCGATTCTTGGATTAGCATCACAGCCCACTGCCGTGCAATCCACTGCCGAGCCACTGTCACTGCCGAGCTTCACCAAGTGGGAGAATAGTTTTGTTCTTCGTCGCATCCAAACCGATCGTTGTAAGTATGTTTCCACCATATTTCTTCGTGTATTCACATGTGTTTCTTGCTTGATAATTGATCATTGGAACCTTAGGGAATTCCAACAATGGTATCTTGAGCCATTATTGAGCATGAAAATGATTTAGGGTTAAAATTGGGTAAAATGAATTTGAACATGATTTAATGAAGTTGGATGATTTAGTATGCTTAAATGTTGTTGAATTGAAGATTGATTGGATCAATTTCAAGAAATTTTGTCTGGAACAATTTTCCCCTTTTGGTTTGGCTTGGCCGAATACAAATAAGCCATAAATGTCTTGGATTTTTTTTTTTTTTGATTCATTGGATGACTTGAAAACAATTTGGGATGTTGATTTAATGTTGATTTGGATTCAATTGGATTGGATTTAAAATTGGACATGAAAATCCTCCTTGGCCGAGACATGAGAAGCATGTAATTGGGTTTGATTTTTGATAAATTGTGTTGGACACCATTTGATGTTGAAGAGCATGATTAGTTGTGTAAATTGATGATTTGGAAATGTTGATTTATGTGATTAATTATGCAATGCACTTTGTTTAATTAAATTATGAAATTCGATTTTTATGGTTTAATTAAATTGGGCCTATTTTGGAAATTGGTCTTTGAAAGTTGTTATTGGGCTTGGTTGTACTAAGTTGGGTTTAGGCAAAATTGGTTGGATCCAATTGGGCCCAAAACCGCATCTATAAAGCCCAAATACGACTAATGGACCTTTAAAGTTTAATTGGGCCTAATGGGCCTAAATTGATTTCTGGGCTTATAGGGTAACTCCCGGATTGGACTTTGGTTATTGGGTTCGACCCGAGTTGACCAAAAGCCCACGCCTTAAGAAATTAATTCAAAGCCCATTGGACTTTAATTAAATTGACGTTGGACGTTAATCGGGCTTTGAGACCCGTAGCGATTAAATTTGGAATTTAAGTCGTAAAGGTTCGTCAAATAAACTGTAGTATTTAATTTGGAATTAAATGGTGAATTAGTATTAAATACAAATTGAATTGGATTTAATTTTGTAGTTTAATTTAATTCGAGAATTCGTACTTTAAGTACTTATTCGCAAAACGAGTTTGACTCGAGCAAAATCAAATCGTTGTTTGAACATTGGATGGTCATTAATTATCAGATTAATTAATTTGATTAGATTGATTGATAACATGCTTGTGTGAATACATGGTTGCGATGCATGAATAATATATATCGGATGGATATTAGATGGGTGGACAATTTTAGAAATTGTTGTAATAAATTTGATTTATTAATTGGACCTGCGTGTCCAGCCTTATTACCTCCTTATTCTTTGTATTCTCTTCTCACCTATTCCCCTCAATGTAAATGAGGTTTCTTTAGAAGTGTAGTGTAACGGGTAGAAGTAAATACTTGTGCTAGCAGGAGAGAAGAGAGAAATGGAGAGATTTGATCTAGGATCAATGTAAAGTATCCATCCGCATATCATTATTACTTTATTTATACGTGCTTTATTATGTGTTTAGAATGCATGTTTAAGGGTGTATGATGATGAGACCTTAACAAATATAACAAATTGGTTGCCAATTTGCACGCGAAAAACCCTCGCAAAATATTAAGCGTTTTTCCTTCCATTGAGTGATTTTTACTCAAGATCTAAGACGGCATTGGTTTGTTGGCCAAAGTCAAGGCCTTTGTCTGTTGAGGATGTGTTTGAATCACGAAGGCTTTGTTCCATATCGGTGTCTTTTCCAAGTTGTGGTTTGTTGGCCAAAGTCAAGACCACTTCTTGTCCATCGACATTGATTACGAAGCTTTCCATGGTCAATGGGTCACGCTTAACTGGGATCACTAAGTTTTTTGTGCCAAAGCCAAGGCTTAGTTGATTCAGAGGAAAAAGGTTAGGCAATATATTTGATCTATTGGCATATATAAGATATATGTTTCGGACTTGGATGTCCCCCTACTGGATCTATGAATTGGATTGGATCCAATTGATCTTAGAGATCTACCTAGTTAATTATCATACAATTTGTTGGCCAAAGTCAAGATTGTGTGATATTTAACGGGATCCTAGCCCACTAGGAAACACGGTTTCCCGAGTACTCGACAGAGGGTTAGAGGCTTGCCGAAAAATAGTGGGAGGCAAGAATTGAATTTGCAATACTCGTTTAATTACTTGCCATACGCTCTCAAACAAATATCATTCGTCAATAAATTAAATGTTAGTTGGAATAATATTTAAACGTTGTTTTAATTAACAGTTGGACTGTATTCAAATAATTCATTTATAGTTGGTTATATAATTGGATTATAATAATCAATATATTTGATTTAATAAATTATAGATGATTAAATAGTTGGACTATAATAATCATTATATTTAAAAGTACCTAAAATCGTTGATTAAATAGTTGGACTATTAGAATCAAGATAAATTGAAAGATTGATATTTAAAACATAATCCTAGGGAAAATGTATTTAAATGGTTTAATTTTTAAAATTGGGAAATATTTCAGGATGGTCCTGGAAAATAATAAGTTACTTTATTTGATAAAATAACATATTAAGCCTAAGCCCGAAGTTAAGCAAATAGTATAGCATAATCTTTGGAAGATTTATGTGATGATAACTTTAGTGCTTAATCCATTAAGCTTGTCGCAGTAGACTCCTTAATTTCTGAATTATAACTAAGGATTAGATCTTTAAAGTATGATATTGAAATTGAAGGATCTTCAAAGAATCTATCCTTAGAATCTTAGAAGAACTCAATTGCAATACATAACTCTTGGAGAGTTAATGACTATTCTCAAGGAGATAAATTCAAACTTTGCAATTAGGCAAGTAGCGCAAGGCGCACCTTACTTCGATATTCTAGAAGGCCAAAGCTTGGCCAAAAGGCTTCTGGAATGTGGAAAAGGGCAAAGGTAAAATCATTATAATCTTCTGGGAAGATAAAAGACATATCCCAAAATGTCTGCTTAAATTGTGGCAAACGGGATCGCGGAAGCGTGACTGCCATTTGGACAAAGCAGACATGAAGGAAATGAAGACGAGCAAGGCTCTGACTTCAAATATGTTTGTCAACATTATGTTCACTACTAGTATTAAACTTAGATTTTAAATACTTAGTGTGGAACATAAAATATATGTATTGATGTTCATAATCTGTTTTGAACAGGATACTGACTTCAATAGAGATTTATCTGGGAATTGGAAATGGGACGAAAGTCGTTGTTTTAATCGTAGGTACCTATATTTAGGAACTACTCTTCGGGTGTGTACCTAAATTTCGAAATTGTTATAATGTGACTAGTTTGACTAGAAACATTATCTCTATATCAGTGTATTATCCATTGCGGATATACCTTTATATTCTGGAACACTAAAGTGTTTCATTATATAAAGATGATATTGAGATAAACACATTAGATGTGAATAACAGAATTTATATTTTGAATATAAATAAATCTCAAATGTATTACATGACAAACAAATAGCTCAAACTGATTTGATCAGAAGAAACTAATTATGGTATTGTTGTCTGGGACACAATCAAACAAGACTCGTATATTCACACTTTCGAAGAGTGGGTACTCGGACTGATTTGATTCTATTCAAATAAAGTCTACGAATCTAGTTTATAAGGCAAAGTGCCTAAAACACTATTTACCTTGGTAAAAGTGTAAGTGCCATCGATCTGTAAGCCCTAGTTCATAGTAAAGCAAGTGGGCCCATGTCTAGCTAGGCTAGAGGTGGATATGAATATTTCGTGACTTTTACGGATGTGGCATCGCGTAATGGTTATGTGTTTCTTTTGAAACACAAATCAGAAACTTTTAAGTTTTCGACGAGAAATAGACAAACAGATCGGCTAAGGTATTAAACCGTCATGGTAAGA
This sequence comes from Zanthoxylum bungeanum, assembly GCA_019454045.1. Lineage (NCBI taxonomy): Eukaryota > Viridiplantae > Streptophyta > Magnoliopsida > Sapindales > Rutaceae > Zanthoxylum > Zanthoxylum bungeanum. The sequence continues at coordinate 59,618 of SKCR01029764.1, forward strand.
CCGTAATGGAAAATACTTAGGCAATAAGTTTCTAATATACTTGAAAGAGTATAGTATTCTTTCAATGAGGACTCCTCCCGGAACACGTCAATTTGACGGTGTGTCCGAACTGAGTAACCGAATTTTGTTGGACATGATAAAGGTTAATCATGAGTCGCTCTGAGCTACCATTTCCTTCAATGGATAAGCATTAACAGTACAGAACTTATTTTGAATAAGGTTCCATAAAAATCTATTTGACAGATATCATATTAGATATGAACATGAAAGAAACCGGGTTTCACATTCCTGAATATTTGGGAATGCTAGGCATATGTTTGGATGATACCAAACTAAAACCCAAATTGGATAAGTGCCCAATTGTAGGTTATCATAGGGATACCAAAGTATAGTATCTATACATCTCACAAGAGAACAATTAGATTGTTGCTCACCATGCGGTTTTCCTAAGAGGAATACCGATATGCAGTGGTAAGTGGGAGGATAGTAAAAGTCGATGAAAATCGGAGTAATACTATTCCAGGCACCAGATCCTTAATGGAAGATATATAGTTCATCAAGGATGAAACTATACCATTAATCTTCGAATACACAAGAATCGCGTAAGTCGGAGAGAGTCAGAAAATAACATGGCGTATGGGTTTCTGATCTCACCTTATAAAGATGTCAATCTTATTGAGGTATACCAACTGACTACGTATTAGGAAGTGATACAAGGTATCGACTCCCTATTATGGAAAAGTGCCATGATATCCGAATTGGATTCCATGTATATCAACAAGTTTGGATACTAGTTTATGTACCGCAAGGCATTGTGCCTATTGGTACTATATAAGTCTTCAAGGAAGACATACATGGATGGCAACATACCAACGTACTAAGCTAGGCTAGTAGCGGAAAGGTATCGTTATCAACATTTTGTTGATTACGATTCAACCTTTTACCTGTTGCCACGGTAATCCATTTGGATAATGCTTGCTAATGCTACATGTTTCATTTATGAAATATGTCACCTTAACGGGAAAATCACTTTCCTGAAAAGGAAACCTTTTGGAGGATGTTTACCAAAACTAGCAAACAAGGTTTGCAGGTTATTCGATCCATATTTGGATTGAAGCAAGCATTAGGTTCTTGGAATTACCGTTTTGATGTAATCATAATAGTTTATGATTTAGTTCAAAACGAAATGATTCTTGTGTATATAAGAGGGTTAGTGCGAGCGCACAGACAGTGGTTGTCCTACAATAATGATAATATATGTCATTTCATGGAAATGATATTCCCATAAAAACAATCGGTGAAAGCTTGGCTTTCGAGAAGACTCTCCGAGAAATCCGTACATTGAAAAATGTATGTAACCTGGTGTCTCATATGCTTTGAGCATATGGATTCACAAACAGACCAATCCTAGTGATAGTCACTGGATTGACATTAAGAACATCCGTTAGTATCTAAGAGAACTAAGGATGCTGTCTTAATCTGTGGAGAAGGAGAACTTGAAGTGACTGGGATCACTACTGCAAGTTTCCTAAACTGATAAAACGACTATAAGTCACAAAATGGTACTATACAGTTTGAATAACGAAACAGTGAGCTGGAAATCTTCCAAGCAAGATACTGTTACCGAATAAACAACAAATGCGGGTTATTGATGCAGCTGAGGCAGCAATGGAAGCCTTCTAGGTCGATAATAAATCTAATTAGATTAGATATAGTTCTGTTAGCAGCTGAGCTAGGCGTCAGCACAGACTAAAGAATTAATGGTCTCATCAACGATCCAGATACATACTTCGATATTCATCTGATTCGTTCGGATCATACATCATGGCGATGTGATGATCGAATAAATCGCATCAGATGATAATCATGCAAATCCGCTAACGAAAGCCTTTCCTCAGCAGTTTGAGCTAACCGTACATAGTTCGGGTGTAAGACACTCGAGTGACTGGCTATAGGCCAAGTGGGAAATTGTTGGACAATTATGACCCATTGCGTCACTATTTGTACAGATCATGGTGTTGTTGTACAAATTAACTATGTGACAAAGGAGATTGCACTCTTATCATTTGTGATTAGGTCACCAAGATATATAAATGATAGGAGGTCCCTATGATTTGTTCCTGGATTGAGAATAACATGAGAGAGTATCAGTCCATGAAGGATAAATCATTAAACATCCCTAGTCAGAGTATTATCGAGATTGGACATCGATAATGCGTAAAAGACTAGTATTACAATTGTGCGCGTTGTGAGGGCACAACGACATAGTTCTCATATATTTGGGTATATGATACTCATGCAAGTGTAATAGGAGGTTGTGTTTTACCTATGGTACATCAAACAGCTTCGCTCTGGATAGACCCCATCGGATTTCCATTGGTAGTATGACTATGTGTCTATGGAAGTCCGAAATCAGGGTAGGTGTATTTGGTCGTAACCTGAGACTTACACCGCTAATACTTGCGACAATCAATATACTTTGGTTTTGGTCGTCCAGGGCTTTAACCGGTTTCTGTGTACGTCTCTTCTAGGTATATCAAGAATCGTAGTGTGTTGGGTGTGATGTCAAGACAGAAGTATCACTCCAGTCATAGTGGAGATGATGGTCACGTAGGATACAGAACTGGTTCTTTTATATGCTGTAGCTATCGGAATATTATGACAAGGTCATGTATATCCGATTATAGAGGCTAGTCACTAGACATCCGATATGTGATTTGTACAGGGTAGACACAATTCCAGCCCCAGGCCTAGCACGTGATCATCCGATACTGGATCGCATACACAATACTACGTATACTATGCCTGATATAGATCGCTTATTCCTGTAAGCATGTTTCTGGAGAATTGGGTAGACATGTCGCTTTGCTAGAAGCCAACCTTGTCTTGTAAATCTGTATAAACGTAGTACTAGGTACTTACGTGTTCGGAAAGTCCGACGACCGAATTTACTACCAACATATCCGGGGATCCATGGGTCGTTTCCCGAAGATTCACCGATTACTTATGACTCGCACTCTTAATTAATCTAGGATTAATTAGACGAGAGAGAAAATTAACATGGGATTAATTACGGAGATATTTTATCTGGGATAAAATATCATTTAAAGAGAGATAACGATTAATTTGGAATTAATCGATAAAATAATATATTTGATATATTAAATGAAATTTGATTTCGACGCGGAATTAAAATTTGAGTTTAATTCGGGCGAACGAGTTAATTTAGAATTAATTCGTTAGCGACATGAATAGTGATTTCGCTAGGCATAATCATTTAATTATGTAGCAACGGAAAATTCGTTAAATTGGAATTAGCAAACCCGAGCCCGGGATTGTTTGTGAGCGCATTCGCATTTCAAATTCAAGTGCGACACGCAAGTCAAATCAAGCGTCAAATCATTTGTCAATCGATTGATGTGATATCTAGTCACTTTGAGTGATTTGACAACTTGTCATTGTGATTGATGGTGGTAGTTGGCAAAGCTTTTATTGCTTTGACTTTTCAAAAGCAAAATTGGTAATTGATTTTGGAAAATCAATTAAAAGTGTAATAGATGACTTTTGCCAACTAAAAACTCTTTATCTCCACCTTCTCTATTCTTTCATTCTCACCCAAGAAGGGTATTTTTCTTTATGTTTTCTGTTCTGAAAAAACCGAGAGCATGAAAAGAATAAATGAGTGATTTTGTTGCAAAATCAAGGTGCTAGCATACATCCGGAGTCGTCCGTAGGTGATAGGGAAACCAAACCGTGAGCTTGGGATTTCATCACAAAGCTTGGAGCTTTCATGGAGGACCAAAGCCGAGCCTTGGAGAGCCAAAAACAGTGGGCTGTTTTAGTGGACTGCCGTGAGCTGTAGGAGGCAGAAAATTGATTTTTGTTGTCTACTGCGTCGCTCAACCGATCGATGTAAGTATTCCGCAACTTCCTCGTATGTATTCACATGTATTTTCATTGCTTGAAATGATCTTGGGATGCTTAGAGAATTCCAACAATGGAATCTATGAGCAAGGTTGAGCATGAAAATATTTTAGGGTTAAAATTGGGTAAAATGTGTTTGAGCATGATTTAATTAAATTGGATGTTTGAGTATGCTTAAAACATGTTTAATTGAGGATTGATTGGATCAATTTGATGAAAAATTGTTTGAAACAAATTTCCCCAAAATTCTTAGCTTGGCCAAGAATGGTACCTGAATTTGATGTCTGGGAATTTTGATTTTTGATTCATTGGATGACTTAAAATCATTCGGGAAATATTGATTTAGAGTTTGATTGGATTGAATTCGGAATTGATTTTAAAAATCCCTCCATTGCCGAGACTATAGCATGTGTATTTGGGTTTGATTTTTTGATAAAATGTGTTGGACATGTTTTGTTGTTAAAAAACATGTTTTGAGTACTTAGATTTGAGTACATGATAATGAAATTGAAGGATCTTCATAAATCTATACTTAGATTTTAGAAGTACTAAATTGCAATAATAAATCTTGGAGAGTTAATGACTATTCTCAAGGAGATAAAGTCAAAGTTTGCAATTAGGCGAGTAGCGCAAGGCGCACCTTACTTCGATATTCTAGAAACCCGAGCCTTGGCCAAAGGCTAATGGAATGTGAAAAAGGGAAAAGGCAAAATCATTATAGTCTTCTGGGAAGATAAAGGACATATCCCAAAATGTCTACCTAAATTGTGGCAAACGGGATCGCGGAAGCGTGACTGCCGTTTGGACAAAGCAGACATGAAGGAATTGAAGTCGAGCAAGGCTCTAAATTTAAACATGTTTTTCATAAATATGTTCACAACTAGTATTAAAATTAGATTTTAAATACTTAGTGTGGTATATAAATATATACTGATGTTCAGAATCTGCTATGAGCAGGATACTGACTTCTATAGAGATTAATATGTGAATTGGAAACGAGACGACTGTCGATGTTTTAACCGTAGATACCTAATTTTAGGAACTACCCTCGGGTGTGTACCTAAATTTAGAAACTATTATAATATAACTAGTTTGACTAGAAATATTATCTCTATATCAGTGTTTAATCCGTTGCGGATTTACCTTTATATCCTATAACACTAAATTATTTTATTTTATAAAGATGATATTGAGATAAACACATTAGATGTGAATAACAGAATTTATATTTTGAATATAAATAAATCTCATATGTATGACATGACAAACAAATAGCTCAAACTGATTTGATCAGAAGAAACTCAATTGTGGCATTGTTGTCTGAGACACAACTAAAACAAGAATTGTATACCCACATATTTGAAGAGTGGGTACTCGGACTGATTTGATCCTATTCAAATAAAGTCTACAAATCTAGTTAATTGGGCAAAGTGCCTAAAACACCTTTACTTGGTAAAAGTGTAAATGCCACAAATCTGTTAGCCTTAGTTTATAGTGCAGTAAGTAGGCCCATGTCTAGCTAGGCTAGATGTGGATATGAATATTTCGGGACCTTTACGGATGTGGCATCACATTATGGTTATGTGTCTCTTTTGAAACACAAATCGAAAACTTTTATAGTTTTGACATGAAATAGACAAACAGATCGGCTAAAGTATTAAATCGTCACGGTTAGACCTTGATGAAAATACTTAAGCAATAAGTTTCTTACATACTTGAAAGAGTATAATATTCTTTCAATGAGGACTCCTCCCAGAACACGTCAATATGACAGTGTGTCCGAACTGAGTAACCGAATTTTGTTAGACATGATAAGGTTAATCATGAGTCGCCATGAGCTACCATTTCCATTAACGGATACACATAAACAGTGCAAAACTTATTTTGAATAAGGTTCCATAAAATCTATTTGACAGACTTCATATTAGGTATTAACAGGAAAAGAAACCGGGTTTCTCAATCCTGAAGATAGGGAAACCAACCCGTGAGCTTGGGATTTCATCACAAAGCTTGGAGCTTTCATGGAGGACCAAAGCCGAGCCTTGGAGAGCCAAAAATAGTGGGCTGTTTCAGTGGAGTGTCGCGATCTGTAGGAGGCAGAAAATTGATTTTTTTTGTCTACCGCGTCACTCAACCAATCGATGTAAATATTCCGCAACTTCCTCATATATATTCACATGTATTTTCATTGCTTGGAATGATCTTTGGATGCTTAGAGAATTCCAACAATGGTATCTATGAGCAAGGTTGAGCATGAAAATATTTTAGGGTTAAAATTGGGTAAAATGTGTTTGAGCATGATTTAATTAAATTGGAAGTTGGAGTATGCTTAAAACATGTTTAATTGAGGATTGATTGGATCAATTTGATGAAAAATTATTTGGAACAACTTTCCCCAAAATTCTTAGCTTGGCCGAGAATGGTACCCTAATTTGATGTCTTGGAATTTAGATTTTTGAATCATTGGATGACTTAAAATCATTCGGGAAATATTGATTTAGAGTTTGATTGGATTGAATTCGTAATTGATTTGAAAAATCCCTCCATTGCCGAGGCTATAGCATGTGTATTTGGGTTTGATTTTTTTATAAAATGTGTTGGACAGGTTTTGTTGTTAAAAAGCATGATTAGTTATGTAAATTGATGTTTTGGAAATGTTAATTTGGGTGATTAATTATGTTATACACTTTGTGTAATTAAATTGGGAATTTGGAATTTGGTAATTTAATTATTTGGGCCTATTTTATTAAATTGGGCTTGTAATGTTGTAAATGGGCTAATTGGGCTTGGTTTTACCAAGTTAGGTTTAGGCTAAATTGGTTGGATCCAATTGGGCCCAAAACCGCTTCCATAAAGCCCAAATGCGACTAATGGACCTTTAAAGTTTAATTGGGCCTAATGGGCCAAAATTGATTTATAGGCTTATGGGGTTACTCCTTGATTGGACTTTGGTTATTGGGTTTGACCCGAGTTAACCAAAAGTCCACGCCTTAAAGAAATTAATTAAAAGCCTATTGGACTTTAATTAAATTAACGTTGGACGTTCAACATGCTTTGAGACCCGTAACGATTAAATTTGGAATTTAAGTCGTAGAGGTTCGCAAATAAAGTGTAATATTTAATTTGGAATTAAATAGTGGATTAGTATTAAATACATAATGAATTGGATTTAATTTTGTAGTTTAATATAATCCAAGAATTCATACTTTGAGTACTTATTCGCAAAACGAGTTTGACTCGTGCAAAATCAAATCGTTGTTTGAACATTAGATGGTCATTAATTATCAGATTAATTAATTTGATTAGATTGATTGATAACATGCTTGTGTGAATACATGGTTGCGATGCATGAATAATGTATATCGGATGGATATTAGATGAGTGGGGAAATTTTAGAAATTATTATAATAAATTTTGAATTTATTAATTGGACCTGCTTGTCCAGCCTTATTACCTCCTTACTCTTTGTATTCTCTTCTCACTTATTCCACTCAATGTAAATGAGGTTTCTTTAGAAGTGTAGTGTAACGGGTAGAAGTAAATACTTGTGCTAGCGGGAGAGAGGAAATGAAGAGATTTGATCTAGGATCAATGTGTTAAGTATCCATCCGCATATCATTATTATTTTATTATACGCGCTTTATTATGTATTTAGAATGCATGTTTAAAGGTGTATGATGATGAGACCTTAACAAAGATAATAAATTGGTTTCCAATTTGCACGCGAAAAACCCTCACAAATATTAAGCGTTTTTCCTTCCATTGAGTGATTCTTACTCAAGATCTAAGATGGCATTGGTTTGTTGGCCAAAGTCAAGGCCTTTGTCTGTCGAGGATGTGTTTCAATCACGAGAGCTTTGTTCCATATCGGTTTTTTGTCCAAGTTGTGGTTTGTTGGCCAAAGTCAATACCACTTCTTGTCCATCGACATTGATTACAAAGCTTTCCATGGTCAATGGGTCGCGCTTAACTGGGATCACTAAGTTTTTTGTGCCAAAGCCAAGGCTTAGTTGATTCAGAGGAAAAAGGTTAGGTAATATATATTGGCATATATAAGATATATGTTTCAGACTTGGATGTCCCCTACTGGATCTAGGAATTGTGGATCCAATTGATCTTAGAGATCTACCTAGTTAATTATCATACAATTTTTTGACCAAAGTCAAGATTGTGTGATATTTAACGGGATCCTAGCCCGCTAGGAAACACGGTTTCCCGAGTACTCGACAAATGATTAGAGGCTCGCCGAAAAATAGTGGGAGGCAAGAATTGAATTTGCAATATTCATTTAATTACTTGCCATACGCGATCAAACAAATATCATTCGTCAAATATATTAAATGTTAGTTAGACTAATATTTAAACGTTGTTTTAAAACAGTTGGAATGTATTCAAACAAATTAAAAGTATAATTGATTAATATAGTTGGACTATAATAATGATTATATTTAATAGTACCTAAATCGTTGATTAAATAGTTGGACTATTAAAATCAAGATAAAATTGAAAGATTGAAATTTAAAACATAATCCTATGGAAAATGTATTTAAATGGTTTAATTTTCAAATTGGGAATAAAATTTCAGGATGGTCCTGGAAAATAATAAGTTACTTTATTTGATAAAATAACATGTTAGGCCTATGCCCGGAGTTAAGCAAATAGTAGAGCATGATCTTTGGAAGATTCATGTGATGATAACTTTAATGCTTAATCCATTAAGCTTGTCAAATAGACTCCTTAATTTCTTAATCCGAACTAAGGATTAGATCCTTAAAGTATGTTAAAGAAATTGATGGATCTTCATCGATCTAATTTTAGATCTTAGAAGTAATAAATTGCAATAATAACTCTTGGAGAGTTAATGACTATTCTCAGTGAGACAAAGTTAAAATTTGCAATAAGGCAAGTAGCGCAAGGTGCACCTTTTGGAGGATGTTTACAACATCCTGACGGTTTTGTCGTACAATAACTAGAAAACAAGGTTTGCAGGTTATTCGATCCATGTTTGGATTGAATCAAGCATTAGATTCTTGGAATTATCGTTTTGATGTAATCATAATAGTTTATGATTTAATTCAAAATGAAATGATTCTTGTGTATATAAGAGGGTTAGTGGGAGCGTACTAACAGTGGATGTCCAATAAATAATGATAATATTTCATTTCTTGGAAATGACATTCCCATAATAAAATCGGTGAAAGCTTGGCTTTCATAAAAACTCTCCGAGAACTTGTACATTGAAAAATGTACGTGACCTGGTGTCTCATACGCTTTAAGCATATGGATTCACAAACAGGCCAATCCAAGTGATAATCTCTGGATTGATATTAAGAACATCCATTAGTATCTTAGAGATCTAAGGGATGTTGTCTTAAACTATGGAGATGGAGAACTTGAAGTGTCTGGGATCACTACTGAATGTTTCCTAACCGATAAAAACGACTATAAGTTAAACAACGGTACTATACAGTTTGAATAACGGAACAGTGAGCTGGAAATCTTCCAAGCAAGATACTGTTATCGAATAAATAACAAATGCGGGTTATTGCTGCAGCTGAGGCGGCAATAGAAACCTTCTGGGTTGATAATAAATCTAATTAGATTAGATATAGTTCTGTTAGCAGCTGAGCTAGGCTACAACACAGGCTAAAGAATTAATGGTCTCATCAATGATCCAGATATATACTTCGATATTCATCTGATTCATTCGGATGATACATCGTGATGATGTGATGATCGAATAAATCGCATCAGATGATAATCATGCAAATCCGCTGACGAAAGCATTTCTCAGCAGTTTCAGCCAACCGTACATAGTTCGAGTGTAAGACACTCGAGTGACTAGCTATAGGCCAAGTGGGAGATTGTTGGACAATTACGACCCATAGTGTCACTATTTGTACAGATCATGGTGTTGTTGTACAAATTAACTATGTGACAAATGAGATTGCGCTCTTATCATTTGTGATTAGATCACCAAGCTGCATAAATGATATGAGGTCCTTATGATTTGTTCTAGATTGAGATGATATGAGACAGTATCAGTCCACAAAGGATAAATCATTAAATATCCCTAGTCAGAGTATTATCGAGATTGGACATCGATAAATGCGTAAAAGACTAGTATTACACTTGTGCGCGTTGTGAGGGCATAACGACATAGTTCTCATATATTTGGGTATAGGATACTCATGCAAGTGTAATAGGAGGTTGTGTTTTACCGATGGTACGGGAAACAGCTTCGCTCTGGATAGACCCCTCGTAATTCCATTGGTAGTATGACTATGTGTCTATGGAAGTCCGAAATCAGGGTAGGTGTATTTGGTCTTAACCTGAGACTCGCACCGCTAATACTTGCGACAATCAATATGCTTTGGTTTTGGTCGTCCAGGGCTTTAACCGGTTTTTGTGTACGCCTCTTCTGGGTATATCCAGAATCGTAGTATGTTGGGTGTGATGTCAAGACGGAAGTATCACTCCAGTCATATAGAGATGATGGTCACATAGGATACGGGACTTGTTCTCTTAAATGCTGCAGCTATCGGGATATTATGACTAGGTCATGTATATCCGATTATAGAGACCAGTTACCAGACATCCGACATGTGCTTCGTACGGGGCAGACATAATTCCAGCCCCATGCCTAGCACGTGATCATCCGATACTGGATCGACATACGCAATACAACGTATACTACGCCTGATATAGATCGCTTATTCCTGTAAGCATGTTTCTGGAGAATTGGGTAGGCATGGCGCTTTGCTAGATGCCAACCTTGTCTTGTAAATCGGTATAAACGTAGTAGTAGGTACTTACGTGTTCGGATAGTCCGACAACCGAATTTACTGCCAATATATCCGAGGATCTCATGGGTCGCTTCCCGAAGATTCACCGATGATGTATGACTCGCACTCCTAATTAATCTGGGATTAATTAGATGAGAGAGTAAATTAATCTGGGATTAATTACGGAGATATTTTATCTGGGATAAAATATCATTTAAAGATAGATAACGATTAATTGGAATTAATCGATAAAATAATATATTCCATATATTAAACGAAATTAGATTTCGACACGGAATTAAAATTAGATTTTAATTCGGGCGAACGAGTTAATTTAGAATTAATTCGTTAGCGATGTGAATAGTGATTTCGCTAGGCATAATCATTTAATTACGTCGCAACGGAAAATTTATTAATTTGGAATTAGCGAACCCGAGCCCGGGATTGTTTGTGAGCTCATTCGCATTTCGAATTCAAGTGCGACACGCAAGTCAAAGCAAGCGTCAAATCATTCGTCAATCGATTGATGTGATGTCTAGTCACTTTGAGTGATTTGACAACTTGTCATTGTGATTGATGGCGGTAGTTGGCAAAGCTTTTGTTGCTTTGACTTTTCAAAAGCAAAATTGGTAATTGATTTTGGAAAATCAATTAAAAGTGTAATAGATACACTTTTGCCAACTAACAACTTTTTCTCTCCACCTTCTCTCTTCTTTCATTCTCACCCAAGAAGGGCATTTTTCTTTCTATTTTCTGGTCTGAAAAAACCGAGAGCATAAAGAGAAGAAATGAGTGATTTTATTGCAAAATCAAGGTGCTAGCACACATCCGGAGTCGTCCGTAGGTGATAGGGAAACCAACCCATGAGCTTGGGATTTCATCACAAAGGTTGGAGCTTTCATGGAGGACCAAAACCGAGCCTTGGAGAGCCAAAAACAGTGGGCTGTTTCAGTGGACTGCCGTGAGCTGTAGGAGGTAGAAAATTGATTTTTTTTGTCTACCGCGTCGCTCAACCGATCGATGTACGTATTCCGCAACTTCCTCGTATGTATTCACATGTATTTTAATTGCTTGAAATGATCTTGGGATGCTTAGAGAATTCGAACAAGCACTCTTGAAATTTTGCCACAAAATTTCTATTTCCCTTTGATGAGTTTCAGCCAAGTCAAAACCTTTGAGAGGGATAGAATTTCGGTCAATAAGGAAGAAGAAGAGAAAAGTATGGCGGAAAGTGGGAGGAAAGTAGAACTCGATGAAAATCGGAGTGATACTGTTCCTAGCACAGAATCCTTAACAAAACATGAACAGTTCATCAGGGATGAGACTGTACCACAATCTTCGAATACACAAGAACCGCGTAGGTCGGAGAGAGTCAGAAAACAACCTGAGAGGTATGGGTTTCTGATCTCACCTAATGTGGATTTTAATCTTATTGAGGAAGATGAACCGGCTACGTATAAGGAAGCGATACAAGGTATCGACTCCGATTTATGGCAAGATACCATGAAGTCCGAAATGGATTCCATGTACACCAACCAAGTTTGGACACTGGTTGATGCACCCGAAGGCGTAAAGGCTATTAGTTGCAAATGGGTCTTCAAGAGGAAGACCGACATGGATTGCAATATACAAACGTACAAAGTTAGGCTTGTTGCGAAAGGGTATCGTCAACGACATGGTGTCGATTATGACGAAACTTTTTCACATGTTGCTATGCTTAAATCCATTCGGATAATGCTTGCTATTACTGCATATTTCGATTACGAGATATGGCAGATGGACATCAAAACTGCTTTCTTTAACGGAAACCTTTTAGAGGATGTTTATATGCAACAGCCTGACGGTTTTATCGTACCTAAACATGCAGACAAGGTTTGCAAGTTAAATCGATTCATTTATGGATTGAAGCAAGCATCACATTCTTGGAACAAACGTTTTGATGAGATCATAAAAGAATATGATTTCGTTCAAAACTAAGATGATCCTTGTGTATATAAGAAGGTTAGTGGGAGCGCAATGACATTCATTGTCCTTTATGTCGATGATGTATTGCTTATTGGCAATGACATTCCCATGCTACAATCGGTTAAAGCTTGGCTTTCTTTAAAATTCTCAATGGAGGATCTGGGAGAAGCAGCCTTTATTCTGGGAATAAAGATCTACCGAGATAGATCTAGAAACCTGCTTGTACTCTCCCAGAGCACATACATTGACAAAGTGTTGAAGAGATTCAACATGGAACAGACTAAGAGGGGACTGTTGCCAGTGTCACATGTCGTCACTCTATCTAAGGACATGTGTCCTAAAACTCAAGATGAGAGAGACAACATGAGTAAGATCCCGTTCGCCGCGGCACTCGGATCGATCATGTATGCCATGATATGTACGTGACCTGATGTATCCTATGCTTTGAGCATGTGTAGTCGCTATCAGGCCGATCCAGGTGATGGTCACTGGACGGCAGTTAAGTATATACTTAAGTATCTTAGACGAACTAAGGATGCTTTCTTAATTTATGGAGATGGAGAACTTGATGAACAACGAAGCAGTAAGCTAGAAATCTTCCAAGCAAGAGACTGTTGCCGATTCAACAACAGAAACGGAGTATATTGTTGCAGCTGAAGAAGCAAAAGAGGTAGTTTGGATCCGTAAATTCCTAATTGGATTAGGAGTAGTTCTGTTAGCAGTTGAGCCCGTTCCATTGTATTTTGACAATAACGGGGCTATAGCGCAGGCTAAGCAACCACGATCTCATCAACGATCCAAGCATGTTCTTCGATGTTTCCATCTGATTCGTGAGATCATACATCATGGCAATGTGAAGATCGAGAAGGTCGCATCAGAGGACAACATTTCAGATCCACTGACGAAAGTTATTCCTCAACAAAAGTTTGAGCGACATGTACATAGTTCATGTGTTAGATGCTTGAGTGACTGGCTATAGGCCAAGTGGGAGATTGTTGGACAATTATGACCCATAGCGTCACTATTTGTAAAAGACATTGTGGTTTTTTTTACAAATTAACTATGTGACAATGGAAATTGCATTTTATCATTTTCTAATTAGATTACATGTATATATAAATGATAAAAGTCTTTATTATTAGTTCCGGATTATAAGATATGAGAAAATATCAATCCACAAAGGTTTAATCATTAAATATCCCTAGTTGTAGTATTATCGAGACTGGGCATCGATAATGCAGAATAGACTAGTATTAAACTTGTGCGTGTTATGGAAGCGTAACAACATAGTTCTCATATATTTAAGTATTCGATACTTATTCAAGTGTGAAAGGAGGTTTTGTTTACCAATGGTACAGAAACAGCTTCGCTATGGATAGACCCCGCGTAATCCCATTGGTAGTATGACTATGTGTCTATGGGAATCCGCTTCAGGGTAGGTGTATTTGGTCTTAACCTGAGACTTGCATCGCTAGTACTTGTGACAATCAACACGCTTTGGTTTTGGTCGTCCGGGACTTTAACAGGTTCTGTGTACGCCTTTTCTGGGTTTATTGAGAATCGGAGTGTATTGGGTGTGATGTCAAGACGGATGTATCACTTCAGTCATATGGAGATGATGATCACGCAGGGATACAGAACTGGTTCTCTATTATGTTGCAACTATCGGGATAATATGACAAGGTCATGATTATCCGATTATAGAGACTAGTTCCTTGCGATCTGATATATACTTCGTACGGGGCATACACTATTCCAGCCCCAGGCCTTGCATGTGACATCAGATACTGGATTGTAATACGCAATACTACGTATACTACACCTGTTATAGATTATATATTCCTTTAAGAATATTTCTGGAGAATTGGGTAGGCACGGCGCTTTGCTAGAAGCCAACCATGTCTCATAAATCAGTAAAAACGTGGTATGAGGTACGCACGTGTTCGGATAGTCCGACAACCAGATTTACTGCCAACATATCCAGGGATCTCATGGGTTGCTTCCCGAAGATTCACTGATGATGTATGACTCGAACGGAATTAATCTAGGATTAATTATTAGAGAGAGAAAAATAATCTAAGATTAATTACGGCAAGATTTTATTTGGGATAAATTTCTATTAGAAGAGAGGGAACGATTAATTCGGAATTAATCGATTAAATAATATATTCGATATATTAAAAGAAATTAGATTTCATAACGGAATTAAAATTGTATTTTAATTCGGGGGAACGAATTAATTTAGAATTAATTCGCGAGCGACTTTAATAGTAATTTTGCTAGGCATAATTATTTAATTAAATTTGATTTAATTACATCGCAATGGAAAATTCGTTAATTCGGAATTAACGAACCCGAGCCCAGAAGTGTTTGCGGGCCCACTCGGATTTTGAATTCGAGTGGGGCCCACAAGTCACATCACTTATCATTCACATCACTTTTTGGTGATGGAAGTTAGTGATGAGATGATGGTTGCTTGTAAGACACACTTTGTTTTAATAATGAAAAGCTTGAGTGACATTTACCAAAATTTGGATTTGGTACATGTTTTTGGTTTTTGGAAAATCAATTCACTTTTACATTAAAACAAAAATTGAAAATTTCTCTCTCTCTCTCCCAATCCTCCATTGCCGAGAGTTACAAGGAAGAACAAGGAAATTTTGTAGCAAAATTTCCAAAGCTATCACTTGAAGAATCATACATAGGTGATAGGGAAACCATCCCCATTGAGCTTGGAATCTCATATCACTCTAGCTTGGAGCTCAACCTTGTTCAAAGAAAGCTTGGAGACTTTCAAAAGAAAGAAAAGTTTCTACAACACATCCTCTCTTCCGATCATTGTAAGTATATTTCCGCTATAATTTTCTTTTGTATTCACATTATTTCATGCTTTAAATGTTCTTAGGATGATCTTAGAGACCAACACAAGATGTATGATATTTAACTAGGTAGATCTCTAAGATCAATTAGATCTCATCCAATTCTTAGATCTGGTAGGTAGACCTCCAAGTCCGTAACATATATACAATATATATGCCAATATATCCAATATATTTTCCTAACCTTTTCCTCTGAATAAACTAATCCTTGGCTTTGGCTCAACAAGCTTAATGATTCCAGTTAAGCGGGACCCATTGACTTTGGAAAGCTTCGTAATCGATGTCGATGAATAAGAAGTGATATTGACTTTGGCCAACAAATCACAACTTGGGCAAGACATACGATATGGAACAAAGCCTTCATGATTCAAACACATCCGCGATAGACAAAGGTCTTGACTTTGGCCAACAAACCAATGCCAATCTTGGATCTTGAGAATGAATCACTCAATGGAAGGAAAACGCTTAATATTTGTTGAAGGTTTTTCGTGTAATTGGCAACCAATTAATTATCTTTGATTAGGTCTCATCATACACCATTAAATATGCATTCTAAAAGCATAATAAGGTGCGATAAATAAATTAATAATGATATGCGGATGGATATCTCACAAATTGTTCCTAGAACAAATCACTCTCTTTCCTCTCCCCGGCTAGCATTATTCTAACTTCTACCCAATTACATAATACAATAAAGAAACCTCATTACATTGAGGGGAATTGGTGAGAAGAGAATTACAAATAATCGAGAGATAAAGGCTGGACACGTAGGTCCAATTTAATAAATTCTAAATTTATTTCAACAATTTCCAAAATTGCCCTCACCCATCTAATATCCATCCGATATATATTATTCATACATTACATCCATGTATTCACACAAAGCATGTTATTCAATCAATCTCATCCAATTAATTAATCTTTTGAATTAAGTGATCATCCAATGTTCAAACAACGATTTGATTTGCGCGAGTCCAACTCGTTTTAAGAATAAGTACTCAAAGTGCGTATTCTTGAATTTTATCGAACTACAATTTTAAATCCAATTTAATTTGTATTCAATGCTAATTCTATATTTAATTCCAAATTAAATAATTACACTTTTAATGTGCCTTTGCGACTTAGATTCTAAATCTAATCTTAATAGGTCTCAATGCCCAATTAACATCCAATGTCAATTTAATTAAAGTCCAATAGGCTTTCAATTAATTTCTTAAGGCATGGACTTTGGCAACCAAAGCCCAATAAGGAATCACCTTTTGCCGCAAAATTAATTTTGGCCCATTAGGCCCAATTAAATGATTTGAAGGCCCATTAGTTATATTTGGACTTAATGGAATGGTTTTAGGCCCAATTTGGATCCAATCCAATTGTCCTAAACCAACTTGGCCCAGCCAAGCCCATTAGGCCCAAATACAACAATTTTAACCCAATTCCAAATAAAGCCTAAATTAATTAAATTATAATATTCAAAATTTCATAATTTAATTAATTAAAGTGTATAGCCATAATTAATTATTTAAATTAACATTTCCAAAATACGAATTTACACAATTAATCATGCTTTATTATTAATCAACTTATGTCCAACACAAATTGAAGCAAAATCAATTCCAACATGCTTCCAAGGCTCACGGTAATTTAGGGATTTTTATATCAATTTTGATTTCAATCCAATTAAATCACAAACTAATATATCCAAGCATTTTAAACACATCCAATGGTTTAAAAAATAAAAAATCACCATGACCTAGGGTACTAATGCATTCAGCCAAGCCTAGTAATTTGGGGATAATTGATCCAATTAATTTTTTTTTATAAAATTGATCATGCAAAACTCTAAGTTAACATTATCTAAGCATACTCAAACAAACAATTTGATTAAATCATGCTCAAATCAAAAATACCAAAATTTTAGATTAAGAACCCTAATTCAATTTCATGCTTAAATAGGCTCATGATACCATTGTTGGGTCTCTAAGATCATTCCCAAGTACATATAAGCATGAAACATGTGATTACTCAAAGTTAAGTTGCAGAAATTATACTCACTTTGATCGGTTTCTTGGATGTTTAGATAACAAAATTTTTTGCTCCTTTGGAAGTGCTCCAATCTCCTCTTTGATTTGTATGTGAAGCTCCAAGCTTGAAGGGTGAATTCTAAACTCAATGGGAAAGGTTTCCCTAACACCTTTGTATGATTCTTTAAGTGCTAACATTGGAAGAAAATTGTAACAAAATTCTTCCTATGGTGCCTTGCTATTCTCGGCAATGAGAGAGTTTGAGAGGCGGAGTGTTTTTGTTTTTCAAATTTTTGTGTATGTTATAATTTTCCAAAAACCAACCAAGTGTGTTGAGAATAAAAATTCATTTAATGCTCTCAACCACCTCCATCACCAAAAAATGACTTGACTCACATCACAAAAGTTGATGTGACTTCCATCACAAAAGTGACTAATGATGTGACTTGATGTGGGCCCCACTTGATTCAAAATCCGAGTGGGCCAGCAAACACATCCCAGGCTCAGGTTCATTGATTCTGAATTAACGAATTTTCCGTTGCGACTTAATTAAATCAAATTTAATTAAATAATAATGCCTCGCAAAATTATTATTAAAGTCGCTCACGAATTAATTCTAAATTAATTCGTTCTCCCGAATTAAAATCCAATTTTAATTCCGTTATGAAATCTAATTTCATTTAATATATCGAATATATTGTTTTAACGATTAATTCCGAATTAATCGTTCTCTCTCTTCAAATAGAATTTTATCCCAGATAAAATCTTGCCGTAATTAATCCTAGGTTAATTTTCTCTGTCTTTTAATTAATCCTAGATTATTTATGTTCGAGTCATACGTCATCGGTGAATCTTCGGGAAGCGACCCATGAGATCCTTGGATATGTTGGCAGTAAATCCGGTCGTCGGACTATCCGAACACGTGCGTACCCAGTACCACATTCTTACCGATTTACGAGACATGGTTGGCTTCTAGCAAAGCGCCATGCCTACCCAATTCTCCAGAAATATTCTTTACGGAATATATAATCTATAACAGGCGTAGTATATGTAGTATTGCGTATTGCGATCCAATATCATATGTCACAAGCAAGGCCTGGGGCTGGAATAATGTCTGCCTTGTACGAAGCATATATCGGATCACAAGAAACTAGTCTCTATAATCGGATAATCATGACCTTGTCATATTATCCCGATAGTTGCAACATAATAGAGAACCAGTTCTGTATCCCTACGTGATCATCATCTCCATATGACTGAAGTGATACTTCCGTCTTGACATCACACCCAATACACTATGATTCTCAATAAACCCAGAAGAGGCGTAAACAAAACTTGTTAAAGCCCCGGGCGACCAAAACCAAAGCGTATTGATTGTCGCAAGTACTAACATGCAAGTCTCAGGTTAAGACCAAATACACCTACCCTGAATCAGATTCTCATAGACACATAGTCATACTACCAATGGGATTCCGAGGGGTCTATCCAGAGCGAAGCTATTTCCGTACCATCGGCAAACACAACCTCCTATCACACTTGCATAAGTATCCAATACTTAAATATATGAGAACTATGTTGTTATGCTTCCATAACACGCAAAAGTGCAATACTAGTATATTCCAAATTATCGATGTCCAGTCTCGATAATACTACGACTAGGGATATTTAATGATTAAACCGTTGTGGATTCATATTGTCTCATATCTTATAACCCAGAACTAATCATAAGGACTTTTATCATTTATATATTCAAGTAATCTAATTACAAAATGATAAAATAGCAATTTTCATTATCACATAGTTAATTTGTACAAAACCACAATGTCTTTTAAAAATAGTGACGCTATGGGTCATAATTGTCCAATAGGTACTTACGGCAGTCACGCTTCCAGTGACCCCATTTGCCACAGTGTAGGCAGAAGTCTTGGGATATGTCATTCGTCTTCCCAGAAGACTGTGATGATTTAGCCTTGCCCTTCTTTTTCTTCTTCTTCACACCCCCATAAGCCTTCGGCCAAGGCTTGGCATTCTTGGATGTCGAAGTAAGATGCGTCTGGCGCTTCTTGCCTTTTTGAAGCTCTGGCTCTGCTTCTTTCAGCATAGCCATTAACTCAAACAAGATTTTTCTCTTGGTTTATCATATTATAGTTCATGATGAACACGCCCCAGCAATCGGGCAGAGACTGTAAGATCAAATCTTTAGAAGTCTCAACCTCGAAGGTAATGCCTAGCTGACCTAGCTGTTCGATGTCAGTAATCATCTGCGACATGTAGTGTTCGACAGATGTACCCTTTGACATACACGAGCACAAGAGCTTCTTCTACAACTCATACTTTTGAGATCTAAGATTAGATCTATGAAGATCCTTCAATTTCAACATCATATTATAAGGATCTGATCATTTGTTCCGACGAAGAAAATAATGAGTCATTGCAGCAAGCATGACGAATTGAGCAATAAAGTTATCATCTCGATGAGTCTTCCAAAGCTCATGATCAACTGGTCGCTCAAGTCCGGGCTCAGGCCCAAAAGGTCTCTCTATAACATAGAGCAACTTCCCAGCTCCCAGGACTATCCTGAGATTCATCTCCCAGTCTAGAAAATTTACGCTGTTAAAGACATTATCACCCATGATTATGTCTCTAACGTTAATCTTTCCAGCCATCTTGATTGCTATAGTCCAACTATCCAATCAACGATTTCGGGTACACTCAAATGCAATGGTTACTATTGTCCAACTATATAACCAACTACAAATGGAGTAGTGTGAAGTACAGTCTAACTGTTCAAAGAAAATAATAAAATAATATTAGTCCAACTAATATATATAATGACGATCAATAAAATAGTGCGCGTATTAGCAAGTATTAAACAAAATTGAAAATTTAATACTAGCCTCCCACTAATTTTCGGCAAGCCTCTAACCCTCAATTGAGTACTCGGGAAACCTAGTTTCCTAGTAGGCTAGGATCCTGTTAAATAATACACAACCTTGACTTTGTCCAACAAGCTGTATAAAATTTAACTAGGTAGATCTCTAAGATCAATTGGATCCCATCCAATTCCTAGATCCGGTAGGTGGACATCTAAGTCCAAAAAATATATCCAATATATTTCCTAACATGTTTCCTCTGAATCAACTAAGCCTTGGCTTTGGCTCAACAAGCTTAATGATTCCAGTTTAGCATGACCCATTGACAGTGGGAAAACTTCGTAATCCACGTCGATGAACATAAGTGACCTTGACTTTGGCCAACAAGTCACAACTGCCCAAGACATTTGATGTTAACAAAGCTTTCATGGTTCAAACACATTCGCGATAGACAATGATCTTGACTTTGGCCAACAAATAAAAGCCAATCTTCGATCTTGAGAGAGAACCACTCAATGGAAGGAAACACTTAATATTAATTTGAGGGCGTTTTCGTAAATTGGAAACCAATTTATTATCTTTGATTAGGTCTCATCATACACCCTTAAACATGCATTCTAAAAGCATAATAATGCGCGATAAATTTAATAATGATATGCAGATGGATATATACAATTTGTTCCTAGAATAAATCTCTCTCTCTTCCTCTCTCCCCATAGAACTTTACATTCTTCTAAAACCCAATTGCATAACACTATAAGAAACCTCATTTACATCGAGGGGAATTGGTGAGAAGAGAAATACACTGAGAATGAAAGGTGATATGCTGGACGCGCAGGTCCAATTTCAAATAAATACCATATTTACAACAATTTCTAAAATTGCCCTCACCCATCTAATATCCATCCGATATACATTACTCAACAAATACATCTAAGTATTCACACATAGCATGTTGTCAATCAATATAATCCAATTAATTAATTCTTTAATTAATGACCATCCAATGTTCATACAATGATTTAATTTGCGCGAGTCAAACTCGTTTAAGAATAAATACTTAAAGTAAGTATTCTTGAATTATATCGAACTACAATATTAAATCCAATTTAAATTGTATTCAATACTAATTCTAGTTTAATTCCAAATTAAACAATTACACTTATTATTTTAATGTCTTTATAGACTTGGATTACAAATCCAATCCAAATGGCCTCAAAGTCCCATTTATCATCCAATGACAATTCGTTTAGGTCCAATGGGCTTTTAATTAATTCTTTTGGCATGGAATTTTGGCCATTATGGATCAAACCCATAATTCCTTGGCCTATTTAGGAATCACCCTATGCCAAAATTTAATTTTGGCCCATTAGGCCCAATTAAATTATTAAAAGCATAAAAGTCATATTTTGGACTTTATGGAAATGGTTTTAGGCCCAATTGGATCCAACCTAATTGTCCAAAACCAAACTTGGCCCAACCAAGTCCATTAATCCAAATATAACAAAATTAGCCCAATTGGTATTTTAGGGACTAATTTATATTAATATAAAATTCCAAACATTACATTTATCAAATTAAAGTGTAATTAACACAACTAATTAATTAATCTTACATTTGCAAAATATTAATTAATCTTATTAATCATGCTTAATCATTCCAATTCATGTCCAACACAAATTGAAGCAAAATCAAGTCTTCCAACAACATGCTCATTCATGAAAATTTCATGAAAATAACATCCAATTTGATTTCAATCCAATTAAATCAACATTCAACATTTATTTCATGAATTTAACACATCCAAGTGTCTAATTTCAAAAAATCACCATGAGCTAATGACCGGCGTAAACACACACGTATAACGCAAGCGCACGTATCGTTCAAGTAGTATAAAAATATCGATCCCACGAGGACTTAATTCCTACTGTTGTTATTAATTATTGAATCTATTTATTTACAAATATCTAATTAAAGGGAGAATGGAATTGATTGCTTGATTAATTTGGTTGATTAAAGATTTGCTAAATAAATAAATAAAAAGATAAAAGAAAATACTAAAGAAAATAAAAGATACAAAGATCCAGGGTTGTGAATCATTCTAATATCATTTAAAAGATGAAGTGATTATCTTAAAGTTGGGTAATATATTGATTTATTAACCTGGAACACTAAATTATGTGTAAGCCTCTGTCGATGGTCAAACACAAATACCCAGTTTAACCCAATTGAACCATATGTCTATGTCAACCAAATTATCTGGATTCATTAAGTTTAAGTTCCAATTATGGCTACCCCCGCCCGACAGGTATATTCCTATCCTGTAAGGAAATCTATTAAAGGGTTATCTATCCTCAAGGAAGATCGTGGGCTATTAAGTCTAAGGCTGAAACCTAAAATCCTTATGTCTAGTTCATTTTAGATTTACCATATCAATCTTATTGGTGATCAGACAACAAGAAGCATTAAGCTTAAGACTTAATAAATAAACTTTAAATTACCCAAACTATAAAGTAATCCCTTATAAACCGGTGATATTAAAAATCATCACAACCCCAGATAACTAACACATAATTAGGGCTAGTAAAAACATAAAAGTAAAAGACATAAAGTAAAAAGTTGAAAAATAAATTACAATAAAATAAAATGCTAAGGTAAAAGGAATTACTTTCACTACTACTAATTTAGATATCTCCCATAAAATAATATATAAACTTGTGATAAATTAACCAACCGACCAGTCTGGCGGTATCCTGATTAAGTCAAATTAAGTCCAACCAGCCATTAAGGCGGAACAAAAAATAAATTTACCAACCGACCAGTCTGGCGGTATCCGTGATTAGTCAGGTTTAAACCAGATTAAAATTAAATTACCAACCGACCAATATAGCGGTATCCCTTATTAAGTCAATATTTTAAATAGTGAATATATTATTTTTAAGGGAGATTAATCTAAATAGTAACAGTTAAAGAATTACCTTTCACCCTAGCTGGGGTAGTTACATCATCATGGTGAATAGTAAAAACTGTAAAAAGTAAAAAGTAAAAATTAAATTACTATTATTACAAAAAGTAATTAAAATTATTTACAAAACTAAAAATTAAAAAAAAATAAAAAAATAAAAAAATAAAAGTTCTAGAGAGAGAAACTCTCTCTTTAGAGAGAAATCAAGAGAGAGAGAGGTCTACTGAAATCTGAAATTTCGCGCTCTATTTATAGGAAAATTTTTCACTGTTCGCGCGTCGCAACGCTGGATTTGTCGACGTGGCACGATGAGAAGGCGACATGTAGCAAGGCGGCTGACTGTTCACGCGACACGTGTCAAGGCGGCTAATTCTCAATTATTGTGATGACGTCATTGATGACGTCATGCTGACGCGGCGACAACATGGCGATGACGTGGCGTGGCGGCTGACTGTTCACCTGTCGGCACAATAGGATTGCGACACGTGGCGACACGTGTCAAGTTGTGATTGGCTGAGGCTGACATGGCAAGTTGACTCGGTTGACCTGCTGACGTGGACGATGATGTGGCATGACGCGTGGCAAGGTTGACTTGTTGACCGATGATGTGGCTGATGACGAGGCGACACGTGTCAAGTCTGAGTGTCGGCAGCATATGATGGTGACACCTGTCACGGCGCATGTTAGCAGATGGGATGTGATGGTGACACGTGGGACGGCGCATTTTAGCAAAGTCAAAACTTCTCAAATTGTTGACCGTTGACCTGGCGCACGTTAGCAGATTCGGTTCACGCTGGGCGTCGCGGCGCGCAGTGTTTCAGCGTCGCGACGCGCAAAAGACGAAAATATCCCTGTTGACGCATTTTTGTCTGGTTTTGCCCCAAATTGCCTCCAGTGCTGTCCAAACTTTATTTATCTGCAAAATAACAATAAAACACATCAAAACGTTCACAAAACTCAAGAAACTATACAAAATATTAAGTTTAATGAGTGGGAAATAGTGATATAAATACCACTCATCAGCTAATCCTATGGTACATTTGGCCAAGGTAAAGGATTTATGGGAAATTTGATCCAATCAATTTTTAACAATCCAATGATGCACAACTCTAAGTTATCATCATCTAACATCAACCAAACACTCAATTTAGAAATATCATGCTCCAAGCAAAAATACCCAAATTAAAGTTATGAACCCTAGATTTCCAAATCAAGTTTAGTAGGCTCTAGATACCATTGTTAGTCTATAAGACATGCTTCCAAGATCCTAAACATGATTTGAGTGTGAAATTAACAAGTAAATTGCGGAAAGACTTACATTGATTATTGGGTGAAATTCGAAATTTTCACTTTGTAGGATGAAGCTCCAAGCTTTAGATTTGTTGTTTGAACCTTGGGTGAGTTTACCTAACACCTCATCAGACTCCTCAAGTGCTACCTTTGTGAAAATTTGAAGCAAAATTTTCAAGAAGAGAGCGAGAAGCTCACGGCAATGGTGAGAAAGAGAGAAGGGTGAATAGTGTTGTGTGTTTCCAAAACTTGGTTGTTGAGAGTTTAATGCATCCAATTTATTATGGCCAACAACTTTCATCAAGTGTCAAAAGTTGATGTAAGTCAAGTGGGTCCCACCACTTTTAAATTCCAAATTTAAGTTGGCTTCTCCAACACACAACTAGACTTGGGCCCGGGTTCATTTAATTCCAAATAAATGAATTTGCCGTCGCGAAATAATTAAATCCAATTTAATTAAATAATTATGCCTAACAAAATTATTATGATAGTCGCTTATGAATTAATTCCAAATTAATTCGTTCGCCCGAATTTCAATTTTAATTTCGTATTGAAATCCAATTTCAATTAATATATCCGATATATTTATTTTATCGATTAATTCTAAATTAATCGCGTTCTCTTTTCTATACTATTTTAATCCTAGATTAATTCTTACCGCAATTAATCCCAGATTAATTTTCTCTCTCATAATTAATCCCATATTAATTCTATTAGAGTCAAATGTCATTGGTGAATCTTTGGGAAGCTACCCAAGAGATTCCTGGATATGTTGGCAGTAAATACGGTCATCGGATCATCCGAACATGTGCATACCCCGTACCACGTTCTCACCGATTCACAAGACATGGTTGGCTTCTAGCAAAGCACCGTGCCTACCCAATTCTCTAGAAATATCCGCCGAGGAATATTATCTGTATCAGGCATAGTAATACTAATGTAATACGTAATACGATCCAGTATCGGATGTCACATGCTAGGCCTAGGGCTGGCTCTGTGTCTGCCCCGTACGAAGCATATATCAGATCCCACGTAACTAGTCCCTGTAATCGAAAATTCTTGACCTAGTCATACGTTTCCGATTGCTGCAGCTTTTAAGAGTACTGGTACCGTATCCTGTGTGACCATCATCTCCATATGACTGAATTGATGCTCCCATCTTGACATCACATCCAATACACTACGATCCTCAGTAAACCCAATAGAGGCGTACACGGAATCTGTTAAAGCTCCAGATGACCAATATCAAAGTAAACTGATTGTCGCAAGTAATAGCGATATAAGTCTCAGGTTAAAGATCACGTACACCTACCCTGATTCGGATTCCCATAGACACATGCATACTACCAATGGGATTCCGAGGGGGTCTATCCAGAGCGAAGCTGTTCCCGGTCCAACGGCTAACAGAACCTCTTATTACACTTGCATAAGTATCTAATACCTAAATATATGAGAACTATGTCGTTAAGCTTCCATAACGCGTACAAGAGTAATATTAGTTTATTCCGCATTATCTATGTACAGTCTCGATAATACTACGACTAGGGATATTTAATGATTAAACCATTCATGGATTAATATTGTCTCATATCTTATTAATCTGATTTAACCATATGGACTTTTATCATTATATATATATATATCCAAGTAATCCAATTATAATAATGATAAAATAGCAATTTCCTTTTGTCACATAGTTAATTTGTACAAAAACACAATGTTCTTTCAAATAGTGATGATATTGGTCATAATTGTCCAACAAAGAGTTGATCATTAGCTTTGCCTAGGAGATTAGTTCTCCATACATAAGAGAGATATAGCCTGGATAGATCGAAGAGACGTCGTGTCGGCTTGAAGTTCTTCATTCTTCTCTTTCGAAATTGTGTTTGTGGCCCTTTGATGTGTGTTTCTCTTATGTTTTTCTCTGTTTTTCTCCATTCCTAGGGTTTTGGACAAAGTTGGGTTTATATAGGGAAGCCCTGGAGTCCATATATGCGTAAAACACGACAAAATACACTTTTGGGATTGTTCCAGGGCGTCGCGGCGCTGGCAAGTGGCGCCGCGGGGCCAAACTTGCCAGTTTTTATATGCATGTAGATTATGGGGCGCGTTGCGACGCGTGGCTGGTGTTCTGGTTTTATGTTTTCTTCGTTTCAGCCATTCCCTCGTGTTTCTGATGCGTCCGTAAGGTCCCAAAACACGCATAATTGCTCCAAACTTCATATTCCATTGCTCCTAATAACAAAGCACAAAATAAACTCTAATTAAGATTAAATACATGATAAACAAGCCAAGTTAACGTAATTCTAGCGCAAAATAAAATAAGAACTAAATAAATAAATAAAAACTATCTAAGCCACTTTCGTAGAGATCACGGTTGTGTTTAGCGTATGCAACAAGCCTTTAAGCCCATAGGTGTCCCTACTAGACGAGTTATAGTCTCGTGAGGGCTTACAATGACGACACCCACAACCGTCATTTAAAACATACAATCATGCAAAAATAACAAAATGAAATAGTCCCAATAGTTACACATATTATTGTTGGGTTCTCTAAGAACTAGCGAAGGATCTAATAAGCATAAAACATATGTGAATATGCAAAGAAGTAGCGGAAAATATACTCACTTTCATCGGCTAAGGCGCGATAAATAAATTAATAATGATATGCGGATAGATATCTCACAAATTGTTCCTAGAACAAATCACTCCATTTCCTCTCCCCGGCTAGCACTATTCTAACTTCTACCCAATTACATAATACAATAAAGAAACCTCATTACATTGAGGGGAATTGGTGAGAAGAGAATTACAAAGAGTCGAGAGATAAAGGATGGACACGCAGGTCCAATTTAATAAATTCTAAATTTATTACAATAATTTCCAAAAATGCCCTCACCCATCTAATATCCATCCGATATACATTACTCATACAATACATCCATGTAATCACACAAAGCATGTTATTCAATCAATCTAATCCAATTAATTAATCTTTGAATTAAGTGATCATCCAATGTTCAATCAACGATTTGATTTGCGCGAGTCCAACTCGTTTAAGAATAAGCACTCAAAGTGCGAATTCTTGAATTATATCGAACTATAATTTTAAATCCAATTTAATTTGTATTCAATACTAATTCTTTATTAAATTCCAAATTAAATAATTACACTTTTAATGTACCTTTACGACTTAGATTCTAAATCTAATCTTAATGGGTCTCAAAGCCCAATTAACATCCAATGTCAATTTAATTAAAGTCCAATAGGATTTTAATTAATTTCATAATGCATGGGCTTTGGCCAATATGGGTCAAACCCAAATGCCAAGGCCCAATAAAGGAATCACCATATTTTCCATAAAATTAATTTTGGCCCAATTAAATTTAAAAGGTCCATTAATTACATTTGGACTTTATGGAATGGTTTTAGGTCCAATTTGAATCCAATCCAATTATCCTAAACGAACTTGGCCCAACCAAGCCCATAAGGCCCAAATATAACAATCTTAGCCCAATTCCAAATTAAGCCTAATTAATTAAATTCTAATATTCTAAATATCACAATTTATTTAAACAATCTTAGTCCAACATTATTGAAACAAAATCAAGTCATTAACATGCTCTTCAACTCACGGTTTTCATGAGATTTTTTCATCAATTTTGATTTCAATCAAATTAAATCACAAATCAATATATCCAAGCATATTAAAAAATTCCAATGCTCTAAAAAATCAAAATCACCATGAGCTTAGGGTTCATCATGTATTCGACCAAGCCAAATAATTTGGGAAAAATTATCTAATTAATTTTTTTCATAAAATTAATCATGCATAACTCTTAGTTATCATAATCTAAGTATACTCAAATAATCAATTTGATAAAATCATGCTCCAAGCAAAAATACCCAAATTCAAGATTATAAACCCTAATCAATTTCATGCTTAAATAGGCTCATGATACCATTGTTGGGTTCTCTAAGAACTAGCCAATGATCTAATAAGCATAAAAGATGTGTGAATACGCAAAGAAGTAGCGGAAAATATACTCACTTTGATCGGCTAAGGATGTAGAGAATAATAAAAATTTTCCTAATTTGAGAAGTTCTCCAAGATCTCCTTGATTGTATGTTGAGCTCCAACCTTGATGAATGAATTCCAAACTCAATGGGATTGGTTTCCCTATAAACTTTGTATGATTCTTTAAGTGCTAGATAAGGAAGAAAATTGCAACAAAATTCATTCCTTTGTTCTTGGTGGTTCACGGAAAAAGGGGGAGAGGAGAGAGTTATTTGGCTTTTTCATATTTTGATTTCTAAAATCAATTACCACTTATGAAAAGTCAAAACCAAATTTTGGTATATGCTTTACCAAAAGGCTAAGCAAAGTTTTGGAGGGAAAAATGCATTTAATGCCTCCAACTACTCCCCTCAATCAACTTTGACACTTGATGGACAAGTGATGTAAGTTGGTAGGACCCACTTTAATTCAAAATTCAAGTGGCTTGCTCAACACACTTCGGGCTCGGGTTCGCTTGATCCGATTAAACGAATTTTCCGTCGCGACGTAATTAAATCCAATTTAATTAAATAATAATGCCTTGCAAAATTATTACGAACATCACTCGCGAATTAATTCTAAATTAATTCGTTCGCCCGAATTAAAATCCAATTCTAATTCTGTTATGAAATCTAATTTCATTTAATATATCGAATATATTATTTATCGATTAATTCTAAATTAATCGCTCTCTCTCTTCTTTTCGAATTTTATCCCAAATAAATTTTCACCGTAATTAATCCCAGATTAATTTTCTCTCTCTAATAATTAATCCCAGATTAATTCTGTTCGAGTCATACGTCATCGGTGAATCTTCAGGAAGCGACCCATGAGATCCCTGGATATGTTGGCAGTAAATCCGATCGTCGGACTATCCGAACACGTGCGTACTCAGTACCACGTTCTTACCGATTTATAAGACATGGTTGGCTTCTAGCAAAGCGTCGTGCCTACCCAATTCTCCTGAAATATTCTTTAAGGAATATATAATCTTTGTTAGACGTAGTATACGTAGTATTGCGTATTGCGATCCAGTATCAGATGTCACATGAAAGGCCTGGGGATGGAATAGTGTATGCCCCGTACAAAGCATATATCCGATCACAGGCAACTAGTTTCTATAATCGGATAATCATGACATTGTCATATTATCCCGATAGTTGCAACATAATAGAGAAGCACTTATGTATCCTTGCGTGATCATCATCTCCATATGACTGAAGTGATACTGTCTCATATCTTATAATCCGGAACTAATCATAAGGACTTTTATGATTTATATGTTTTCAAGTAATCTAATTACAAAATGATAAAATATCAATTTCCATTGTCACATAGTTAATTTGTACAAAAACCCAATGTCTTTTACAAATAGTGACGCTATGGGTCATAATTGTCCAACAATCTCCCACTTGGCCTATAACCATTCACTCAAGTATCTAACACATGAACTATGTACATGTCGCTCAAACTTTTGCTGAGGAATAGCTTTCGTCAGTGGATCTGTAATGTTGTTATCTGATGCGACCTTCTCGATCTTCACATCGCCACGATGTATGATCTCACGAATTAGATGGAAATGTCAAAGAACATGTTTGGATCGTTGATGAGACCGTGGTTCCTTAGCCTGTGCTATAGCCCCGTTATTGTCATAATACAATGGAACGGGCTCAGCTGCTAATAGAACTACTCCTAATCCAATTAGGAATTTACGGATCCAAACTGCCTCCTTTACTGCTTCAGCTGCAGTAATATATTCCGCTTCTGTTGTTGAATCGGCAACAGTCTATTGCTTAGAAGATTTCTAGCTTACTGCTCCATTGTTCAAACAAAATATGTACCCAGATTACGACTTACAGTCGTCTTTATCGGTTTGGAAACTTGCATCGGTAAACCCAGTTACCTCAAGTTCTACATCTCTATAGATTAAGAACACATCCCTAGTTCGTCTAAGATACTTAAGGATGTTCTTAACCGCAACCTAGTGACCATCACCTGGATCGGCCTGATAGCGACTACACATGCTCAAAGCATAGGAGACATCAGGTCGCGTACATATCATGGCATACATGATCGATCTGACTACCGAAGCGAACAGGATCTGACTCATGTTGTCTCTCTCATCTTGAGTTTTAGGACACATGTCCTTAGATAGAGTGACATCATGTGACACTGGCAGCAGTCCCCTCTTAGACTGTTCCATGTTGAATCTCTTCAACACTTTGTCAATGTAAGTACTCTGTGAGAGTCGAAACAACTTTCTAGATTTATCCCGGTAGATCGTTATTCCCAGAATAAACGCTGCTTCTCCCAGATCTTTCAGGGAGAATTTTAATGAAAGCCAAGCTTTCACCGATTGTAGCATAGGAATGTCATTGCCAATAAGCAATACATCATCAACGTAAAGGACAATGAATGTCAGTGCACTCCCACTAACCTTCTTATATACACAAGGATCATCCTCGTTTTGAATGAAATCATATTCTTTTATGATCTCATCAAAATGTTGGTTCCAAGAACGCGATGCTTGCTACAATCCATAAATGGATCGATTTAACTTACAAACCTTGTTTGCAAGTCTTGGTATAAAAAAAACCATCAGGCTATTGCATATAAACATCCTCCAAAAAGTTTCCGTTAAGGAAAGAAATTTTGACGTCCATCTGCTATATCTCGTAATCGAAATATGCAGCAATAGCAAGCATAATCCGAATGGATTTAATCATGGCAACAAGTGAAAAAGTTTCATCATAATCGACACCATGTCGTTGACGATACCCTTTCACTACAAGCCTAGCTTTGTACGTTTGCATGTTGCCATCCATGTCGATTTTCTTCTTGAAGACCTATTTGCAGTCAATAGGCTTTACGCCTTCTGGTGCATCAACCAGTGTCCAAACTTGGTTGGTGTACATGGAATCCATTTCGGAATTCATGGCCTCTAGCCATAAAGCAGAGTCGATACCTTGTATCACTTCCTCATACGTAGCTGGTTCGTCATCCTCAATAAGATTAATATCCACACGAGGTGAGATCAGAAACCCATACCTCTCAGGTTGTTTTCTAACTCTCTCCGACCTACGTGGTTCTTGTGTATTCAAAGATTCTGGTACAGTCTCATCCCTGATGAACTGTTCGTGTTTCGTTAAGGATTCTGTACCAGGAACAGTATCACTCTGATTTTCATCGAGTTCTACTTTCCTCCCACTTACCATTGCATTTAGGAATTCCTTTTCGAGGAAAACCGCATGTAGAGCAACAAATACTTTGTTCTCTTGTGGGTTGTAAAAGTAATATCCTTTAGTTTCCCTAGGATAACCTACAAATAGACACTATCCGATTTGGGTTCAAGTTTGGTACCATCTAAATATTTAATGTATGCCCAACAACCCCAAATCTTTAGGAATGAGAAACCCGATTAATTTCATGTCCATATTTCATACGGAGTCTGTTGAACAAACTTTGATGAAACCTTATTCAAAATAAGTAATGCACTGTTTAATGCATATCCCCAGAAGGAAATAGGTAGCTCAGTGCGACTCATCATCGACCTTACCATGTCCAACAAAGTTTGGTTTCTCCGTTCGAACACACCATTTAATTGCGGTGTTCCGGGAGGAGTCTACTGTAAAAGAATACCATACTCTTTCAAGTAATCAAGAAACTCATTGCTCAAGTTTTTTCCACCACGGTCCAACCGTAATGTTTTAATACTTTTGCCGGTCAGTTTTTCTACTTCGTGTCGAAACTCTTTGAATTTCTCAAAGGTTTCTGACTTGTGTCTTATAAGATACACATAACCATAACGTGATGCATCATCCGTATGGTTACGAAGTATTCATATCCACCTCTAGCCTAGCTAGACATGGGCCGACATATGTCACCATGAACGAGGGCTAATAGTTCGGTGGCACGTGCACCTTTACTGCTAAAAGGTGTTTTAGGCATTTTGCCTAATAAACAAGATTCACAGACGTCATATGAATTTGGATCAAATCCGTCCAAGTATCCACTCTTCGAGATTGATTTATATTCAAAATATAAAGACCATTATTCACATCAGCACTGCATATCTCCATATCATTTTTATACATAAAACACCCAGTGTTTCTAAAAACTAAAGTATACCCACATTGGGCTAATACATATACAGATATAATATTCCTAGTCAAACTAGGTACATAATAACAGTCTGATAAATTTAGTACATGCCCTGAGGGCAGTTCCAAAATATAAGTCCCTACAGCCAAAACAGCGACCCTGGTCCCGTTTCCAACTCATAGATCAATCTCCCCTGAGGCCAGTCTCCTGCTAATTTGTAGATCCTGCACATCAGTACATATATTAGTACCACAACCAGAATCAAAAATCCAATTTTTAAAACTAGAAGTAGATATGTTTATTTCTATAACAAACATACATGAAGCCGGTGCCTTGCCCACTTTGATTTCCTTCATGTG
Source organism: Zanthoxylum bungeanum (assembly GCA_019454045.1). NCBI lineage: Eukaryota > Viridiplantae > Streptophyta > Magnoliopsida > Sapindales > Rutaceae > Zanthoxylum > Zanthoxylum bungeanum. The sequence goes on from SKCR01029764.1 coordinate 92,836, forward strand.
CGCCTTGTACTCACAACAGTCACGCTTCCAGTGACCCCGTTTGCCACACTGCAGGCATACATCTTAGGATTTGTCCTTTGCCCTCCCAGAAGGCTTTGACGATTTGGCTTTTCCTTTCTTCTTCTTCTTCTTTACACCTACAGTATCCTTCGGTCAAGCCTTTGGAGACTGAGATGTTGAAGCGAAATGCGCCTCACCCTTTTTCCTTCACGCAGAATTGCCATCAGCTCTCCAAGAGAATGGTCTTGGTTCATTATATTGTAGTTCATGATGAACCCGCTCCAGCTGTCAGGAAGAGACTGCAAGATCAAATCTATAGAAGTCTCAGCCTCAAAGGTTATGCCTAGCTGACCCAGCTGTTCAATGTCAGCAATCATCTGTGACACATGTTGCTCGACAGATGTACCCTCTGACATTCGAGAGTGAAAGAGCTTCTTCTGCAATTCATACCTTTGCGATCTAAGGTTAGATCAATGAAGGTCCTTCGATTTTGCCATCATAGTATATGGATCCAATCCCTTGTTTTGGCGACGAAATTGAAGGGTCATCGCAGCGAGCATGACGGATTGAGCAGTTGAGTTGTCATTGCTATGAGTCTTCCAAAGCTCAAGCTCAAGCGGCTGCTCATTTTCGGGCTTAGGCCCGAGAGGTCTCTCTATCGTATAAAGCATCCTCTTAGCCCCCAAGAAAATCCTGAGGTTCATATCCCAGTCAGGAAAGTTCGCACCATTAAAGAAATTTGTGTCCATGATAATGTCTCTAACCCCGATCTTTCCAGTCATCTTAATTGCAATAGTCTAACTATTCAATTAACGATTTTTGGGTATAGTCCAACTGTTACAAGAAAAATAATAGAATATTAGTCCAACTAATAAATATTTAAAATGACGAAATAATTTGAAAGCGCGTATTGGAAAATATTTGAACGAAATTGCAAATTCAATACTGGCCTCCCAATATTTTTCGGTGAACCTCTAACCCTCTGTTGAGTACTCGGGAAACCTAGTTTCCTAGTGGGCTAGGATCCCGTTAAATAACACACAACCTTGACTTTGGCCAACAAGCTGTATGATATTTAACTAGGTATATCTCTAAGATCAATTGGATCTCATCCAATTCCTAGATCCGGTAGGTGGACCTCCAAGTCCGAAACATATACACAATATATATGCCAATATATCCAATATATTTTCCTAACCTTTTCCTCTTAATCAACTAAGTCTTGGCTTTGGCTCAACAAGCTTAATGATTCCAGTTAAGCGGGACCCATTGACCTTGGAAAACTTCGTGATCCATGTCGATGAACAAGAAGTGACCTTGACTTTGGCCAACAAATCACAACTTGCCCAAGACATGCGATATGGAACAAAGCTTTCATGGTTCAAACACATCCACGATGGACATTGATCTTGAATTTGGCCAACAAACCAATGTCAATCTTGGATCTTGAGAAAGAATCATTTAATGGAAGGAAAACGCTTAATATTTGATTGAGGGTTTTTCGTGTAATTGACATCCAATTAATTATCTTTTATTAGGTCTCATCATACACCCTTAAGCATGCATTCTAAAAGCATAATAAGGCGCAATAAATAAATTAATAATGATATGCGGATGGATATCTCACAAATTATTCCTAGAACAAATCACCCAATTTCCTCTCCCCGGCTAGCACTATTCTAACTTCTACCCAATTACATAATACAATAAAGAAACCTCATTATATTGAGGGGAATTGGTGAGAAGAGAATTACAAAGAGTCGAGAGATAAAGGCTGGACACGCAGGTCCAATTTAATAAATTTTAAATTTATTACAACAATTTCTAAAAATGCCATTGACATGCGTAAACACACACGGATAACGCAAGCGCACATATCGTTCAAGTAGTATAAAAATATCGATCCCACGAGGACTTAATTCCTACTGTTGTTATTAATTATTGATATATTTATTTACAAGTATCTAATTATATGGAGAAGGGAATTGATTGATTTTGGTTGGTTGAATGTGGATTTGCTAATTAAAATAAAAACAGACTCAAAAGAAAATACTAAGGAAAATAAAATAAAAGACTCAAGGATCTAGGGTCGTGACTCCACATAATATTAATATAAAGATGAATTGATTCTCTTATCTATGTGTAATACATCAGTTTACTAACCTGGAACACGAAAATATGCAAAAGCCTCTGTCGATGGTCAGATGCAAATACCTAGTATAACCTAATTGAACCATATGTCTATGTCAACCAAATTACATGGATTCATTAAGATTAAGTTCCAATTATGGCTACCCCCGCCCGACAGGTATATGTCTATCCTGTAAGGAAATCTATTAAAGGGTTATATATCCTCAAGGAAGATCGTGGGCTATTGAATCTAAGGCTGAAACCTAAAATCCCTATGTCTAGTTCATTTTAAGTTTACCATATCAATCTTATTGGTGATCAGACAACAAGAAGCATTAAACTTAAGACTCAATAAACAAACAAAAGAATTACCCAATAAATAATTAAATCAATTATTAAGCCTAGTAATATTGTGTTTCATCACTTCCCTAGAATAAAATAAAATGCTGGGGTTAGAGGATTCACATTTAATATTTGTTATCTAGGAATCTCACTTATTATAAAATATAAATTATTTTATGTTCTGCTTTCTCAAGAATTAATAATGTTAAACATTTAAAACCAGCCATATAGGCGGTAATCCATTTAGTCCAATTACAGCAGCCATATAGGCGGTAATTATCTGTCACATAAAGACCAGCCATATAGGCGGTAAAGTAATTTATATTTAGACCGACCATATAGGCGGTAATAAAGTCTGCCATTAATTAATCTGGTTAAATTATAATTTATAAATTATAATTAAATGAGATTTACCTAGATAATTATATTAAATATTTCACCTTTTACCACATCGGTAAATTAACTACTGAACATAAAAGAAGAAAAAGAAAATAAAATAAAATTTTATTACAAAAAGTAAAAGTGCATAATTAAAAATCCTAAAAGTAAAAATGCTTAATTTAAATTACAAAAACTTAAACACACAAGATGCAATCCTTAAAGTCCTTACAAAACTCAAGGAAGGCATGATTTTAATTCTGAAATCGAGCTGAATTTATCGGCGCGGATAGGCTTCCAGCGTCGCGACGCCAGCGCTTTATGGCGTGGCAGGCTGAGGTGATGACACGTGGCAATTCTGGATAAGATGATAAGGTGACACGTGGAAAGGTGGTTGGAGCTCAATTATTGTGACATGTGGCGGCTTTTGATTCGTCGGCTCAGATTCTTATCCGCCACATGTCAATTTCGGATAAGTGAGCCAATAATTGATGCTGACGTGGCGACACGTTGCGAAAGTGACTGTCGGCACCATAGAATTGTGACACATGGCACGCTATGATTGGTTGATGATGACATGGCATTTTGACTCGGTCAACTAGTGATGTGGATGATGACGTGGCTGACAGGTGGAGTGACACGTGGCGACACATGACGATGGCGACTGTCGGCACCGTATGATGATGACATGTGGCACAGCGCACGTTAGCAGATCGGCTGTGATGGTGACACGTGGCACGACGCACGTTAGCAAAGTCAAATTTCCTCAGATTCTGACTTGTGGACCCGGCGCACGTTAGCACTGTTCGGCGCATGTTAGGCGTCGCGACGTGGCAAATTACCAAAATGCCCTTTTTGTCCAATCTTTACTGTTTTGCTCCAAATCACCTCCAGAATGTCCTGAAACTTTATTTATCTACAAAATAACACAAAACACATCAAAATATTCACAAAACTGAAGAAACTATACAAAATATTAGGTCAAATGAGTGGGAAATAGTGATATAATTACCACTCATCAGCCCTCACCCATCTAATATCCATCCGATATACATTATTCATACAATACATCCATGTATTCACATAAAGCATGTTATTCAATCAATCTAATCCAATTAATTAATCTTTGAATTAAGTGATTATCCAATGTTCAAACAACGATTTGATTTGCGCGAGTCCAACTCGTTTAAGAATAAGTACTCAAAGTGCGAATTCTTGAATTATATCGAACTACAATTTTAAATCCAATTTAATTTGTATTCAATACTAATTCTTTATTTAATTCCAAATTAAATAATTACACTTTTAATGTGCCTTTACGACTTAGATTCTAAATCTAATCTTAATGGGTCTCAAAGCCCAATTAACATCCAATGTCAATTTAATTAAAGTCCATTGGGCTTTTAATTAATTTCATAAGTCATGGGCTTTGGCTAATGTGGGTGAAACCCAAATGACAAGGCCCAATAAAGGAATCACCATATTTTCCATAAAATTAATTTTTGCCCATTAGGCCCAATTAAATTTAAAAGGTCCATTAATTACATTTCGACTTTATACAATGGTTTTAGGTCCAATTTGAATCCAATCCAATTGTCCTAAACCAATTTGGCCCAACCAAGCCCATAAGGCACAAATATAACAATCTTAGCCCAATTCCAAATTAAGCCTAATTAATTAAATTCTAATATTCCAAATATCACATTCCAGAATCAACTCGAAAGTATTCAGAGTCAACCAGAATCCATACAGAGAATAACAGATCAGATCAGACAATTAACATAAAACCAGAACTTCATACCTCAAGAAGCATTTTTAGATGACACTGATGAAGCCTTCGAGTACCCAGAGATCCATAATAACACCTTAACAGAGGAGGAGGCTGAATAGTATTAACAACCAGAGGTATAAGTTCAGGAGCCCGAACCGGCAAAGTCTCGATTTGATTTTTATTATTATGACTCTGACGAGGATGAAGCTGATCTATTTGAATCAACTGTACCAACAATAGAGGATCAAACTTTCAATCCTCAAAATGAAGATCTTGGAGCATGCTTTTCCATGATGTTTGATGAAGATCTACCTGAACCATCCATTCCAGTCGTATCAGAGGATGAAAACCTAATGTCAGAAACATATGTACATCCTCAGGCAGATACTTATGGAGCATGCATTTCACAGATGACGGATAAAGAATTGAATATAGAAATTTTAAAATTCATATGTGAAGAAAATGTGGAGCAAGAATCAGAGCAAATAGAGGAGCAATTGTCAGACAAAATTGAAGATCCAGTGAATTCAGGAGAAACATCACTGTATCAGGGAGTAAAATTCAAAGAAATCACCCAGAAGCTTGACATAATAGAACTTCCATTCCGAGTCGAGCACCATACGAGACCTCCTGATTTTCTTTCTTTTTTGCAGGAACCACTGGAGCAACAATGAGCAAAAAGGTGGCACGAGCACTGAATGAGACAAAAATCTTTTTGCCCCTTTACCGTTGGAAGAGATCCTTCAAAAGCAACGCTCACGGGATTATCTTTAATAGGACGTCCAAAACGACGCTGAAACCTCCTTAACATATGAATTTCAGTCACGTCTGGCTGAAGTCGAAAAATTTAGCGCTAGCAGGGAGGCAACCCATGCAATTTGTTGTAATTTTTGTTTTCATATTTTGTGTATACATGTTGTAGATTTTTTAATTTTGTGTGTTATTTTTGTAGGGAAAAGCACAAACAAGCATTTTTAGAACAGAAGGAATGGTGTTTGGCAATCAGAAAAAAGAGAGCTAATTCATATTTAATGGCTGAGTAAAAAAATTAATTCTTGAGAAGCAACCTAATGAATTTATACTAAGCGAGTGGCGTATTGCGTACACAATTCCGTTGTCTTAATTATTGCTTTGTTTTGCTTTTATGTTGTAATTATCTTTATTTTGGTAGACAGGATCCATACTTTTTGACCTTTCATGATTTCTTTTGTTGTTAAGCAAACAAACGTCCTCTGGAAGATACTAGTGCTATTATTACTCACCCTTTTCAGGTTCTATAAATTCAACTCATCATTGCACTTTTGAAGACATCCAGAGTAAAACATGGAAGCCACTTCAAGAAGACGAGTTGAAAACATCTGTGTGTTTTGCGGTAGTAGTGTTGGTACTAAACCACAATACGTAGAAGCAGTACAAGAATTGGGTCGAGTCCTAGCTGTAAGGAATATGCACTTAATATATGGCGGAGGCAATCTTGGACTAATGGGGATCGTTTCAAAGGCTGTACAGGAAGGAGGCAGTCACGTTTTGGGAATCATCCCAAAACCCTTGGCAGAGGCAAATCTTATTGAACCATCAAACGGAGAGGAACTGATCATACCAGGTATGTCTGAACGACTAGTAAAAACGATTAATCGTGCTGATGCTTTTATTGCTTTGCCAGGTGGCTTGGGTACATTGGAGGAAATTTTTATTGTGCTATCTTGGGCGAACCTGAACATACACCAGAAACCGCTTGGACTGTACAACGTTGAAGGATTTTATGATTTTCTTTGTGTGTTTCTTGATGATGCTCGGAGAAATGGGTTCGTGTCAAAACCTATGAATGAACTCCTCTTCACTTCCAGAACTGCTCCGGATCTAATTGACCAACCCTTAGCCTATGAACCACAAGTTGACCCTATCCTTTCAAAGATAAATTGGTCTGAAGACGATCGTGGTAAGAGGCGTCGGATTAATCTGGATCTTAACCTTTAATTTCCTAGAATTTCAGCTAACCATGTATTATCTTCTAAACTCTTCTTCTACTATTTAAGACATTGGGGACAATATCTCATTTAGGTTTGGGGGAGGGAATTAATTGATCAGTACTTTGTTTTTAGTTTGTGTGTTGTTTTTATTTTTAGTCCAAAATTTTTCGAAAAATACAAAAAAAAAATTGAAAAATTTTCAAAAATTACAAAAAATATTTTATGTTTTTGTATTTTTATTTTGACTAAAAAGGTGAAATTGGTAAGAGATAGCTGAGTAAGGAGTTTCCACTCCTGAGACGTATCTCAAACCTATTTCCGAACAAGTAAATTTTTGTTTATTTCATTTTAAATTATTTAATTTGTAAATTCTCCATAAAACGGAATAAAATGGATCTTCATATGTTCAGTTAACAGATATTATCAACATACATAATAACATACGGACATGAGCTAAAATTGAAAAGTTTGTAATATTCAGTGCTCTAGTTTAATTGGAGGAAGCATCTCAAAAAGTGATGGAGTAAAAAAAAAAAAAAAAACATCTGAGATCCGAGTTATTAAGTCTGTAAGGGTGTTTTAACACCTAGTGCCCTAAAACCAACTGGTTTGGGAGTCACTGGCCCAAAGCTCGCTACATGGATCAAAGATGTTGCAAAATATATATATATATATATATCTGAAGTCTGAGTAATTAAGTCCGTAGGGGTGTCTTAACACCTGGTGCCATAAAGTCAACTGGTTTGGGAGCCACCGACCCAACACTTGCTACATAGACGGAAGATATTGTATATAAATAAAAGATAAAAAAATTCAGAAAAATCAGAAATATTATTCCATTGCTACAAAAAGGTGTGAATTCTGATAAAACTTTAGAACAAAAATATTACCCTCTTATCAACTGTACTTAAGACTGTTGTGGGCAAAAATGAGTTGTTTAATATTTTTTTGGCTGTGCATATGAAGAATGGTAAATATAATCGGATAATTTACTTATTCAGCAATTTAGAAAGAAACAAAACAACTAGTAACTTGGAGTAGAAGTTTCACCTGATTAGTCACTAACTTCTTTATTCTCTTTTCTTTTGTCCTTTTGCTTTTGTGTGCATTAGTTTTATTATCTTTTTACTTTTGTAAAATGTTTGTGGGTATCGTTGCTGTAAGCCTTCACGAGACTATAACTCGTCCACTAGGGACACCTAGGGGTTTAAAGGCTTGTTGCATATGCTAAACGCAACTGTGATCCCTACGAAAGTGGCTTAGTTTAATTTTAATTATTTCTTGTATTTTATTTTGTTGTTTTTCTCGAGGACTAGCAAAATGTTAGATTTGGGGGTGTGATGATCGGAAAATATATCAATATTTACCGCCCCTTTTACTTAATATTTTGTTTAGTTTCTCGGGTTTGATGAATGTTTTGATATGTTTTAGTTTATTTTGCAGATAAAATAATATTGGGACTTAATGAAATCATTTAGGATGAAATATGAGTCAAATAAGGGCAAAAATTGGACTTGACATATTAATTTTGGAGATTGGAAACTTGAAAGGGCGTTTTAACGAAGTGCAGTTTTGGAAAATTCCAGTTTTGTGCATCTGTCGTAATTTGGGCATAACATTTTACTCCGATATCGAATTGAGCTGATTCAAGTTCTTGATTAAAGAAGACGCAAAGATCTACAGCTTTGAAAGATAAAATAATTTCGAATTCTGAAGATTTCATGCCCGAAATTGATGAACCATCCAGAAGTGTGTTGTGTGTAATTATTAAAGTCACTTTCAATCATTTTCAAAGCAAAAATATAAATTAATAAATAAATAATAAAAATGATCAAATCATCACCAAACATGATAAGAGATTAGTGGAGCAATTAATAATGGATTTGGTGGAGCAATTAGTGGAGCAATTAGTGAAGCAATTATAATTGAATTGGTGGATGATTTGATGGAGGCAAAATTTTGCCTATAAATACGAAGTCATTTCATTTGTAAAATTCATACTTTCTTCTAAGGAATTCCTTAAGAATACTAAGAAGATTGTATCTTGTTTGTTTATTTATAGCTTTCAGTAATTAATTTCCTCTTTCGCACTTTCTTTTCTTTACTTTTCAGTTTTTACTTTCCGCAATTTACTTTTACGCATAGTACTTTTCTTTCTTTAATTTTCAGTTTTCAGTAATGAGGAGGTAACTCCCCTTTGCTGGGGTAAAAGGTAAAACTTTTATTACTAATATTTAGATTAATCTCCCTTAATTATAATATATAAACTAGTTAAAACCTGACTTAACGAGGATACCGCCATATTGGTCGGTTGATAATTATTTAAATTGGTTTTAACCTGACTAAACTGGATACCGCCTGATTGGCCGGTTTGTAATTAATTATTAATTTGACTTAATCTGGATACCGCCTATATGGCTGGTTAGTAATTATCATGCAAAGTTAATATATTATATTAAGGGAGATGTCTAAAATAGAAGTAATAAAAGTGGATCCTTTTACCTCAGCATTTTATTTTATTGTACTTTTACTTTATTTAATTTTCAGCAATTTACTTTCAACATTTACTTTTCAGCAATTTACTTTCAGCATTTACTTTTTAGCATTTACTTTTCAGCAATTTACTTTCAGCAATTTACTTTCAGCATTTACTTTTCAATAATTTACTTTCAGCATTTACTTTTCGTCATTTACTTTTCAGCAATTTACTTTTCAGCATTTTTACTTTATGTCTTTTACTTTTAAGTCTTTACTAGCCCTAGTTATGTGTTAGTTATCTAGGGTAGTGATGAATTCTAATATCACCGGTTTATAAGGGGTTATTTTATAGTTTGGGTAATTTAAAAGTTTACTTATTAAGTTTTAAGCTTAATGCTTCTTGTTGTCTGATCACCAATAAGATTGATGTGGTAATTCTAAAGTAAACTTGACAAAGGAATTTTAGGTTTCAGCCTTAGACTTAATAGCCTACGATCTTCCTTGAGGATATATAACCATTTAATAGATTTCCTTACAGGATAGACATATACCTGTCGGGCGGGGGTAGCCATAATTAGAACTTAAACTTAATGAATCCAGGTAATTTGGTTGACATAGACATATGGTTCAATTGGGTTATACTGGGTATTTACGTCTGACCATCGATAGAGGCTTTCGCATAATTTCGTGTTCCAGGTTAGTAAACTGATTTATTACACAAACATAAAATAATCACTTCATCTTTTAAAAGATATTAGAACGATTCACAACCCTAGATCTTTGTGTCTTTTGTTATTTTCCTTAGTATTTTCTTTTATCTTTTTATTTATTTATTTATTTTGCAAAACTACAATCAACCAAATCAATCAAGCAATCATTCTCTTCACCCTCAATTAGATATTTGTAAATAAATAGATTCAATAATTAATAACAACAGTAGGAATTAAGTCCTCGTGGGATCAATATTTTTACACTAATTGAACGATATGTGCGCTTGCATTATACATGTGTGTTTACGCCGGTCAGTATGATACTGGGGGGCACTGTAACCTTTGGTTTGTGGTGTCTGGGTAGGCTGATAAGACTCATGTTTCCAACTAAGATTGGGATGGTTTCGCAAACTGGGATTATAGGTATCTGAATAAGGTGTGTATGGCTTCTTGTACATCCCTAAAGTGTTGTAGTGTTACTTATATGTGCCCCTCATCTCACCATATATCGGGCACTCTTGGGCTAGATGGCCAGTTTCCTTACAAATAAAGCATACCCCTTAAGGTTCTAAATGGGCTACTTGTTGGAAAATCTCTAAGTCCCGAGGATCGAATATTAAGCAAAGAAACAACATGTTAATACATCGAGGAAGTTGCGGAATACTTACATCGAGCGGTTGAGATGATGCGGTGAAGAACAAAACTTCAAGCTTTTCCCTCCTCCAAGGCTCGGCAGTGGACTGTTTTGGTCTTCAAAAATTCGGCCATGGACTCCATTAATGCTCTAAGCTCCAAGCTTTGTTTGATGATTCCATGCTCATGGGTGCGGTTCCCTATCACCTTCGCAAGACACAAATGGTGTGCTAGCACTTAGGAATTTTGCCACAAAATTCCATAGCTTCTCCATGGTTATCGGTCAAACCAGAAAATAGAATAAGAAAGTGGCATGTGGCCGTGAGAGAGAGAATGAGCATTTTCGCTCCAAAACTATGTAAAGAGAGAGAGAGATGGAAAATATGTATATCTCAATTGATTTCCAAAATCAATTAAACATATACCAAATATTTGATTTTCAAAAAGTCAAACAAGTACAAGCATTAAAGCTTATCCATCTACCACCATCAATCAATCAAGTGACAAGTCATCACATCACTCAAAGTGACATGTGATTTGACGCTTGATGTGATTAATGATTTGACGCTTGAAGTGACTTGTGTGCCGCACTTGAATTCGAAATGCGAGTGCGCTCACAAATACTCCCGAGCTCGGGTTTGCTAATTCTAAATTAAAGAATTTTCCGTTGCGACATAATTAAATGATTATGCCAAGTGAAATCATTATTCACGTCGCTAACGAATTAATTCTAAATTAACCCGTTTGCCCAAATTAAAATCAAATTTTAATTCCGCGTCGAAATCCAATTTTGTATAATATATCGAATATATTATTTTATCGATTAATTCCAAATTAATCGTTTTCTCTCTTTTAATAATATTTTATCTCAGATAAAATATCTCCGTAATTAATCCCATATTAATTTTCTCTCTCATTTAATTAATCTCAGATTAATAAAGTGTGAGTCATACGTCATCGGTGAATCTTTGGGAAGCGACCCATGAGATCCCCGGATATGTTGGTAGTAAATCGGGTCGTCGGACAATCCGAACACGTAAGTACCTAGTACTACGTTTATACCGATTTACAAGACAAGGTTGGCTTCTAGCAAAGCGTCATGCCTACCCAATTCTCCAGAAATATCCTTACAGGAATATGTGATCTATATCAGGCGCAATATACGTAGTATTGCATATTTCGATCCAGTATCAGATGTCACATGCTAGGCCTGGGGCTGGAATTGTGTTTGCCCCCTAAGAAGCACATATCGAATCTCTAGTAACTAGTCTCTATAATCAGATATACTGTTAGGTTTTTATCTAGGTCCCAAGATCAAACAAGCAATGAAATACATGTGTGAATACATCAAATGAGGTAGCGGAATACTCACATCGATCGGTTGAGAAGAATCGGCAACAAACAAAACAAGTTTTGGGCTCTCAAAGTGGCGCCAATCACTGCAGTTCACTGCCCTCCAAATCAGAATTTGAGCTGCGAAAATGAGCTCCAAGATTACGTCAAACGAATCCCGACTCATGGGTGAACTTCCCTAACACCTTCGCAAGTCTCGTAAGTGTGCTAGCACTTGTGTTTTTTCAACAAAAACCACTCATTGCTCCCCTATAGCTCACGGCAGTGAGCTAAATGGAAGAAGAAAAAGAGCCCTTTTGGGCGTGAGTTGTGAGAGAGAAAATGGAGGAGAGAAATTGTGTATTAAGTTAGTAAAACCTTTTCCAAAAAGGTTTATATATTTTTCATAAAATATACAAAAAACATTTACCAAATAATTAATTAAAATCAATTGGTAAATACTTCCACCAACTTACACTATTTCACCAAAACACATCACTATTCATTTTCACTTTATTAAAGTGACATGTTGTGTGTCTATCACTCAATCAATCAATCACATCAATCAATCAATCAATCACATCACTCAAAGTGACTATTGATTTGACGCTTGATGTGACGAATGATTTGACGTTTGATGTGACTTGCGTTGCCGCACTCGAATTCGAAATACGAATGCGCTCTCAATCACTCTCGGGCTCGGTTTCGCTAATTCCTAATTAGCGAGTTTTTCCGTTGCGTCGTGGGATTCATTCCCTGGATTCATTCCAAATTCTGACGATGTGGGCCTCGGCCCTGGGACTCATCCCCAAAACTGAAAATGATATGGGACTCAACCTTGGGACTCATTCCCAAAACTAAAACTGATATGGGCCTCAACCCTTGGACTCATCCCCAAAACTACTACTGATATGGGCCTCAACCCTATTACTCATCCCCAGAATTGATACTTATGTGGGCCTCGCCGTCAAAATGATACTTATGTGGGCCTCGCTCTGAACTGATACTGATGTGGGCCTCGACCCTGGGATGTATCCCAAAACTGATGCTGATGTGGGCCTCGGCCCTAGGGCCCCTGCGACTCATCCTCAAACTGATACTGACGTGGGCCTCAACCTTGGGACTGATACTGATATGGGCTTCACCCCAAACTGATACTGATGTGGGCTTCGCCCTCGGACTGATGTTGATGTGGGCCTCGCCCCTAGACTGACACTGATGTGGGTCTCGCCCCAAACTGATACTAATGTGGGCCTTGCCCCAAACTAATACTAATGTGGGCCTCGCCCCAAACTGATACTGACGTGGGCCTCGCCCCAGAACTGATACTGATATGGGCCTCAACCCTGAGACTCATCCCCAAACAAATACTAATATGGGCCTCGACCCCAAACTGAAGCTGATGTGGGCCTCGCCCCCAAACTGATACTGGCGTGGGCCTCACCCCAAAACTGAAACTGAAATGGGCCTCGACCCTGGGACTCATCCCCAAAATTGATACTGATGCGGTTTTTACCGGTTTTTCATTTTCTTCAACACCTGTGAATCAAAAACAAAACAAAGGATGCGTGTATATGACGTGTATGCATGTATGCATGGATGCGTTTCAGATTCCGATGGGTTAGGTCTCCCTCGTGCTCCTCGGTGTTTCTTACCTACAAAAGTCTTTGATCACCCCTTGGGTCTCCTTATAATTTTCTTCTGCCAGTTCTCTTCTGGTAACTGGTTGGTTCTCTTTTGTCTCATGGCTCAAGATCTCGTTGTATCCCTTATTTGCAGGGTAGCAGACTGGTCACCCCCAGTCTTGGTTTAGCTTTCTTCTCTCCGCTGTTTGCACTTGGTCAAGATGAACCGCATGGTGAGGCCTTCCATATCATCATACTATGCTACGAAATAGTCCCAATAGTTATACATATCATCGTCCTCAAGGAATGCTCAGTAATGAAACCAGAGAACCTTCAAAACGTTCAATGCAACTCAAATCCAAGTCTTTGAATAAGTGATCTAAGACAGACTCAAAGTGTGTGTGTACAAAGGTTCCTTCGCAGATTCCTCCCCAGGTAAGCCAGCTCAATGATTTCGTCAAAAAATTGGGATCGATAGGTCTAACCAACCTAGATGTCTCAATTATGCCTGCAGTTGTTTTTCTTTGCTCAATGTGGTATGGTTTTCTTTCTTTTTTGTCTCTTTCTTTTTTTCTTTTCATTTTGAACTTCTTTTTTTTCTTTTTTTTTCTCTCTTTTTGTTCTTTTTTTTTTTCAACACACCTACCCTTTAAGGTAGAATTTCTCCTCATGGTGGTCCTAATACTCGCCCATGGGTAGCTTCACGCTTATCGGTTATAGGTGGTTTAATTATTTTCTTTAGAGACTTTTCTTTCATTTTCAACCATACCACACATCATAACATAAACAAATCAAGATAGACATCTAAGCAAACGGTCATTCACCGACCAACAATTTCTTCAACTAGTCACCTTGTCAACTACTCAGGTTTTCATCGCTAAGAACCTATAGTGAGGTGCTTACGAGTCTAACATAGATCAATTATTCAAAGTATCAGATAAAAGCTCATCAAGAGTTTATCGTTTCTAAGATTTCTCCCTAAAGCAAACAATTTCATCATCAGACTTATGCCTAACTATTAAGGACTAAAAACAACAATTTTTCTTTTTCTCTTTTTTTTTTCTCTTTTTTTTTTTCTTTTTTTTCTTTTTTTCTTTTTTTTTTTTTTCTTTTTTCTTTTTATTTTCTTTTTTTTCTTTTTTTCTTTTATTTTCTTTTTTCTTCTTTTTTTTCTTTTTTTTTTTCTTTTTTTTGGGCCCACCATGGTCTTTCTATCCTTGCCGTAAAATTTTATGTTTCTCGGCTTCCTTTTTGCCGATGTCAATGTTTGCAAAACTCTTCTTTGACAAGTCTTCTTTTTCCTAACCCAACAGATATCTATGATGGCTTTTAAGACACGAGGGTTAACATGATGCATGTATGTATGAGATGCATGAGATGCGTGCGATGCATGTAATATATAAGCTCATAAGAATTTTACACTAGTTGCCCCATCATCATTTTAGAAACTTTTGGCCCGATTGCCATAAAGCACAGACTCGTCCCAGTTTAAATGGCCCAACAAGCCCATACTTCATGACAACAAGTCCAACTGAATCCAAATGACAATGGTCCAAAACATAAAGGAATAGTCTCTACTGATCCTACAACTATAGTTCATACGCAGGTTTACAGGGGTATAGACAAAAGCTCCCATCGACGAAGGATTGCCCACAACTAGGTCTCCCCACTCAAGGGTCTGAGTGACCAAGTGAGCGCAGCTTTTTTATACCCAAAGGTATGTGCCAACGAGTTATGGTGTGTGACTGACTGTCAAATGGATTTCCCGTTGTAGATTCCCTAGAGGGAGGGTGGAGCGAGGCTCTCTTAAGTACCCAAGCCGCTTAGGCTCTTATCGCTTGGTGACAGGAATAAACAACGAGTCTTCCAAATTAGTCCATCACGGTAGGCTACTAGTACATGATTATCTAGGTGCCTTCACATCTTTTCCTTATAGAAAGGTAGTGAATGAAGGAAGACACCAAACCATTACCTAACCTTAAAAGTGCATTTGATTAAACCCCTTTCAACCTACGGTAGTCACAGTTAACTAAAGCAAAAATTACAATCACTACAAAACATTATTTCGGGGCCACTTCTCTAAATCCCTAGTGGAGTCGCCAGACTGTAGGACACAGAACTTAGAGACGCTGTTCTAGGATCGCGGGCTAGTTGGGAGTACGAAATAACATGGAGTCGCCACCCGGTGTGAACCGGGACAAAGATTTAAGGCCGCACTCACCTCTCGCAAGGGAAGACCTCAAACAGTTGGGTTCGGAATGGTCCCTTACTTATGTCCCTTGTGATGATATGATTTGTGCAACAAACTAACCGAATCTATTCAACATTCATGCTCAAGGGTAATCTACGCCTAAGTCCGCATGCATAATAATAACAATGAGAACCTATATATAAGTTCGCATACTTCGAAGTAATTTGTCATAGCGGCAAACACGCAATAGCATACAATCATCACACAAGCATGCTCAATTATCTAATGTGGAAAATAAATAAGAATCTAAGAATAAATATAAATTAAATCCCTAATGTGAAAACAACCTAATCATGCATAAAGAAATAACTTTCTATCTACTAAATCATGCTTAAGATAAATAACATGCTAACAACCTAATCATGCTTTAATAACAAATAAATAACATACGAACTACAACATGCTTAAACACAAGTTTGGATGAGACGAAATATGTGTCTCTTAAGTGGTACGTGGTGTTGTATCCCGAGTACAAACCGCACTACCGTCCATTCGGATTCGGCTACGGAATTTACGTCCGGGTTTCCATCCTATATACCACAAAAAGGAACACATATTCCGCTCATCCAACAATCACATCATGCCTCAAACGACTCTCATGCGATAATATTTATAAAATAAATAAAATAAACAAAGGATAAAAAAGTAAAAAGGTGCCCTCAGGTCTAACCTGTTTTGTCGTCTCAAGAAAGGGCGTTACACGTCCGTTGGAAGGGGGAATGATCCGCAACTCTTTTGGTTCACTAACTCAACGTCTTTCCTCGCTGTTTTGCTGTTCGGGCTGTTGTTTTACTGTTGTTTTTAGGCTACTATTTTTGGTTGTTTAAGAGACTATTTTGGTGTATAAGG
The DNA here is from genome assembly GCA_019454045.1 of Zanthoxylum bungeanum. Taxonomy (NCBI): domain Eukaryota; kingdom Viridiplantae; phylum Streptophyta; class Magnoliopsida; order Sapindales; family Rutaceae; genus Zanthoxylum; species Zanthoxylum bungeanum. The sequence goes on from SKCR01029764.1 coordinate 109,305, forward strand.
GGACTATTTTTTGCCTTTTTTGAGGGCTTAGGGGGCTGTTGTTTTGTGAGGGTATTACACGGTTGTGTTGTGCGTGTACAGTTTCTGTTTTGGAACGTGTAGGGATGGCTGTATTATGTAGCTGTTTTGGGTGTTTATGCTGCAGTGAGTTAGGTGATTTGGGGACAATTTTCACGGCAGTTTGAAGGGATTTTTGAGGGCTATATGCGCTGATTGAAGGGGCAGATGATGGCTTGAGATGAAGGCAGTGCGTTGATATGAAAAGGGGTGTGCAGGTGGCATGAATGGAGTTGGCTTATGATGCGGCAGGTCAGTATGGTGTGTCAAGGGGAAATCAACGCGAGTGGGTTGGTCAGTACGTGTGAGGGGGCTGAGTGGTGGCAAGTTATATGGCGAGAGGGTTGGCAGTTGAGTGAAGGATGCGTGTAGGGCTGGTGCGAATTAGGGCAAGGACGTGTAGGACGTGTTGGCTTTGGGCGTGTTGTGGACGTGATGAGGGAAGAAAGAGGATGAAGCTCCAGATTATTTTTTTGTGTTTTGGTGAGAGTGAGCCAGCTAGGGTTGAATGTGTGGGTTTAAGGGTTCTTTTTATAGGCCACTGGAAGGGGTTTACCTTGTTGGAGAAGGAATATAATGTGTGTATTAATTGGGAGATATTTTTAATTATTATGTGATAGGGAAAATCATTAATTAGGGGAATTGATTTGATTTGTTCTTTTTTATTAAGGATATGATTTATTTAAATTGGTAGGTGATTTAATTAAATTAGGAATGTGATTTATAGAATTTAATTTGAATCGTTTAATTTGGGAAATGAATTTAATTTGTGACATGTGTTTTAATTTAATTTAATTGGATTTATTTAGTTTAGGAATGTGATTTAATTTAATTTAATTTAAGTTTAATTTATTTGGTTTTAATTTAATTTGCGACATGCATTTTAAATGTTTTAATTATTTTAGATTGGGCTTGGTGTGTTTAAAAACAGAGGTCCAACAAGCGAACCCGAAGCGAAACAAGCGAGTTAAATCTGACAAAATGCTAATTTCCAACTTTACCCTTCCAACGTCCGTTTCCCGCGGCTTTCACAACTAAAGAGGTAGTGTCTCCATATGAGACTCATCATCGGGCTTATATGTAAAAATGCAGTGCCTACACTTTCCTCCCACTTACCACTGCATATCGATATTCCTCTTAGGAAAACCCGCATGGTGAGCAACAATTATATTGTTCTCTTGTGAGGTGTATAAGTACTATACTTTGGTATCCCTAGGATAACCATTATTGGGCACTTATCCGATTTGGGTTCTAGTTTGGTATCATCCAAACATATGTCTTGCATTCCCAAATCTTCAGGAATGAGAAAACTTTGTTTCTTTCCTGTTCATATCTAATATGAAGTCTGTCTAATAGAGTTTTATGGAACCTTATTCTAAATAAGTTCTGCATTGTTAATGCTTATCCATTGAAGGAAATGGTAGCTCAGAGCGACTCATGATTAACCTTATCATGTCCAACAAAATTTGGTTTCTCTATTCGGACACACGGTCAAACTGACGTGTTCCGGGTGGAGTCCTCATTGAAAGAATACTATACTCTTTCAAGTATATGAGAAACTTATTGCTTAAGTTTTTTCATCATCGTCTAACCGTGATGGTTTAATACTTTAGCCGATCTGTTTGTCTATTTCATGTCGAAACTGTAAAAGTTTCTGATACGTGTTTCAAAAGAAACACATAAACATAATGTGATGCCATATCCGTGTAGGTCACAAAATATTCATATCCACTTCTAGCCTAGCTAGAGATGGGCCCACTTGCTTCACTATGAACTAGGGCTAACATATCGGTGGCATTTAAATTTTTACCAAGTAAATAGTGTTACAGGCACTTTGCCTAATAAACTAGATTCGTAGACTTTATTTGAATAGAATCAAATTTGTCATAGTATCCACTCTTCAAAAGTGTGGATATACGAGTCTTGTTTAATTGTGTCCCAGACAACAATACCACAATTAAGTCTCTTCTGATCAAATCAATTTGAGCTATTTGTTTGTCATGTTATATGTTTGAGATTTATTTATATTCAAAATATAAATACTGTTATTCACATCTAATGTGTTCATCTCAATATCATCTTTATATAATGAAACACTTTAGTGTTCTAGAATATAAAGGTATACCCGCAACGAGTTAAACCCTGATATAGAGATAATGTTTTTAGTCAAACTAGTGACATTATATCAGTTTCCTAATTTAAGTACATACCCGAAGGGTAGTTCCTAAACTTAGGTATCTACGGTTAAAATAGTGACTTTCATCCCGTTCTCAATTCACAGATTAATCTCATCTGAAGTCAGTATCCTGCTTACAGCAGATTCTGCACAACAGTACATATTTATGTACCACTTCCAGTATCTAAAATCCAATTTTAATACTAGCAGTGAACATTTTTATGACAAACATATTTGAGGTCGGAGCCTTGCTCGTCTTCAATTCCTTCATGTCTGCCTTGTCCAAACGGCAGTCACGCTTCCGCGATCTCGTTTGCCACATTTTAGGCAGACATCTTGGGATATGTCATTTATCTTCCTAGAAGATTATAATGACTTTGCCTTTGCCATTTTCGGAATCCCATAAGCCTTTGGCCAAGCCTTGGCCTTTTGGAATGTCGAAGTAAGGTGCGCCTCGCGCATCTTGCCTTATTGCAAAATTTGGCTTTATCTCCTTGAGAATAGCCATTTAAATCTCCAAGAGTTTACTATTGCAATTAGTTCTTCTAAGAACTAAGAATAGATCTATGAAGATCCTTCAATTTCTTTATCATGCTTTAAGGATCTAATCCTTAGTTCTGATTAAGAAATTAAGGAGTCTATTTGCGGCAAGCTTAATTGATTAAGCACTAAAGTTATTATTACATGAATCTTCCAAAGATCATGCTCTACTATTTGCTTAACTCCGGGCTTAGGCCTAAGATGTTATTTGATCAAATAAAGTAACTTCTTAGTTTCCAGGACCATCTTGAAATTTATTCCCAATTTGAAAATTAAAGTCGTTTAATACATTTTCCCCAGGATTATGTTTTAAACACTAATATTTCAATTTTATCTTGATTCTAATAGTCCAACTATTTAATCAACGATTTGAGGTACTATTTATTATAACTTAAATTCAATTATATTGATTACTATAATCCAATTATAAAATCAACTATAATTAATTAAATCAAATATATTGATTACTATAATCCCATTATATAATCAACTATAAATGAAATAGTTTAAATACAGTCCAACTGTTTATTTAAAACAACAATTTAAATATTAGTCTAACTAACATTTAATTTATTTGACGAAAAATTTGAATGAGCGCGTATGGCAAGTTACTAAACGAATATTGCAAATTTAATACTTGCCTCCCACTATTTTTCGGCGAGCCTCTAACCCTCTGTCGAGTACTCGGGAAACCGTGTTTCCTAGTGGGCTAGGATCCCGTTAAATAGCACACAATCTTGACTTTGGCCAACAAATTATATGATAATTAACTAGGTAGATCTCTAAGATCAATTGGATCTCATTCAATTCCTAGATCAAGTAGGGGGACGTCCAAGTCCGAAACATATATCTTATATATGCCAATATATCCAATATATTGCCTAACAGTTTTCCTCTGAATCAACTAAGCCTTGGCTTTGGCACAACAAACTTAGTGATCCTAGTTAAGCGTGACCCATTGAATATGGAAAGCTTCGTAATCAATGTCGATGGACAAGAAGTGATCTTGACTTTGGCCAACAAATCACAACTTAGACAAGACACCAATATGGAACAAAGCCTTCATGATTCAAACACATCCTTGATGGACAAAGGTCTTGACTTTGGCCAACAAACCAATGCCAGTCTTGGTTCTTGAGTAAGAATCACTCAATGGAAGGAAAAACGCTTAATATAATGTTGAGGGTTTTTCACGTGCAATTGGCAACCAATTAATTATCTTTGTTAAGGTCTCATCATCATACACCCTTAAACATGCATTCTAAACAAATAATAAGGCGCATATAAATAAAATAATAATGATATGCGGATGGATACTTAACACGTTGATCCTAGATCAAATCTCTCCATTTCCTCTCTCCCGCTAGCACAAGTATTACTTCTACCCGTTACATAACACTTCTAAAGAAACCTCATTTACATTGAGGGGAATAGGTGAGAAGAGAAATACAAAGAGTAAGGAGGTAATAGGCTAGACTCGCAGGTCCAATTTAATAAATTCTAAATTTATAACAATAATTTCCAAAATTGCCCTCACCCATCTAATATCCATCTGTTATGCATTATTCATGCATCGCAACCATGTATTCACACAAGCATGTTATCAATCAATCTAATCCAATTAATTAATCTGATAATTAATGACCATCCAATGTTCAAACAACGATTTGATTTTGCGCGAGTCAAAACTCATTTTGCGAATAAGTACTCAAAGTACGAATTCTTGAATTAAATTAAACTACAACATTAAATCCAATTTAATATGTATTTAATACTAATTCACTATTTAATTCCAAATTAAATATTACACTTTATTAACGAACCTTTACGACTTAAATTCCAAATTTAATCATTACGGGTCTCAAAGCCCGATTAACGTCCAATGTTAATTTAATTAAAGTCCAATGGGCTTTCAATTAATTTCTTTAAGGCGTGGATTTTTGGTCAACTTGGGTCAAACCCAATAACCAAAGCCCAATCAAGGAATAACCCCATAAGCCTAGAAATCAATTTAGGCCCATTAGGCCCAATTAAATAATTAAGGTCCATTAGTCTCATTTGGACTTTATGGAAACGGTTTTGGGCCCAATTGGATCCAACCAATTTAGCCTAAACCCATCTTGGTACAACCAAGCCCATTAAAGCCCAATAACAACTTTACAAGCCCAAATCCAATTTAAGCCCAAATAATTAAATTCCAAAATTCCAATTTCACAATTTAATTACTTAAAGTGTATTACATAATTAATCAACCAAATCAACATTTCCAAAACACCAATTAGCCTAATTAATTATGCTCAACATGATCAAAACATATAAAACACATTTTAATCAAAAAATCAAACCCATACATGCTTTTCAAGTCTCGGCAATTGAGGGCATTTTATGTCCAATTTTAAATCAAATCCAATTGAATCCAATTCAACATTAAATCATCATTCCCAATTGATTTCAAGTCATCCAATGAATCAAAAATCAAAAATTCCAAGACATTAGGGCAAGTTCATCATTCGGCCAAGCCATGATTTTTTTTTTTGGGCTAAATTGTTCCAAACAATATATCAAGAATTTGATCCAATCAAACTTCAATTAAACTACATTTAAGCATACTCAATCATCTAATTTCATCAAATCATGCTCAAATACATTTTACCCAATTTTAATCATAAATCAAGTTTCATGCTTTTAACTCGCTCTGATACCATTGTTAGGAAATCTCTAAGTCCCGAGGATCGAATATCTAGCAAAGAAACAACATGTGAATACATCGAGGAAGTTGCAGAATACTTACATCGAGCGGTTGAGACGATGCGGTGAAGAACAAAACTTCAAGCTTTTCCCTCCTCCAAGGCTCGGCAGTGGACTGTTTTGGTCTTCAAAAATTCGGCCATGGACTCCATTAAAGCTCCAAGCTCCAAGCTTTGTTTGATGATTCCATGATCATGAGTACGGTTCCCAATCACCTTCGCAAGAATCAAATGGTGTGCTAGCAATTAGGAATTTTGCCACAAAATTCCATAGCTTCTCCATGGTTCTCGGTCAAACCAGAAAACAGAAGAAGAAAGTGGCCTATGGTCGTGAGAGATAGAAGAAGCATTTTTGCTCCAAAACCGTGTAAAGAGAGAGAGAGATGGAAAATGTGTATATCTTAATTGATTTCCAAAATCAATTAAACATATACCAAATATTTGATTTTCAAAAAGTCAAACAAGTACAAGAATTAAAGATTTTCCATCTACCACCATCAATCAATCAAGTGACAAGTCGTCACATCACTCAAAATGACATGTGATTTGACGCTTCATGTGACTAATGATTTGACGCTTGAAGTGACTTATGTGCCGCACTTGAATTCGAAATACGAGTGCGCTCGCAAACACTCTCGGGCTCGGGTTTGCTAATTCGAAATTAACGAATTTTCCGTTGCGACGTAATTAAATGATTATGCCAAGCGAAATCACTATTCACATCGCTAACGAATTAATTCTAAATTAACTCGTTTGCCCGAATTAAAATTAAATTTTAATTCCGTGCCGAAATCCAATTTCGTATAATATATCGAATATATTATTTTATCGATTAATTCCAAATTAATCGTTTTCTCTCTTTTAATAATATTTTATCCCAGATAAAATATCTCTGCAATTAATCCCAGATTAATTTTCTCTCACATTTAATTAATCCCAGATTAATAAAGTACGAGTCATACGTCATCGGTGAATATTCGGGAAGCGACCCATGAGATCCCCTGATATGTTGGCAGTAAATCGGGTCGTCGGACTATCCCAGAGAGTGTTCTAGCCAACATGACCATATTGGTAGCCAGTAAATAGGCCAACTACACTATTAAGGACAAGGATAATATTATCAATAGGAAAAAGAAAAAAATAATAATATAACATTTTTGGAATGGACGTTTTCTTCACCTTTGCATGGAATCAGTCAGTTTTGCGGAGGACATCTTTAGGAAAGAGCCTCTCATAAGCTGTGGCCTGATCAAGGTTTACATGCCTGGCCAGGAAGTTGAATACGGAAAGAAGATGGGCGACGTCCCCTCTCAAGTTATCTGAGAAGTTCTCGATCCCCAACAATGGTAGTCCTCCTCGGTCCGGAGAGGAGGCATCAAGAGTCTTACTCTTCATGGCTTTATTATTTTTCCTGTGGGCTCTCTCGACGGGTTCCTCAGGCTCTTCACCTCGAACTGATGCAAGCGTCTCTTGGAGGGTCGGAGGCAGAAGTTGGTGTTTGGCTGGGCTGATGGATGTATGTGGCTTAGGAGATATGGGGTATTTGAGGGCCAAGTGGCGAGAGCAGAAGCTTATGTTGAAGCACTCTGCTTTACCCCAAGCATTATGCCGCTGTTGGATTCACCCTGGGCGGAGCTTATTGTCTACCGAGAAACTTGTATGGGAGTCTTCATTCCAAACATGCCTGCAAACAAGAGTACAAGTGTTAGAACATGCGGAATAAAATAAAAGATGGTTCAAATAACTATAAGATAACAGAGATGGGTCAGTTAGTAATTACATGTCTATCAAGACTAGGGTGACAAAGTGCTAGGGGTAAGTCCCGAGTCAGCAAAGGCAAAACGGTTGATGAGGTCCCAATAATGGCCTCCGTAATGGAATGCTCGTGTCACCCTGACCTGGACTTCATGATGGACCTTTGGAAGATCACCCCAGCAAGCTACAAAAGGTGTGGGATTATCTATGAGAGGTAAGATTTTGCTAGTACCGAGCAAAATACTAAATTAAAACTAAATAAAAATAAAAATAAATAACTAAAAAAATAACTGGGCTATTTTCATAGGGACCATGATTGCATTTAGCGTATGCATCAAGTCTTTAAACCGTAGACAACCCTTCTGGACGAGTTATAGTCTTGTGAGGGCTTGCAGAGATGACACCCACAAATGTCATTCACAGACATGCAATCATGCAAAAATAATATAAAATATAATAGTCTCAATAGTTACATATAATATTGTCCTCAAATGATGCCTATCAATGAAATCAGAGAATCTTTAAAGTACTCAACGCAACTTAAATCCAAGTTCTTGAATAAATCATCTAAGCCAGACTAACGGTGTGTGTGTGAAAAAGGTTTGATCACAACTCGACTTCTAATTAAGCCAACTCAATGATTTCGTCTCAAAAATGGAGATCTGATAGGTCAAACCAACCTAGATATCTCAAAAGTACTCTGTAATTGCCTTTCTCTACTCAGTATGGTCTGATTTTTCTCTTCATTTTTTTCAATTTTTTTGTTCATTTTTTTCAACACACCTACCATTTAAGATAGCATTTTGATGAGGTGAAATCACTCATATTAAGCAAGCGCACATATCGTTCAAGTAGTATAAAATGTATCGATCCCACTAGGAATTAATACCTATGCTATTAATTTATGAAGCTAAATTTCTACACGTATCTAATTGATTTGATTGTTGGTTGGATGGTGATTTTTATCTAAAATAAACAAGTAAAGAGAATTAAGGTAGATTTTAAGTTTTAAACAATGATATGAAAATATCCAGGGTTGTGAATCCTACCGATATCTTTCTAAAGATGAGTTGATTATTTTATGCTTGTGTGATATACTAGTTTATTAACTTGGAACACGAAAATATGCAAAAGCCTCTTCTGATAGTCATATGCAAACTCCCAAAGTGTCTAATTAACTATATTCCTATGTTAATTAAGAACATTCGAATTCATTAAGTTTAAGTTCCAATTATGGCTACCCACGCCTGGCAGGTATATTCCTATTGTGGAAGAAAATCTCTACGGTGAGTATGAGATCGTGAGCTATTGAGTCTATGGCTAAACCTAAAATCCCTTTTCGAAGTTCATTTTAAGTTTACCTAATCAATCTTATTATTGACCAATTAACAAGAAGCATTAAGAAATAGACTCAATAAATAAACCAATACATTACACAAGACATAAGAAAAGTTAACTTATTAAATCATTGATACTAGTTTTCATCACAACCCTAGACAACTGATGAGTGATAATTATATCATTATTTCCCACTCATTTGACCTAACATTTTGAATAGTTTCTTTAGTTTTGTGAATATTCTGTAGATAAATAAAGTTTCAGGACATTCTGGAGGTGATTTTGGGCCAAAGTAGTGAAAATCAGACAAAAAGGGCAAAATGGTCATTTAACGCGTCGCGACGTCTAACGTGTGCCGCTTCATGCTAACATGCACCAGGGACACGTGTCAGAATCTGAGAAGTTTGATTTTGCTATTGTGCCCCGACTTTGCTAAGGTGCGGCGTGCCACGTGTCAACATCACAACTGATCATGCTAACGTGCGCCATGCCACATGTCATCATCCTACGGTGCCAAAAATCGCCATCGCCACGTGTTACCATGTGTCACTCCATGTCATCACCGGTCAGCAGAAGACCGAGTCAACATTGCCAAGTCAGCGCCACATCATCATTAATCAATCACAGCATGCCATGTGTCACAATCCTACGGTGCCGACAATCACTATCGACATGTGTCGCCACGTCATTGCCACATCATCGCCACGTCACTGCCACCTCACCTCAATTATTGAGTTAATCATCAATATCGCCATGTCATCAGATAAGAATCTCGGCGGACCAACCAGAGCATGGCATGTGTCCCGTCGCGACGAGGAAATATTGTCGCGTCGTGATGCGCACAGCCTACCGAGGCCTATAAATTCAACTCGAGATTTCAGTTTTAGATGTACCTTCCTCTCTGAATTCTCTAATGTAAATAAGGAGTTTGTATCTAGTTTTCCTTAAATTTCAGTTTTGTAATTAATTTTTAATTACTTTCTGTAATAATAATTTACTTTCTTTAATTTTTCAGTTTTTACAGTAAAACATGAGGAGGTAACTTCCCCCTGCTAGGGTGAAAGGTAAAACCTTTATTAATGCTATTTAGATTAATCTCCCTTAATTATAATATATTTACTATTTAAAATTTGACTTAACAAGGATACCGCTATATTGGTCGGTTGGTAATTAATTATAAACTGGTTTTAATCTGACTAAGCATGGATAACGCCTGGTTGTTCGGTTGGTAATTTACCGCCTATATGGCTGGTTTATGGACAAATATTGATACTGCCTTTATGGCAGGTCAGACTTAATTGGACTTAATCAGGTTACCGTCTATATGGCTGATTGGTAATGTTATCATAAGTTAATATATTATATTAAGGGAGATATCTAAAATAGTAGTGGTAAAAGTATATCCTTTAACCCTAGCATTTTATTTTATTTTTACTTTTCAGTATTTACTTTACATCATTTACTTTTCAGCATTTTTACTTTATGTCTTTTATTTTTAAGTTTTTACTAGCCCTAGTTATGTGTCGGAACTAAGTTAGTTATATAGGGTTGTGATGAATTTTAATATCACCGGGTTATAAGGGGTTATTTTATAGTTTGGGTAATTTAAAGGTTTACTTATTAAGTCTCAAGCTTAATACGTCTTGTTAACTGGCCACTAAAAAGATTGATATGGTAAATCAACAATAAACTTGACAAATGAATTTTAGGTTTCAGCCTTAGACTTAATAGCCCACGATCTTCCTTGAGGATATATAACCCTTTAATACATTTCCTTACATGATAGACATATACCTGTCGGGCGGGGGTAGCCATAATTGGAACTTAAACTTAATGAATCTAGGTAATTTGATTGACATAAACATATGGTTCAATTGGGTTAAACTGGGTATTTGCATCTGACCATCGACATAGGCTTTTGCATAATTTCGTGTTCCAGGTTAGTAAACCGATATATTACACAAACATTAAATAACCACTTCATATTTAAAATGATATTGGAAGAAATCACAACCCTGGATAGTTTTATAAATTTGAATTTTCTTCAACCTACTTTTGCGTAATTTTATTTACTTGTTTTTAAATTTAAAGTCATCACCCAATCAATCAATCAATCTGTTAGATACTAGTAATCATTTGGCCTCATAAAAATTAATAGCTTATGTTTTAAGTCATCGTGTGATCGATATTTTTTATACTACTTGAACGATACGTGCGCTTGCGTTATACGCTTGTGATTTCGCACCGATCAGGTTTTTGGCGCCGTTGCCGGGGACTTATTTATCTTTCACTATTAGTTTTGAGGTTAGATATCTTTACTTGTATCTAATTTCTTTTTGCTTATTATTTTTGTTTTCTTGTGTTTCAGGTTCTCAGACACTACATGAGACGAAGTAGAAGCTTTGAACTCCGACCGCTTGACCTAGAATTTGAAAGAACCATCAGACAATTGAGAAGGGAAAGGCGAGAAGGCCAAGAAGCTTTAGTCAACATGGAACCTGAACCTTTGGAAGTTGCACCACCAATACCCATTTGAGACAGAACCATCCGGTAGCCGACGGCTTCATTTCCTGTATTGTACTTCCTCATTTACTAGCAAATGTGTGTGACATCCAAACATGCATTCAGATGATTCAACAGTCAGTGCAGTTTAGGGGGAAAGTAACTGAAGATCCTAATACCCACATCAGCAACATCCTGGAAGTTTGCGGCACTTTCAATTACAACCGAGAAGCTGAAGAAGCAATGAGACTGCGGGTTTTTCCATATTCTTTGAAAGACAAAGCAAAAGCTTGGCTACATTTACTACCAGCTGGTTCCATCACAACTTGGAACACTCTAGCCACCAAATTCCTTGCAAAGTATTTTCCACCAGCCAGAACAGCAAAACTGATGAATGACATCACATCTTTTGTACAACATGATTCAGAGACTCTCTATGAAGCTTGGGAAAGGTATAAAGATTTGCTCCAGAAATGTCCTCACCGTGAGATTCCAAAATGGCTTCAAGTCCAAACCTTTTATAATGGACTTTCTGGACTGATGAGAACCAAAATTGATGCTGCTGCTGGAGGAGCTTTGATGGAAAAAAGGAGAAGATCAAGCCTGGGACCTAATTGAAGAGATGGCCAATAACAATTCCTTGTGGCCAACAGAAAGGAGCATGATCCAAAGAGTTACAGAAATTTATGAAGTTGGAGCCAATACAACAGTCAATGCGAAGCTAGATCAGATATGCAAATTCATGGAGACTCTTATCATTGGATCCACAAGTTCACTATATGGAGGAGCACCAGAACCAAACCAACTTGAAGAAACGGTGAATTTTGTCAACAATTTCAACAAACAGGGGAACAATCTATATTCCAACACCTACAACCCAAGGTGGAGGAATCATCCAAATTTCTCATGAATCAACAATTTCGGGCAAAAGAATTATCCATCACCTGGATTCCAACAGCAACAGAACAAAGGCCAGGAGAAGGAAAATGAACCAGGAATAACAGAAGTGCTGGCTCAGTTAAAAAAGTACGATGCTATGTTTCAGAGCCAATCTGTTTCCATCAAAGCACTAGAGAATCAAATTGGACAACTAGCCAATGCTCAGAGTTACAGACCGCCAGGGAATCTTCCCAGCAACACAGAACCAAATCCAAGGAACATGGGGAAGGAATAATGTCATGCCATCATATTAAAATGCGGTACTGAGATCAACAAAGATGTTGGAGTCAATGAAACTACTGAGGAAGTTCTTAAAGAAAGTAGTGAAGCAATTCCACAGATACAGGAAAAAGAAGCAAAGGAAAAATACCAAATCACTCCACATTTTCCACAGTGTCTTCAGAAAAATAATATGGACAAGCAGTTTGCTCGATTCTTGGAGATTTTCAAAAAGTAGCACATCAACATCCCATTTGCAGAAGCCTTGGAACAAATGCCCAGCTATGTCAAATTCATGAAAGACATTCTTTCACGAAAATGGAGATTGTGAGATTATGAGACAATAGCATTATCAGAAGAATGCAGCGCTATCATTCAGAGGAAGCTTCCCCCAAAATTGAAAGATCCTGGCAGTTTTACCATTCCTTGCATCATAGGAGAGTATAACTTCGGTAGGGCTTTGTGTGATTTAGGTGCAAGTGTTAACTTGATGCCTTTTTTATTTTCAGGAAATTGTAGATTGGAGAAACAATGCCCACCCCAGTCTCTCTACAACTTGCTGATAGAACGCTCGTATTTCCGAGAGGTGTAGTTGAAGATGTGCTGGTCAAAAATGACAAATTCATTTTCCCAGCAAATTTTATTTTCCTTGATATAGAAGAAGACGAAGACGTGCCGATTATCCTCGGGAGACCATTCTTGGCTACAGGTCGAACCATTATTGATATACAAAAAGGAAAACTAACCATGAGGGTACAAGACCAAGAAGTAACATTCAACTTTTTCAAAGCCATGAATTTCCCGAATGATGAGAAAGAGGAATGTTTCAGACTTTATGTGATAAATAGTACCATCCAGACTTACGATGCAATGCAAAGTTCTACTGACAAACTTAAAGCATTCAAGTGTCTGTGGAGCCTGAAGATAAAGCGTACTACGCACTGAAGAAGCCAATTCATGCACTACAAGCAATAGATGAGAAACAGTTCCACCAACTCAATGAATTGGAGGAATTTCATATACAGCCTTTTGAGAATGCCATATTATACAAAGAAAAGGCCAATAAGAGACATGATGAGAAGTTAGTGCGCATACAACTGAAATCATGACAGAAGGTACTGTTAAATAAATCAAGGGTGAAACTCTTCTCATGGAAGCCAAAATCACGGTGGTCAGGTCCATTCCTAATCACCAAGGTTTTACCAGATAGATCCGTTGAGTTACATGATCCCGATTCCAACAAAACATTCAAGGTTAAAAATAAGCGCGTCAAGCACTACTGGGGAGAATCATTTGAGCGACAAAAAGAAAGTGTCACACTTTCAGATCCAGTCTAAAGTTTGAAAAGTCACGTCTAGCTGACGACGTTAAACTTAGAGCTCGCAGGGAGGCAACCCATGCAATTTGTGTATATATTGTGATCTGGTGTGTTTTATTTTTGTGTGTTTAATTTTTACAGGTAAAGTCATTTCACGATGGAAGAAGTTCTCGTAAATCTTCACAAGCAATTTCCTTCTCTCCCTCAAAAATCTCTAATGAAAGTCTACAAAGCTCACTTGGAACGGATGAGACTACTGATGATCAAAGGTATTCCAACTAACATTCGTTGGATTATTGAAGCATGGGTCCGATTGGCAGGTGAGTCTTCTGACTCTTTTATTTCACATCTGCGTAGTTTTGGATGGAGCATATATGCTAAAAAGAGAAGAGCTAAAAGAATGTGTGTATACTATAAATGTGCTCGTATGTTTTGTGATACTCGTTGTCGTTCTTTAGGAATGGTGTCTGATAACCGTGAAGATAAGATTAATTTCATTAGGGATGGCTTGAGTAAGGAGTCTTTTGATGACATATCTAAAACTCTTGAGATACATCCCAGTGGATATGTGTATCACGAAATTAGTGTGTTATATACATAATTCCAAAAAGAAAGACAACAGTTAAGTCTCGAGAATCTGACTCAAAAAGACCCTATTTGCTAATTTATAAGAAAATTGGATGGGAAGCTTGTCCCTGACGCATAGACGTCAATCAATCCACTATTTTTCTTGTACATATTATATCTCTTTGTCTTTTCCTAATAATTGTGATGTGTTTTGTTGTTTTCTTTTATTTTCTCCGACAGGATCCATATCTTTGTTACTATCACGATTTATTTAATTGTTTAACTAATAATTGTCATTTGGCAGATACTAGTACTATTATTTTACTCACCCTTTTCAGGTGTTATAAATTCAACTCATCATTGCACTTTTGAAGACATCCAGAGTAAAACATGGAAGTCGCTTCAAGAAGACAAGTTGAAAACATATGTCTGTTTTATGGTACTAGTGTTTGTACTAAGCCATAATACGTAGAAGCAGCACAGGAATTGGGACGAGTCATAGCTGAGAAGAATATGCACCTAGTATATGGCGGAGGCAATCTTGGACTAATGGGGATCGTTTCAAAGGCCGTACAGGATGGAGGCAGTCAAGTTCTGGGAATCATCCCAAAACGCTTAGCAGAGACGGATCTTATAGGATCATCAAACGGAGAAGAACTGATCGTGCCAGGTATGTCTGAACGACTGTTGGAAATGATTAACCATGCTGATGCTTTTATTGCTTTGCCAGGTGGTTTGGGCACGTTGGAGGAGATTTTTACAGTACTATCTTGGGCGAACTTGAACATACACCAGAAACCAATTGGATTGTTCAACGTAGATGGATTTTATGATTTTCTTTGTGTATTTCTTGTTGATGCCCGGAGAAATGGGTTCGTGTCAAAACCTTTAAAAGAACTCTTCTTCACTACCAGAACTGCCCAAGATTTAATTGACCAAATCTTAGCCTATGAACCACAAATTGACCTTATCCTTTCCAAGATAAAATGGTCCGATAATGATCGTGGTAAGAAGCGTCGGATAAATCTGGATTTTAACCTTTAAATTTCCCATTAGTTCTAAACTCTTCTTCTACTGTTTAAGACATTGGGGACAATGTCTCATTTAGGTTTGGGGGTGGGGAATAGTTGATTAGTATCTTGTTTGTATTTTGTTTTTATTTTTAGTCCAAAATTTTTCGAAAAAATACAAAAAAAATTGAAAAATTTTACAAAAATCAAAAAAATATTTTATGTTTTTTGTGTTTTTAATTTGATTAGTCGGTTAAAATTGGTGAGAGATAGCTGTGTAAGGAGTTTCCACTCCTGAGACGTATCTCAAACCTATTTCGGAACAAGTTAATTTTTATTTATTTCCTTTTAAATTATTTAATTTGTGAATTCTTCATAAAATTGACTAAAATGGATCTTCATATGCTCAGTTGGCAGGTATTATCAACATGCATGATAACATACAGACATGAGCTATAATTGAAAAGTTTGTAATATTCAGTACTCTAGTTTAATTGGAGGAAGCATCTATGAGAAGTGATGGAGTAAAAACAAAATATGAGATCCGAGTTATTAAGTCTGTAGGGTGTTTTAACACCTAGTGCCCTAAAGCCAACTGGTTTGGGAGTCACTGGCCCAAAGCTCGCTACATGGATCAAGGATGTTGCAAAAATATATATATATATATATATATATATATATATATATATCTGAAGTCTGAGTAATTAGGTCTGTATGGGTGTCTTAACACCTGGTGCCCTAAAGCCAATTGGTTTGGGAGCCACCGACCCAACACTCGCTACATAGATAGAAGATATTGTATATAAATAAAAAAATCAAAAATCAAAGAAAAAAAATCAGAAAAATCCGAAAATTTATTCCATTGCTACAAAAAGGTGTGAATTCTGATAAAACATTAGGACAAAAATATTACTCTCTTATCAACTACACTTGTGGTTGTTGTGGGCAAAAATGAGTTGATTAATATTTTGTTGGCTGTGTATATGGAGAATGGTAAATATAATCGGAGAATTTACTTTTTCAGTAATTTAGAAAAAAAGAAAACAACTAGTAACTTGGAGTAGAAGTTTCACCTGATTAGTCACTAACTTATGTATTCTCTTTTCTCTTGTCTTTTTGCTTTTGTGTGCATTAGTTTTACTATCTTTTTACTTTTGTAAAATGTTTGTGGGTATCATTGTTGTAAACCCTCACGAGACTACAACTCGTCCACTAGGGACACCTAGGGGTTTAAAGGCTTGTTGCATATGCTAAATGCAACCGTGATCCCTACAAAAGTGGCTTACTTAAATTTTATTTTAAAGATTTTTATGTTATTTTATTCTGTGTTTTGCTCGAGGACTAGCAAAATGTTAGGTTTGGGGGTGTGATGAGTGATAATTATATCATTATTTCCCACTCATTTGACCTAATATTTTGTATAGTTTCTTGAGTTTTGAGAATATTTTGATGTATTTTGTGTTATTTTGTAGATAAATAAAGTTTCAGGACATTCTGGAGGTGAGTTTGGGCCAAAGCAGTGAAAATCAGACAAAAAGGGCAAAATGGTCATTTAGCGCGTCGCGATGTCTAACGTGCGCCGCTTCATGCTAACATGCGCCGGGGACACGTGTCAGAATCTGAGAAGTTTGACTTTACTAATATGCGCCGACTTTGCTAACGTGCGCCACGCCACATGTCAACATCACAGCCGATCATGCTAACGTGCGCCATGCCACGTGTCATCATCCTACGGTGCCGACAATCGACATCGCCACATGTTGCCACATGTCACTCCATGTCGTTACCACGTCAGCAGAAGACCGAGTCAACATTGCGAAGTCAGTGCCATGTCATCATCAACCAATCACAGCGTGCCACGTGTCGCAATCCTACGGTGCCGACAATCACTATCGCCATGTGTTGCCACATCACTGCCATGTCAGCTCAATTATTGAGTTAATCAACCACATCGCCACATCATCGGATAAGAATCTCGGCGGACCAACTAGAGCATAACACATGTCGCGATGTGGAAATATTGTCGAGTCGCGACGCGCACAGCCTACCGAGGCCTATAAATTCAACTCGAGATTTCAGTTTCAGATGTACCTTCCTCTCTGAATTCTCTGATGTAAATAAGGAGTTTGTATCTAGTTTTCCTTAAATTTCTATCTTGTAATTAATTTTTAATTACTTTCTATAATAATAATTTACTTTCTTTACTTTTTCAGTTTTTACTATTCAACATAAGGAGGTAACTTCCCCCTGCTAGGGTGAAAGGTAAAACTTTTATTACTGCTATTTAGATTAATCTCCCTTAATTATAATATATTAACTATTTAAAATTTGACTTAACAAGGATACCGCTATATTGGTCGGTGGTAATCAATTATAAACTAGTTTTAATCTAACTAAGCATGGATACCGCCTGGTTGGTCGGTTGGTAATTTACCGCCTATATGGCTGGTTTATGGACAAATATTGATACCGCATTTATGGCAGGTCAGACTTATTTTGACTTAATCAGGTTACCGCCTATATGGCTGGTTGGTAATGTTATCACAAGTTAATATATTATATTAAAGGAGATATCTAAAATAGTAGTGGTAAAAGTAGATCCTTTAACCCTAGCATTTTATTTTATTTTTACTTTTCAGTATTTATTTTACCGCATTTACTTTTCAGCATTTTACTTTATGTCTTTTAATTTTAAGTTTTTACTAGCCCTAGTTATTTGTCGGAACTAAATTAGTTATCTGGGGTTATGATGAATTTTAATATCACCGGTATATAAGGGGTTATTTTATAGTTTGGGTAATTTAAAGGTTTACTTATTAAGTCTTAAGCTTAATGCGTCTTGTTAACTGGCCACTAAAAAGATTGATCTGGTAAATCTAAAATAAACTTGATCAAAGAATTTTAGGTTTCAGCCTTAGACTTAATAGCCCACGATCTTCCTTGAGGATAGATAACCCTTTAATAGATTTCCTTACAGGATAGACATATACCTGTCGCGCGGGGGTAGTCATAATTGGAACTTAAACTTAATGAATCCAGGTAATTTGGTTGAAATAGACATATGGTTCAATTGGGTTAAACTGGGTATTTGCATCTGACCATCGACAGAGGCTTTTGCATAATTTCATGTTCCAGGTTAGTAAACCGATATATTACACAAATATTAAATAACCACTTCATCTTTAAAATGATATTGGAAGAAATCACAACCCTGGATAGTTTTATAAATTAGAATTTTCCTCAACCTACTTTTGCGCAATTTTATTTACTTGTTTTTAAATTTAAAGTCATCACCCAATAAATCAATCAATCTGTTAGATACTAGTAATCATTTGGCCTCATAAAAATTAATAGCTTAGGTTTTAAGTCCTCGTGGGATCGATACTTTTTATAATACTTGAACGATACGTGCGCTTGCGCTATACGCGTGTGATTTCATACCGGTCAACAACGTATTTAGTTATGACACATATCTAGTGTTGGACAATTATGACCCATAGCATCACTATTTGTACAAAACATGGTGTTGTTGTACAAATTAACTATGTGACAAAGGAAATTGCTCTTTTATCATTTGTAATTGGATTATCAGGATATATAAATGATAAAAGTCATTATGATTAGTTCCGGATTAATAAGATATGAGACAGTATTATTCCACAAAGGTTTAATCATTAAATATCCATAGTCGTTGTAATATCGAGACTGGACATCGATAATTCAGAATAGGCTAGTATTACACTTGTGCGTGTTATGGAAGCGTAACGACATAGTTCTCATATATTTGGGTATTGGATACTCATGCAAGTGTAATAGGAGGTTCTGTTTACCGATGGTATGGAAACAGCTTCGCTCTGGATAGACCCCTCGGAATCCCATTGGTAGTATGACTATGTGTCTCTGGGAATCCGAATCAGGGTAGGTGTATTTGGACTTAACGTGAGACTTGCATCGCTAATACTTGCGACAATCAAAATACTTTGGTTTTGGTCGTCTGGGGCTTTAACAGGTTCTGTGTACGCCTCTTCTAGGTATACTGAGAATCGTAGTGTATTGGATGTGATGTCAAGAAGGAAGTATCACTTCAATCATATGGAGATGATGATCACACAGGGATACAGAACGGTACTCTAAGTGTTATAGCCATCGGGGAAGTATGACTAGGTCATGACTTTCCCATCATAAAGAGACTAGTTGCTAGTGATCTGATATATGCTCCGTATGGGGCAGACACAACTCCAGCCCCAGGCCTAGCATGTGACATCCGATACTGGATCGTTATACACAATACTATGTATACTACGCCTGACAAAGATCTTGTATTCCGTAGAAGAGTATTTCGGGAGAATTGGTTAGGCAAGGTGCTTTGCTAGAAGCCAACCATGTCTTGTAAATAAGTAAGTACGTGGTACCAGGTACGCATGTATTTGGATAGTCCAATGACCGTATTTACTGCCAACATATCCAGGGATTTCTTGGGTCGCATCCCAAAGATTCACCGATGATATTTGACTCGAACAATATTAATCTAGGAGTAATTAAGAGAGATAATTAATCTGGGATTAATTACGGCAATAATTAATCTGGGATTAATTATGAGAGAAATAATTAATCTGGGATTTATTGCGTCGAGAATTTATCTTGGATTAAATTCGTCGAGAGGAGAGAACTCGATTAATTTGCAATTAATCAGCAAAGTAAATTTAAGGGTGAAATTAGATTTCAATGCGAAATTAAGATTCGTCTTTGTCGGTTTGGAAACTTGCATCGGTATACCCAGTTACCTCAAGTTCTCCATCTCCATAGATTAAGAAAGCATCCTTAGTTCGTCTAAGATACTTAAGGATATTCTTAACCGCCATCCAGTGACCTTCACCTGGATCAGCCTGATAGCGACTACACATGCTCAAAGCATAGGAGACATCAGGTCGCGTACATATCATGGCATACATGATCGATCCGACTACCGAGGTGAACGGTATCCGACTCATGCTGTCTCTCTCATCTTGAGTTTTAGGACACATGTCCTTAGATAGAGTGATGCCATGTGACATTGGCAACAGTCCCCTAATGGACTGATCCATGTTGAATCTCTTCAACACTTTGTCAATGTACGTACTCTAGGAGAGTCCAAGCAGCTTTCTAGATCTATCCCGGTAGATCTTTATTCCTAGAATAAAGGCTGCTTCTCCAAGATCTTTCATGGAGAATTTCAATGAAAGCCAAGCTTTCACCGACGTTAACATGGGAATGTCATTGCCAATAAGCAATACATCATCAACGTAAAGGACAATGAATGTCAGTGCTCTCCTACTAACCTTCTTATATACACAAGGATCATCCTCGCTTTGAACGAAATCATATTCTTTTATGATCTCATCAAAGCATTGGTTCCAAGAACGTGATGCTTGCTTCAATCCATAAATGGATTGATTTAACTTACAAACCTTGTTTACAAGTCACGCCACGACAAAACCGTCAGACTGTTGCATATAAACATCCTCCAAAAGGTTTCCGTTAAGGAAAGTGGTTTTGACGTCTATCTGCCATATCTCGTAATCGAAATATGCAGCTACAACAAGCATTATCCGAATGGATTTAATCGTGGCAACGGGTGAGAAATTTTCATCGTAATCGACACCATGTCGTTGACGATACCCCTTCACTGTTGGTCTTATTCTTGAAGACCCATTTACATCCAATAGGCTTTACGCCTTCTGGTGCATCAACCAGTGTCAAAAATTGGTTGGTGTACATGGAATCCATTTCGGATTTCATGGAATCTTGCCATAAACTGGAGTTGATACCTTGTATCGCTTCCTCATACGTAGCCGGCTCGTCTTCCTCAATGAGATTGATATATACATGAGGTGAGATCAGAAACTCATACCTCTCAGGTTGTTTCCTGACTCTCTCCGACCTACGTGGTCCTTGTGTATTCGAAGATTGTGGTACAACTTCATCTATGATGAACTATTCATGTTTTGTTGAGGATTCTATGCCAGGAGCAGTATCACTCCGATTTTCATTGAGTTCTACTTTCCTCACACTAACCACTGCATTTAGGAATTCCTTCTCAAGGAAAACCGCATGTAGAGCAACAAAAACTTTGTTCTCTTGTGGGTGATAGAAGTAATATCCTTTGGTTTCCCTAGGATATCCTATAAATAGGCATTTATCCGATTTAGGTTCAAGTTTGGTACCTTCCAAACGTTTGATGTATGCCCAGCATCCCCAAATCTTCAGGAATGAAAAACCCGGTTTCTTTCCTATCAATATCTCATACGGAGTCTGTTGAACAGACTTTGACGGAACCTTATTCAAAATAAGTATTGCACTGTTTAATGCATATCCCCAGAAGGAAATAGGTAGCTCAGTGCGACTCATTATTGACCTTACCATGTCTAAAAAAGTTTGGTTTCTCCGTTCGGACACACCGTTTACTTGCGGTGTTCCAGGAGGAGTCCACTGTGAAAGAATACCATATTCTTTCAAGTAGTCAAGAAACTCATTGCTCAAGTATTCGCCACCACGGTCCGACCGTAATGTCTTAATACTTTTACCGGTCTGTTTTTCAACTTCGTGTCGAAACTCTTTGAATTTCTCAAAAGTTTCCGACTTGTGTCTCATAAGATACACATAACCATAACGCGATGCATCATCCATAAAGGTTACGAAGTATTCGTATCCACCTCTAGCCTGGCTAGACATGGGCCCAGAAACGTCACTATCAACAAGGGCTAACAGTTCTGTGGCTCGCACACCTTTACCGCTAAAAGGTGACTTAGGCATTTTGCCTAATAATCAAGATTCGCAGACGTCATATGAATTTGGATCAAATCCGTCCAAGTACCCACTCTTCGAAAGTGTGGATATGCGAGTCTTGTTTATGTGTCCCAGACAAAAATGCCACATATAAGTTTCATCTTTATGACTTACTTTAAGCCTTTTGTTTGTTATAGAACATGGTTGAGATTGATTTATATTCAAAATATAAAGACCATTATTTACAACAGCAGTGCAAATTTATATATCATTTTTATACATAAAACACCCAGTGTTTCGAAATACAAAAGTATACCCACATTAGGTTAGCATAGATACATAAATAATATTCCTAGTCAAACTAGGTACATAATAACAGTCTGTTAGTTCAAGTACATGCCCCGAGGGCAGTTCCAAAACAAAAGTGCCAACGGCCAAAACGGCGACAGATGTCCCATTTCCAACACGCAGGTCAATCTCCTCTGACGCTAGTTTCCTGCTAATCTGCAGATCTTGTACATCAGTATAAATGTGAGTACCACAACCAGAATAAAAAATCCAATTTTTAAAACTAGAAGTAGTCATGTTTATTTCTATAACAAACATACCTGAGGCCAGTGCCTTGCCCGCCTTTATCTCATTCTGGAGCGCCTTGTACTCACGGCAGTCACGCTTCCAGTGACCCCGCTTGCCACAATGGAGGCAAACATCTTGAGATTTGTCCTTAGGCTTCCCATAAGCCTTTGACGCTTTGCCTTTGCCCTTCTTTTTCTTCTTCTTCTTGATACCTCCAGTCGCCTTGGGCCCAGCCCTCGGAGTCCGAGATGTAAATGCGAAGTGCGCCTCGCGCTTTTAGCCCTTAAGAAGTTCCTTTTCTGCCTCACGTAGCGTGGACATCAGCTCTCCAAGAGTCTGCTCTTGTTTAATCATATTATAGTTCATGATGAACCCAGTCCAAGTGTCGGGGATAGACTGCAAGATCAAATCTATAGAGGTCTCTATCTCAAAGACAATCCCCATTTGTCCAAGCTGCTCGATATCGGCAATCATTTGTGTCACATGAAGTTCAACAGATGTACCCTCCGACATCTGAGCGCGGAAGAGCTTCTTCTGTAACTCATATCTTTGCGATCTAAGATTAGATCGGTGTAGATCATTCAACTTCGCCAATATTGTATCGGGATCCAATCTCTTGTTTTGTCGACGGAATTGCTGAGTCATATCAGCAAGCATGATAGATTGAGCAGTTATGTTGTCATCACTATGTGTCTTCTGAAGATCTAGCTCGAGCCACTGATCAGATCTAGGCTTAGGCCCAAGAGATCTCTCTATAGTATATAGCAGCCTCTCGGATCCAAGTACTATCCTTAGATTCATGTCCCAATCGGAAAAGTTAGTGCCGTTGAAGACATTATCGCCCATGATGATGTTCCGGACACTGTTCTTTCCAGTCATTTTAACTGCAATAATCTAATTATCCAATTAACAATGTAGGGTACAGTCCAACTGTTAAAAGAAAAATAACATTATATTAGTCTAACTAATAAAATAATTTTGACGAAATATTTGAAAGCGCGTAAAGCTATGTATTTGAATGAAATTGCAAATTCTATACTAGCCTCCCACTATTTTTCGGCGAGCCTCTAACCCTCTGTTGAGTACTCGGGAAACCCAGTTTCCTAGTGGGCAAGAATCCCGTTAAATAACGCACAACCTTGACTTTGGCCAACAAGCTGCATGATATTTAACTAGGTAGATCTCAAAGATCAATTGGATCTCATCCAATTCTTAGATCCGGTAGGTGGACCTCCAAGTCCGAAACATATATACAATATATATGCCAATATATCCAATATATTTTCCTAACCTTTTCCTCTGAATCAACTAAGCCTTGGCTTTGGCACAACAAGCTTAATGATTCCAGTTAAGCGGGACCCATTGACGTGGAAAAGCTTCGTAATCAATGTCGATGGACAAGAAGTGATCTTGACTTTGGCCAACAAATCACAACTTGGACAAGACAACGATATGGAACAAAGATTTCATGATTCAAACACATCCGCAATTGACAAAGGTCTTGACTTTGGCCAACAAACTAATGCCAATCTTGGATCTTGAGTAAGAATCACTCAATGGAAGGAAATATCGCTTAATATGTTTTGAGGGTTTTTCGCGTAAATTGGCAACCAATTTATTATCTTTGTTAGGTCTCATCATACACCCTTAAGCATGCATTCTAAAAGCATAATAAGGCGCGAAAGTAAATTAATAACGATATGCGGATGTATATTTAACAACTTGTTCCTAGAACAAATCTCTCCATGTCCTCTCCCCGTCTAGCATTATTCTACTACTACCCAATTACATAATACAATAATAGAAACCTCATTACATTGAGTGGAATTAGGTGAGAAAAGAATACAAATAAATAATTAGAGATAAGGCTGGACACGCAGGTCCAATTTATAAATTCCAAATTTACAACAATTTCTAAAATTGCCCTTTCCCTTCTAATATCCATCCGATATATGCTATTCATTCAACATATCCATGTATTCATTCATAGCATGCAATTCAATCAATCTAATCCAATTAATTAATCTTGAATTATGTGATCATCCAATGTTCAAACAACGATTTGATTTTGCGCGAGTCCAACTCGTTTGAGAATAAGTACTAAAAGTACGAATTCTTGAATTATATCGAACTACTCGTTAAATCTAATTTAATTCATACTCAATATTAATTCATTTATTTATTTATTTCCAAATTAAATAAATACACTTTTAATGCGCTTTAACGACTTATATTCCAAATCTAATCTAATCTGGTCTCAAAGCCCAACTAACATCCAATATTCGTTTAATTAAAGTCCGATGGGCTTTCAATTGATTTCATAAGGCATGGGCTTTGGTCAATATGGGTCAAACCCAATTACCAAGCCCAATTAAGGAATCACCATCATTTGCCAAGAAACCAATTTCGGCCCATAAGGCCCAATTAAACTTTTAAAGCCCATTTATTATATTTGGACTTAATGGAATGATTTAGGCCCAATTTGGATCCAATCCAATTGGCCTAAACCAACTTGGCCCAACCATGCCCATTATGCCCAAATACAACAATTCAAAATCAAGCCCAATTCAAAATCAAGCCCAATTAATCAAATTTTAAAATTCCAAATTTTATAATTCAATTAACTAAAGTGTAATACATCAATTAATTATGTAAATTATTATTTCCAAAATAATTAATTAAATATGTATCCATTTGTTCAACTTATGTCCAACATTTTTGAATCAAAAAATCAAGTCATTACATGCTAGATTGGTCACGGCAATGGTGGGTTATTTTGTCCGATTTCGTTTTTCAATCCGATTGAATTTTAAATCAACATTTCCCAATCGTTTCAAGTCATCCAATGATCAACGAAACAAAAAATACCATGACCCTAGTTTAATAAAGCATTCGGCCAAGCCTATCAATGGGCAAAAATTTGATCCAATCAATATTTCATGAAAGTGATCATATACAACTTCATAACATCATCATTCAAGCATACTCAATCAATCAATTTTATCAAATCATGCTCAAATTAATTTTACCCAAATTTTACCCTAATTCATTTCATGCTCAAATTGGCTCATAGATACCATTGTTGGGTTTCTAGGTTTAGTCC
This sequence comes from Zanthoxylum bungeanum, assembly GCA_019454045.1. NCBI lineage: Eukaryota > Viridiplantae > Streptophyta > Magnoliopsida > Sapindales > Rutaceae > Zanthoxylum > Zanthoxylum bungeanum. The sequence goes on from SKCR01029764.1 coordinate 134,917, forward strand.
CAAGATCAAAATAAGCATAGAAATGTGAATGAATAATCAAAGAAGAGTGGCGAAAACACACTTACATTGATCGGTTTTGGATGTGTTGAGAAGCAAAACTCCTCCAAGAACTCCTTGTAAGATTCGGCCAAGGTGGAAGTAGAAGCTCCAAGCTCTTTCTTGTGATCCCAAGCTCTCAAGTTGGTTTCCGTAACACCTTGTATGATTCCTTTGATGAGTGCTAGCTCTTTGAAATTTTGGAACAAAATTTCACACTTCTTTTCTTTCAATTTTCGGTGAAGAAGAAAGAAATTTGGGAGAGGATTTTCTTGCTTGTTTCGGCCAAGGGAGAGAGAAGTGAAGCTTGTGTAAATTGTTTTAAAAAAACAATTAATTGATATACCAAATGTTTGTTTGGTAAAAGTCAATCAAAGCTTGACTTTGGAGTGTATTAGAAGTCATCAACAACTTCACCTAAACCCATCAACCAAAAGCAACTTAAGGTGACAAGTGAAGTGACATATGATGTGACATATGGGCCCAACTCGATTCAAAATGCGAGTGGGCCCGCATACACTCCCTGGCTCGGGTTCGCTAATTTCGAATTAACGAAATTTCGTCGCGACGTAATAAAATCGAATTTAATTAAATAATTATGCCTAGAAAAATTATTATTCACATCGCTAACGAATTAATTCTAAATTAACTCGTTTGCCCGAATTAAAATCTAATTTTAATTCCACGTCGAAATCTAATTTCATTTAATATATCAAATATATTATTTTATCGATTAATTCCAAATTAATCTTTCTCTCTCTTCAAAGAGTACTTTTTCCCAAATAAAGTCTCTCCACAATTAATCCCAGATTAATTATGCTCGAATCATACGTCATCGGTGAATCTTCAGGAAGTGACCCAAGATATCCCTTGATATGTTGGCAGTAAATCCGGTCATCGGACTATCCGAACACGTACGTACCAAGTACTACGTTTTTACCGATTTACGAGACAAGGTTGGCTTCTAGCAAAGCGCCAAGCCTACCCAATTCTCCAGAAATATTCTCCAGAAATATTCTTAATGGAATATATGATTTATATCAGGCGTAGTATACGTAGTATTGCGTATTGCGATCCATTATCGGATGTCACATGCAAGGCATGGGGCTGGAATAGTGTCTGCCCCGTACGAAGTATATATCGGATCACCAACAACTAGTCTCTTTATTATCGGATAATCATGACCTATTCATATTATCCCGATGGTTGCAACCCTTAGAGAACGAGTTCTGTATCCCTGCGTGATCATCATATCCATATGATACTTTCATCTTGACATCACATCCAATACACTACGATTCTCAATAAACCCAGAAGAGGTGTACACAGAACCTGTTAAAGTCCTGGATGACCTAAACCAAAGCGTATTGATTGTCGCAAGTACTAGCGATGCAAGTGTCAGGTTAAGACCAAATACACCTACCCTGATGCGGATTCCCATAGACACATAGTCATACTACCAATGGGAATCTGCGGGGTCTATCTAGAGCGAAGCTATTTTCCGTACCATCGGTAAAACAAAACCTCCTATCACACTTGCATAAGTATCCAATACTTAAATACATGAGAATTATGATGTTACGCTTCCATAACACGAACAAGTGCAATACTAGTGTATTTCGTATTATCGATGTCCAGTCTCAATAATACTACGACTAGGGATATTTAATGATTAAACCCTTATGGATTGATACTGTCTCATATCTTATCAATCCGGAACTAATCATAAGGACTTTCATCATTTACACATTTAAGTAATCTAATTACGAAATGATAAAAGGCAATTTCCATTGCTACATCATTAATTTGTACAAAAACACAATGTCTTTTATAAATAGTGACGCTATGGGTCATAATCGTCCAACAGTTTCAAACTAGAACCCAAATCGGATAAGTGCCTATTTGTAGGTTATCCTAGGGAAACCAAAGTATAATACTTATACAACTCACAAGAGAACAATGTAATTGTTGCTCTCCATGTGGTTTTCCTAAGAAGGACTCCTATATGCAGTGGTAAGTGGGAGGAAAGTAAAACTCCATGAAATTCAGAGTAATACTGTTCCAGACACCGACTCATTTACGAAACACAAATGTTCATCAAGGATGAAACTGTACCAATAATCTTCGAATACACAAGAATCACGTAGATTGGAGAGAGTCAGGAAACAACCTGGGAGGTATGAGTTTCTGATCTCACCTCATTTAGATATCAATCTTATTGAGAAAGACGAATAGGCTATGTATGAGGAAGTGATACAAGGTATCGACTCATTTTATGGAAAAGTGCCATGAAGTTTGTTGTTCCTTGTAACGCAAAAGCCGATCAATGTAAGTATGATTCCGCCATACTTCTTTGTTGTTTTCGTACATGATTTCTTGCTTGAAATTGATCTTAGGACTAACTAGAAACCCAACAATGGTATCTTGAGCCATTTTGAGCAGGAAATGAACTTAAGGTAAAATTTGGGTAAATTGGATTTTAGCATGTTTGAGTGAAATTACTTGTTTGAGCATGCTTGTAAATGGATGACTTGGAGTTGTTTTTGATCAATTTTGTGAAAAATGTATTGGATCAATTTTTCCCCAAAATTTAGGCTTGGCCGAATCTTGATGCCCTAAAATGTCATGGTGATTTTTTGTGTTTTTGATCATTGGATGAGTTGAAATGATTAGGGTAATGTTGATTTAGGATTTAATTGGATTAAAACCGAATCGGACAAAGAAATCCCTACCATTGCCATGACTATAAGCATGTAAATTGAAATGATTTTTTGATTCAAATGTGTTGGACATGTGTTGATAATAATGAGCATAATTAATTGTGTAAATTAGTATTTTGGAAATATTAATTTGAGTAATTAATTATGGCATACAATTTAATTAATTTAATTATGAAATTTGGAATTTTTTTAATTTAATTAATTGGGCCAAATTTGGAATTGGGCTTTTAAAGTTGTAATTGGGCTTAATGGACTTGGTTGGGCCAAGTTTGGTTTAGGCTAATTGGTTTGATCCAATTGGGCCCAAAACTATATCCATAAAGTCCAATTATGACTTAATGGACCTTTAATTTTAATTGGGCCAAATGGGCCTAAATTGGTTTCTTGGCAAATAAGGGTGATTCCTTAAATGGACTTTGGTATTTGGGTTTGACCCATATTGACCAAAATTCAATGCCTTATGAAATTAATTAAAAGCCCATTGGACTTTAATTAAATTAACATTGGATGTTAATCACGCTTTGAGACCCGTAACGATTAGATTTAGAATCTAAGTCGTAAAGGTTCATTAATAAATTGTAAATATTTAATTTAGAATTAAATATAGAAATAGTATTAAATACAAATTAAATTGGATTTAATGTTGTAGTTTAATATAATTCGTGAATTCGTACTTTGAGTACTTATTCGCAAAACGAGTTTGACTCGCGCAAAATCAAATCGTTGTTTGATCATTGGATGGTCATTAATTATCATATTAATTAATTGGATTAGATTGATTGATAACATGCTTGTGTGAATACATGGATGCGATGTATGAATAATGTATATCGGATGGATATTAGATGGGTGAGGGCAATTTTGGAAATTATTGTAATAAATTTAGGATTTATTAATTGGACCTGCGTGTCTAGCCTATTACCTCTTGACTCTGTGTATTTCTATTCTCACCTATTCCCCTCAATGTAAATGAGGTTTCTTTAGAAGTGTTATGTAATCGGGTAGAAGTAATACTTGTGCTAGCAGGAGAGAGGAAAATGAGAGATCGGTTTTAGGAACAATGTGTTAAGTATCCATCCGCATATCATTATTATATTTACTTACGCGCCTTATTATGTGTTTAGAATGCATGTTTAAGGGTGTATGATGATGAGACTTTAACAAAGATAATTAATTGGTCGCCAATTTACGCGAAAAACCCCTCAACACATATTAAGCGTTTTTCCTTCCATTGAGTGATTCTTACTCAAGATCCAAGATTGGCACTGGTTTGTTGGCCAAATTCAAGACCTTTGTCCATCGCGGATGTGTTTGAATCATGAAGGCTTTGTTCCATATCGGCGTCTTGTCCAAGTTGTGATTTGTTGGCCAAAGTCAAGATCACTTCTTGTCCATCGACATCGATTACGAAGCTTTCCAAAGTCAATGGGTTCCGCTTAACTGGGATCACTAAGTTTGTTGTGCCAAATCCAAGGCTTAGTTGATTCAGAGGAAAAAAGGTTAGGGAATATATTGGATATATTGGCATATATAAGATATATGTTTCGTACTTGGATGTCCACCTACTGGATCTAGGAATTGGATGTGATCCAATTGATCTTAGAGATCTACCTAGTTAATTATCAAACAATTTATTGGCCAAAGTCAAAATTATGTGTTATTTAACGGGATCCTAGTGTTGGACAGTTATGACCCATAGCGTCACTATTTGTACAGATCATGGTGTTGTTTTACAAATTAACTATGTGACAAAGGAGATTGATCATTTGTGATTAGATCACCAAGATATATAAATGATAGGAGGTCCTTATGATTTGTTCCTGGATTGAGAATGATATGAGACAGTATCAATCCACGAAGGATAAATCATTAAATATCCCTAGTCAGAGTATTATCGAGATTGGACATCGATAAATATGTAAAAAACTAGTATTACACTTGTGCGCGTTGTGATGGCACAAACGGCATAGTTCTCATATATTTGGGTATAGGATACTCATGCAAGTGTAATAGGAGGTTGTGTTTTACCGATGGTACGGGAAACAGCTTCGCTCTGGATAGACCCCCTCGAAATTTCATTGGTAGTATGACTATGTGTCTATGGAAATCCGAAATCAGGGTAGGTGTATTTGGTCTTAACCTGAGACTTGCACCGCTAATACTTGCGACAATCAATATACTTTGGTTTTGGTCGTCCAGGGCTTTAACGGGTTCTGTGTACGCCTCTGCTGGGTATATTGAGAATCGTAGTGTGTTGGGTGTGATGTCAAATGAAGGGCACTCCTCTCCTCCAATGCATATGGAGATGATGACACGCATGGATACAGAACTGGTTCTCTAAAAGGTTGCAACCGTCGGATAATATGACTTGGTCATAATTATCTGATATTAAGAGACTAGTTGCTCGTAATACGATATATGCTTCGTACGGGGCAGACACTGGACCAGCCCCAGGCCTTGCATGTGATCATCCGATACTGGATCGAAATACGCAATACTACGTATACTACGCCTGATATAGATCCTTATATTCATGTAAGGATATTTCTGGAGAATTTGGTAGGCATGACACTTTGCTAGAAGCCAACCTTGTATTGTAAATCGGTACAAACGTAGTACTAGGTATTTACGTGTTCGGATAGTCCGACCGAATTTACTGCCAACATATCCGGGGATCTCATGGGTCGCTTCCCAAAGATTCACTGATGACGTATGACTCACACTTTAATTAATTTGGGATTAATTAGGAGAGAGAGAAAATTAATCTGGGTTTAATTGCGGAGATATTTTATCTAGGATAAAATATCATTTAAAGAGAGAAAATTAATCTGGGATTAATTGAGGAGATATTTTATCTGGTATAAAATATTAATTAAAGAGAGATAACGATTAATTTGGAATTAATCGATAAAATTAATATATTCGATATAATAAACGAAATTGGATTTCGACGCGGAATTAAAATTAGTTTTAATTCGGGCGAACAAGTTAATTTAGAATAATTCGTTAGCGACGTGAATAGTGTTTTTGCTAGGCATAATCATTTAATTACGTCGCAACGGAAAATTCGTTAATTTGGAATTAGTGACCCGAGCCCCGGGGATTGTGTGCGAGCGTATTCGCATTTCGAATTCGAGTGCGGCACGCAAGTCAAATCAAGCGTCAAATCGCTAGTCACACATCAAGCGTCAAATCATTAGTCACTTTGAGTGATTGACGACTTGTCACTTGATTTGATAGATTGATGGATTGATGGAAGTGGTTGGAAAGCATTAAATGCTTTTGGCTCCAAAAATTGTATTTGACTTTTGGAAATGCATTTTACAATTTTTTATTTTGATTTTTGAAATCATTAATTGATTTTGGAAAATTAATTAAAAGTGTATTTGATACACCTTTTAGCCACAACTCAAATAACTCTCTCTCCTCTCTTTCTTCTTCTTCTCTCACACGCCCAATGGGCTCAAAACTTCTCTGGTTTGGCTTACTGCCGAGAGAGAAGGGAAGCAAAAAGTGTGATGTTTATTTTTATATGGAAAAATCATCAAGAGCTAGCACTTTCCGAGAGACATGCGAAGGTGATAGGGAAGTCCACCCATGAGCTTGGAGTCAAATCACGAAGCTTGGATCTTAAAGGTTGTGATCCACAAGCCGAAAATTGGAGAACTTCACAAAAAGCCCACTGTTAGGTTTTATCTAGGTCCCAAGATCAAACAAGACATGAAAACATGTGTGAATACATCAAAGGAGGTAGCGGAATACTCACATCGATCGATCGGTTGAGACGATTTGAAGACGAATGAAAGCCCAAAAAGCCCCTTTTTGGCACCAACTGTGTGCAGTTACTGCCCTCCAAATCAGATTTTTTGAGCTGTGAAAATGAGCTCCAAGATTGCGTCAAACGAATCCCGCCTCATGGGTGAACCTCCCTAACACCTTTGCAAGTCTCGTAAGTGTGCTAGCACTTGTGTTTTTGCAACAAAACACACACTCATGCTCCCCTTAAGCTCACGGCAGTGAGCTTGTTGGAGAAGAGACACAACCCTTTTGGGCAGAGAAAGAGAGGAGAAGAGATGGAGAGAAAAAGTGTAATTAGTTGCCAAAAGATTTTCCAAAAACCTTTATATATTTCCAAGAAAATACATTAAACAATTACCAAAAAATTCATTAAATAATTAAAAGGGTAAAAGTCTCACCCAACTTCACTATTTCATCTACTTCCATCTACTATTCAATGTCAACTTATTAAAGTGACTTGTGTGTGTCAATCACTATCAATCATAGACATCAATCACTCAACAATCAATCAATCACATCACTCAAAGTGACTATTGATTTGACGCTTGATGTGACGAATGATTTGACGCTTGATGTGACTTGCGTTGCCGCACTCGATTCGAAATACGAATGCGCTCGTAATCACACTCGGCGCTCGGGTTCACTAATTCTCATTTAGCGAATTTTCCGTCTCGTCGTATATTAAATGATTACGCCCAGCGAATTCACTATTCACGTCGCTAACGAATTAATTCTAAATTAATTCTTCTCCGCCCGAATTAAAATCTAATTTAATTCCGCGTCGAAATCTAATTTCGTTTAATATATCGAATATATTAATTTACCGATTAATTCTAAATTAATCATTCTCTCTCTTTAGACGATATTTTTATCCCAGATAAAATATTTCCGTAATTAATCCTAGATTAATTTTCTCTCTCTTCTATATAATCCCAGATTATTAATGAGTGCGAGTTTGCGTCATCGGTGCATTATCGGGAAGCGACCATTGAGATCCCCGGATAGTCGGCAGTAAATACGGTCGTCGGAGTATCTGAATCACGTACGTACCAAGTACTACGTTTTACCGATTTACGAGACAAGATCGGCTTCTAGCAAAGCACGAAGTCTACCCATTCTCCGGTCATATTCATCTAAGAATATTTAAGATCTATATCAAGCGTAGTATACCAAGTAATCGTGTATATTGGTCCAGTATCGGATAGTCACGTGCTAGGGCTGGGGCTGGATAAGTGTCTGCCCCGTCCGAAGCACATGTCGGATGTCTGGTAACTAGTCTCTATAATCGGATATACATGACCTTGTCATAATATCCCGATGGCCGGCCAGCACTTAAGAGCACTAATACCGTATCCTGCGTGACATCATCTCCACTATGACTGGAGTGATACTTCCGTCTTGACATCACACCCAATACTCTACGATTCTCAATATACCCAGCATTGGCGTACACAGAACCGGTTAGAGTCCTAGACGACCTCAACTAAAGTATATTGATTGTCGTAAGCATTAGCGGTGCAAGTCTCAGGTTAAGACCAAACACACCTACCCTGATGTCGGACTCCCATAGACACATAGTCATAATACCAATGGGATTCCGAGGGGTCTATCTAGAGCGAAGCTGTTTCCCGTACCATCGGTGAAACACAACCTCCTATCGCACTTGCATGAGTATCCAATACCCAAATATATGAGAACTATGTTGTTGTGCCTCACAACGCGCACAAGTGCAATACTAGCCTATTCCGCATTATCGATGTCCAGTCTCGATAATACTACGACTAGGGATATTAATGATTAATCCTTCGTGGACTGATACTGTCTCATATCATCTCAATCCAGGAACTAATCATATGGACCTCTCTTCATTTTATACATCTAAGGTGATCTAATCACAAATGATGAGAGTACAATTTCCTTGTCACATAGTTAATTTGTACAACAACACTATGATCTGTACAAATTGTGACGCTATGGGTCATATTATCCAACAATCTCCCACTTGGCACATAGCCAGTCACTCAAGTGTCATACACCCGAACTATGTACGGTTCGCTCAAATTGCTGAGAAAAGGTTTTCGTCAGCGGATTTTCATGATTATCATCTGACGTGATTTATACGATCACCACATCGCCACGATGTATGATCCGAACGAATCATATGAATATAGAAGTATATATCTGGATCGTTGATGAGACCTTTAATTCTTTAGCCTTGTGCTGACGCCTAGCTCAGCTGCTAACAGAACTATATCTAATCTAATTAGATTTATTATCGACCCAAATGGCTTCTATTGCTGCCTCAGCTGCAGCAATAATCCGCATTTATTGTTAATTCGGCAACAGTATCTTGCTCGGAAGATTTCTAGCTCACTGTCCCGTTATTCAAACTTTATAGTACCGCAGTATTTTAACTGTTTGGAAACTTGGGGCAGTGATGCCAGTCACTTCAAGTTCTCCTTCTCCATAGTTTTAAGACAGCATCTTTTAGTTCTCTGAGATACTAACAGATGTTCTTAATTTCAATCCAGTGACTAACACTTGGATTGATCTGATTGTGACTCCATATGCTCAAAGCGTATGAGACACCATATCAAGTACATTTTAAATGTACAATTTCCCAGAGAGTGTTAACAACTCCAAATCTATCCCAGTGGATTTTTATTCCTTGAATAAAGGTTGTTACTCCCCAGAATTCTACAGAGAATTTCTATGAAAGCCAAGCTTTCACACCATTGCTTTATGGAATTTCATTATCAGTGCTCTCCCACTAACCTCCTTATATACATAAGAATCATTTCGTTTTGAGTCAAATCATAAACCATTATGATTATTTCAAACGACAGTTCCAAGAACCTTATGCTTGCTTTAATCCAAACATGGATCGAATAACCCGCAAACCTTGTTTGTCGGTTATACAAAATCGTCAGGATGTTGTAAGCATCCTCCAAAACGGTTTCCTTTTCAGGAAAGCGATTTTGATCTTTAACTGACACATTTCATAAATGAAATATGCAGTATCATCAAGCATCTTCAAATGGATTTACCATGGCAACAGGTAAAAGGTTGAACCGTAATCAACACAATATTGATAACGATACCTTTCCGTCACAAGCCTAGCTTTGTACGTTGGTATGTTGCCATCCATGTATGTCTTCCTTGAAGACGTTTAATGTACCAATAGGCACAATGCCTTGTGGTACAACAACTAGTATCCAAACATAGTTGTTATATATGGAATCCATTTCAGACTCATGGCACTTTGCCATGAAAGGGAGTTGATACCTTGTATCACTTCCTCGTACGTAGTCGGCTGATACACCTCCATAAGATTGACATCTTTATGAGGTGAGATCAGAAACCCATACCCCAGGTTGTTTTCTGACTCTCTCCGATCTATGAGGTTCTTGTGTATTCGAAGATTAATGGTACATATTCATCATTGATGAACTGTTTGTGTTCCTTTAAGGACATCGTGCCTTGAATAGTATTACTCCGATTTCCATCGAGTATCACTATCCTCCCACTGACCACTGCATATCGGTATTCCTCTCAGGAAAATCGCATGGTGAGCAACAATCATATTGTTCTCATGTGAGATTTATAAGTACTATACTTATGGTTTCCTTAGGATAACCTATAATTGGCACTTATCCAATTTGGGTTCTAGTTTGGTATCATCCAAACGTTATGCCTGGCAGACCCAAATTATTAGGAATGAGAAACCATGTTTCTTTCCTGTTCATATCCTATATGATATCTGTCAAACAGATTTATATGGAACCTTATTCTAAATAAGTTTTGCACTGTTAATACATATCATGTTGAAGGAAATGATACCTCAGAGCGACTCGTGATAAACCTTATCATGTCCAACAAAATTCAGTTTTTAGTTTGGACACACCGTCAAACTGACGTGTCTCGGGAGGAGTCCTCATCTGAAAGAATACTGTACTCTTTCATGTATATTTGAAACTTACTGCTTAAGTATTTTCCATTACGGTCTTACCGTGACGGCATAATACTATAGTCGATATGTTTATCTACTTCGTGTCGAAACTCTAATAGTTTCCGATCTGTGTTCTTCAAAAGAAACACATAACCATAACGTGATGCCACATCTGTTAAGGTCACGAAATATTCATGTTCACATCTAGCCTAGCTAGATATGGGCCCACTAACTTCACCATGAATAGGGCTAACAGATCGGTGGCTTTCACACTATTACCAAGTAAATAGTGTTTTAGGTGCTTTACCTAATAAACTAGATTCGTAGACTTTATTTGAATAATCAAATTAGTCCTAGTACCCACTCTTCAAAAGTGCGGATATACGAGTCTTGTTTAATTGTGTCCCAGACAACAATGCCACAAATAAGTCTCTATTGATCAAATCAGTTTGAGCTATTTATTTGTCATTTTATATTTTTGAGATTTTAATTATATTCAAAATATAAATTCTGTTATTCACATCTAATGTGTATCTTATCCTCATCTATTTATATAATGAATACACTTTAGTGTTCTAAAATATAAAGGTTTATCCACAATGGATTAAACATTGATATAAAGATAATGTCTCTAGTCAAACTAGTTACCTATAACAGTTCCTAATTTAAGTACACACCCGAATGGTAGTTCCTAAACTTAGGTATCTACGGTCGAAACCGACTTTCGTCCCGTTTCCGATTCGTAGAGCAATCTCAGCTTGAAGTCAGTATCCTGCTCAAAGCAGATTCTGAACATCAATACATATATTTTATGTACCACACTAAGTATTTAAAATCTAATTTCAATACTAGTAGTGAACATAACTTTGACAATCATTTTTAAAGTAAGAGCCTTGCCCTTTCTTTAATTCCTTCGTGTCTGCCATATCCAAACGGTAGTCACTTTGGGATATGTCAATTATCCTTTTCATATTTTTAGGAACCTTAGGCCAAGCCTTGGGTTTTTAGAATATCGAAACGATGTGCACCTCGTGCTACATGCCCAATTGCAAACTCTGACTTTTCACCTTTAGAAAAGTCAATTAATTCTCCAAGAATTATTTATTGCAATTTTATACTTTTAAATCTAAAGATAGATTTTTTACAAGTATGTTAAATTAAGCACTAAAGTCATCATCACATAAATCTTCCAAAGATTTTATGCTCTACTTATTTGTTTAATTTTGGGCTTAGGTTATAATAAGTTATTTTTTATTAAATAAAGTAACCTATTATTTATTCCCAATTTGAAAATTAAATCATTTAAAATATTTAATCCCATATTATATTTTAAATATCCAACTTTTCAATTCTTTCTTCTTGATTTCAATAGTCCAACTATTTAATCAATGATTAGTGGTACTATATATTATAATGATTATAACAGTCCATTTATAATCAAATATAATCCAATTTAATTAACCTCAATTACATTGATTACTATAATCCATTATAAAATCAACTGTAAACTGAAATTAATTAATTCAAATATTGATTAATATAATCCAATTATATATAATCAACTATAATACAGTCCAACTGTTTATTAAAACAATAATTTAAATATTAGTCCAACTAACATTAATATTACGACGAAATAATTTGAATGAGCGCGTATGGCGAGTAATTGAACGAATATTGCAAATTCAATTCTTGCCTCCCACTATTTTTCGGCGACCCTTAACCCTCTGTCGAGTACTCGGGAAACCGTGTTTCCTAGTGGGCTAGGATCCCGTTAAATATCACACAATCTTGACTTTGACCAACAAATTGTATGATAATTAACTAGGTAGATCTCGAAGATCAATTGGATCTCATCCAACTCCTAGATCCAGTAGTGTTGGAAATTCTAATCCATGTCCCAAGATCAAAAGAGCAAACAAATATATATAATTGAATGAACAATAATGAAGTATGGCGGAATCATACTCACAAGATCGGAATGCGGATGCTTTGATGAAATAAAACCACCTCCTTTGTGCAGTGAAGGTTTCGGCCAAGGTGAGTGGGAAAGCTCCAAGCTTTCTTGATCCTTCCAAGCTCAAGAATTAGTTTCCCATAACACCTTTGTATGATCCCTTGATGGTGCTAGCCAAAGATGTGTATTAAAGTTCTAACTTATACACTTTCTTCACAAAGTTCTTAAGAAAATGAAGAAAAAATGGAGAGCCAAAACTGCAGTGAAGTTTCGGTCATGAGATGGAGAGAGAGTTATGATTTTTGTTACAAAAATCAATTTATATTTATGCCATAATATTTATTAAATTAATAATAACTTATGACACAAATCATGCAATGGCTAGAGTGTCAAACACTCAATTTCCATGCAATACCATTGAGTGTATTGTACACTATCACCATGCAATGTATTAACAATTAAATAATGCATATAATGACATGTGTCATGTGGGCCCCACACATTTCAAATGAAAGTGGGCCCACGTGTACTCACGCGTTCGGGTTCGATATTTCCGAAATACCGAACTTTCGTCGCGACGTAATTAAATCGAATTTAAATAAATAATTGCGCCTAGCGAAATTATTATTTACGTCACTAACGAATTAATTCTAAATTAACTCGTTTGCCCGAATTAAAATCTAATTTTAATTTTGCGTCGAAATCGAATTTCGATTATTATATCGAATATAATAATTTTGACGATTAATTCTAAATTAATCTTTCTCTCTCTTGAATAGTACTTTATCCAAGATAAAGTCTCTCCGTAATTAATCCAAGATTAATCGAGTTTGAATCATACGTCATTGGTGAATCTTCGGGAAGCGACCCAAGAGATCTCTGGATATATTGGCAGTAAATACGGCCGTCAGATTATCCGAACACGTACGTACCAAGTACTACGTTTTTACCGATTTACAAGACAAGGTTAGCCTCTAGCAAAACGCCATGCCTACCCAATTCTCCAGAAATATTCTTACTGGAATATAAGATCTATAACAGGCGTAGTATACCGTAGTATAGTGTATACTGATCCAGTATCGGATGATCACATGTAAGGCATGGGGCTGGAGATGTGTCTGCCCCGTACGATACATATATCGGACATCAAGCAACTAGTCTCTTTGAATCGGATAATCCTGACCTTGTCATATTATCCCGATGGTTGCAACCATTATAGAGTACTAGTTCTGTATCATGCGCGATCATCATCTCCATATGTCTGAAGTGATACTTCCGTCTTGACATCACACCCAATACACTACGATTCCCGATAAACCTAGAAGAGGTGTACACAGAACCTTTTAAAGCCCTGGACGACCCAAACTAAAGTCTACCGATTGTCGCAAGTACTAGCGATGCAAGTCTCAGGTTAAGACCATATGCACCTACCCTGAACCGGACTCCCATAGACACGCAGACATACTACCAATGGGATTCCGCGGGGTCTATCCAGAGCGAAGCTGTTTTCCGTACCATCGGTAAAACACAACCTCCTACCGCACTTGCATAAGTATCCAATACTCAAATATATGAGAACTATGCTGTTGTGCCCTCACAACACGCACAAGTGCAGTACTAGTCTATTCCGCATTATCGATGTCCAATCTCGATAATACTACGACTAGGGATATTTAATGATTAAACCTTTATGGATTGATACTGTCTCATATCATCTCAATCCGGAATTAATCATAGGGACTTTTACCATTTATATATCAAAGTAAATAAATTACAAAACGGTAAAAGGCAATTTCATTACTACATAGTTAATTTTGTACAATTACATATCATTTACAAAATAGTGACGCTATGGGTCATAACTGTCTAACAATCTCCCACTTGGCCTATAGCCAGTCACTCAAGCATCTAATACCTGAACTATGTATGTTTCGCTCAAACTTTTCCCGAGGAATTATTTTCGTCAGCGGATCTGCAATGTACTCCGCTTCAGTTGTTGAATCGGCAACAGTATCTTGCTTGGAAGATTTTCAGCTCACTACTCCGTTACTTCACTCAAAAATACTACCGATTGCATATGTACCACGGTTGCGACTTGAAGTCGTCTCTGTCGGTTTGGGAACTTGCATCGGTATAAACCCAGATACCTCAAGTTCTCCATCTCCATAGATTAAGAAAGCATCCTTAGTTCTGTTAAGATACTTAAGGATACTCTTAACCGCCATCCAGTGATCTTTACCTGGATCGGCCTGATATCGACTGCACATGCTCAAAGCATGGGACACATCAGGTCGTGTACATATCATGGCATACATGATCGATCCGACTGCCGAGGCGAACGGAGTCCGACTCATGTTGTCTCTCTCATCTTGTGTTTTAGGACACATGTCCCTAGATAGATAGACGCCATGTGATATGGTAACAGTCCCCTCTTGGACTGATCCATGTTGAATCTCTTCAACACTTTATCAATATATGTACTCTGGAGAGTCCAAGTAGCTTTCTAGATCTATCCCGGTAGATCTTTATTCCTAGAATAAAAGCTGCCCCTCCCAGATCTTTCATGGAGAATTTCAATGAAAGCCAAGCTTTCACCACGACGTTAACATGGGAATGTCATTGCCGATAAGCATACATCGTCGACATAAAGGACAATAAAAGTCAGTGCACTCCCACTAACCTTCTTATATACACAAGGATCATCTTCGTTTTGAATGAAATCATATTCTTTTATGATCTCATCAAAACGTTGGTTCCACGACCGCGATGCTTGCTTCAGTCCATAAATGGACCGATTTAACTTACAAACCTTGTTTGCAAGTCTAGGTGCGATAAAACCGTCAGGCTGTTGCATATAAACATCCTCCAACAGGTTTCCGTTAAGGAAAGCGGTTTTAACGTCCATCTGCCATATTTCGTAATCGTAATATGCAGCTATCGCAAGCATTATCCGAATGGATTTAATCATGGAACGGGTGAGAAGGTTTCGTCATAATCAACTCCAAGTCGTTGACGATATCCCTTCGCTACACAAGCCTAGCTTTGTACGTTTGTACGTTGCCATCCATGTCAGTCTTCTTCTTGAAGACCCATTTGCATCCATAGGCTTTACGCCTTCTGGTGCATCAACCAGTGTCCAAACTTGGTTGGTATACATGGAATCCATTTCGGCCTTCATGGCTTCTTGCCATAAAGCGGATTCGATACCTTGTATCGCTTCCTCATACGTAGCCGGTTCATTATCCTCAATAAGATTAATATCTACATGAGGTGAGATCAGAATCCATACCTCTCAGGTATTACCCTAACTCTCACCGACCTACGCGGTCCTTGTGTATTTGAAGATTGTGGTTTAGTCTCATCCCAGATGGACTGTTCATGTTCTGTTGATAATTCATTGCCAAGAACAGTATCACTACGACTTTCATCATCGAGTTCTACTTTCTTCCCACTAAACACTGCATTTAGGAATTCCTTCTCAAGGAAAACTGCATGTAGAGCAACAAATACTTTGTTCTCTTGTGGGTGATAGAAGTAATATCCTTTGGTTTCCCTAGGATATCCAACGAATAGGCATTTATCTGATTTGGGTTCAAGTTTGGTACCTTCCAAACGTTTAACGTATGCCCAGCAACCCCAAATCTTCAGGAATGAGAAACCCGGTTTCTTACCTGTCCATATCTCATATGGTGTCTGTTCAACAGACTTTGACGGAACCTTATTCAAAATAAGAACTGCACTGTTTAATGCATATCCCCATAAGGAAATTGGCAGCTCAGTGCGACTCATCATCGACCTTACCATGTCCAACAAGGTACGGTTTCTCCCGTTCGGACACACCATTTAATTGTGGTGTTCTAGGAGGAGTCCACTGTGAAAGAATACCATATTCTTTCAGGTAATCTTGAAACTCATTACTTAAGTATTCGCCACCACGGTCCGACCGTAATGTCTTAATACTCTTGCCTGTTTGTTTTTCAACTTCGTGTCGAAACTCTTTGAATTTCTCAAAAGTTTCCGACTTGTGCGTCATTAGATACACATAACCGTAACGTGATGCATCATCGGTAAAGGTTACGAAGTATCGATATCCACCTCTAGCCTGGCTAGACATGGGCCCACAAACGTCACTATGAACGAGGGCTAACAGTTCAGTGGCACGTTCACCTTTACCGCTAAAAGGTGATTTAGGCATTTTGCCTAATAAGCAAGATTCGCAGACGTCATATGAATTTGGATCAAATCCGTCCAAGTACCCACTCTTCGAAAGTGTGGATATACGAGTCTTGTTAATGTGTCCCAGACGACAATGCCACATATAAGTTTCATCATTTGGATCACTCTTTTTAAGCCTTTTGTTTGTTAATTTATATGTAGGAGATTCATTTATATTCAAAATATAAAGACCATTATTTGCAACTGCAGTGCATATTTCTGCATCATTTTTATATAAATAACACCCGTGTTTCTAAATACAAAAGTGTACCCATTTCGGGTTAACAAAGATACAGATATAATATTCCTAGTCAAACTAGGTACATAATAACAGTCATTTAGTTTAAGTATATGCCCCGAGGGCAGTTCTAATATAAAAGTGCCCACGGCCAAAACAGCAACAGGAGTTCCGTTTCCAACTCGTAGATCAATCTCCCCTGAAGCCAGAGTCATGCTGTTCTGCAGATCCTGCACATCAGTACATATATGAGAACCACAACCAGAATCAAAAATCCAATTTTTAAAACTAGAAGTAGCCATGTTTATTTCAATAACAAACATACAGAGGTCGGTGCCTTGCCCGCCTTGATCTCCCTTCTGATCGCCTTGTTCATGTGGCAGTCACGCTTCCAGTGACCTCTTTTGCCGCAGTTAAGGCATATGTCTTGTGACTTGTTCCTCGGCTTCCCAGAAGCCATCGGCATCTTGGCCTTGCCCTTGTTCTTACGCTTCTTCTTTTTCACCCCTCCAGTTGCCTTGGGCCCAGCCCTTGACGTCTGAGAGGTCGATGCAAAGTGCGCCTCGCGCTTGTTGCCTTTAAGAAGCTCTTTCTCTGACTCCTTAAGAATGGACAATAGCTCTCCAAGAGTATCGTCCGTATCCATCAACTTGTAGTTGATGATAATCTGCTTCCAAGTATCGGGAAGTGACTGTAAAAGCATGTCTACAGTCAGCTCAGCCTCCAAGACTATTCCCATCTTGGCCAGCTCATCAATGTCAGCTATCATTTGAGTCCCGTGGGCCTCAACTGAAGCGCCATCAGTCATACGGGAGCGAAAGAGTTTCTTCACCAACTCATACCTCTCCATCCGCTTATTAGTGCGGTGAAGATCCTTTAGTCTAGCCATCATATTATAAGGATCCAAGTCCCTATTCTGGCGACGAAAAGTGTGAGTCATGGAAGCAAGCATGATCGACTGAGTTGTATCACAATCATCGCTATGAGTTCTCCATAACTCCAGCTCAAGTGGCTCAGTGGGCCTCGGCCCGAGAGGTCTCTGTATGGTGTACAACAGCCTCTCTGCCCCAAGGACTATCCTCAGGTTCATTTCCCAGTCAGCAAAGTTCGTGCCCTTAAATACATTATCACCCATGATTATGTCTCGGACATTTCCTTTGTTTGCCATCTTAACTACGATAGTCCAACTATCTAGTTAATGATATATGGGTACAGTCAAACTGTTACAAGAAAAATAACATTTTATTAGTCCAACTAATGTTAAAATATTGACGAAATAAATTTTGTAAGCGCGTAAAGCTAAGTATCTGAATGAAATTGCAAATTCAATACTAGCCTCCCACTATTTTCTACAAGTCTCTAGTGGGCTAGGATCCCGTTAAATAACACACAACCTTGACTTTGGCCATGCAATGTATTAACAATTAAATAATGCATATAATGACATGTGTCATGTGGGCCCCACACGTTTCCAAATGAAAGTGGGCCCACGTGTACTCACGCGTTCGGGTTCGATACCTAAACCCTAAATATATCACATCTTTTGGAAATATACATGTAATTTCCGAAATACCGAACTTTCGTCGCGACGTTAATTAAATCGAATTTAAATAAATAATTGCGCCTAGCGAAATTATTATTTACGTCGCTAACGAATTAATTCTAAATTAACTCGTTTGCCCGAATTAAAATCTAATTTTAATTTCGCGTCGAAATCGAATTTCGATTATTATATCGAATATAATAATTTTGACGATTAATTCTAAATTAATCTTTCTCTCTCTTTGAATAGTACTTTATCCAAGATAAAGTCTCTCCGTAATTAATCCAAGATTAATCGAGTTTGAATCATACGTCATTGGTGAATCTTCGGGAAGCGACGCAAGAGATCTCTGGATATGTTGGCAGTAAATACGGCCGTCAGATTATCCGAACACGTACGTACCAAGTACTACGCTTTTATCGATTTACAAGACAAGGTTAGCCTCTAGCAAAACGCCATGCCTACCCAATTCTCTAGAAATATTCTTACTGGAATATAAGATCTATAACAGGCGTAGTATACCGTAGTATAGTGTATACTGATCCAGTATCGGATGATCACATGTAAGGCCTGGGGCTGGAGATGTGTCTGCCCCGTATGATACATATATCGGACATCAAGCAACTAGTCTCTTTGAATCGGATAATCCTGACCTTGTCATATTATCCCGATGGTTGCAACCATTATAGAGTACTAGTTCTGTATCCTGCGCGATCATCATCTCCATATGTCTGAAGTGATACTTCTGTCTTGACATCACACCCAATACACTACGATTCCCGATAAACCTAGAAGAGGTGTACACAGAACCTGTTAAAGCCTGGACGACCAAAACTAAAGTCTACCGATTGTCGCAAGTACTAGCGATGCAAGTCTCAGGTTAAGACCATATGCACCTACCCTGAACCGGACTCCCATAGACACGCAGACATACTACCAATGGGATTCCGCGGGGTCTATCCAGAGCGAAGCTGTTTTCCGTACCATCGGTAAAACACAACCTCCTACCGCACTTGCATAAGTATCCAATACTCAAATATATGAGAACTATGCTGTTGTGCCCTCACAACACGCATAAGTGCAGTACTAGTCTATTCCGCATTATCGATGTCCAATCTCGATAATACTACGACTAGGGATATTTAATGATTAAACCTTTATGGATTGATACTGTCTCATATCATCTCAATCCGGAATTAATCATAGGGACTTTTACCATTTATATATCAAAGTAAATAAATTACAAAACGGTAAAAGGCAATTTCATAACTACATAGTTAATTTTGTACAATAATACAATATCATTTACAAAATAGTGACGCTATGGGTCATAACTGTCTAACAAGTAGGTGGACATCCAAGTCCGAAACATATATCTTATATATGCCTATATATCGAATATATACCCTAACCTTTTTCCTCTGAATCAACTAGGACTTGGCTTTGGCACAACAAACCTAATGATCCCAGTCAAGCGCGGACCCATTGACCATGGAAGCTTCGTAATCAATGTCGTTGGACAAGAAGTGGTCTTGACTTTGGCCAACAAACCACAACTTGGACAAGACACCAATATGGAACAAAGCCTCGTGATTCAAACACATCTTCGACAGACAAGGCTTGACTTTGGCCAACAACCCATGCCAATCTAGGATCTTGAGTAAGAATCACTCAATGGAAGGAAAAACGCATGATATTTAATGAGGGTTTTTCGCGTGCAAATTGGCTACCAATTTAATTATCTTTGTTTAGGTCTCATCATCATACACCCTTAAACATGCATTCTAAATACGTAATAAAGCGCAGAATAATAAAATAATAATGATATGCGGATGGATACTTAACATTTTGATCCTAGATCAAATCTCTCCCTTTCTCACTCAAGCTAGCACTTGTATTACTTCTACCCGTTACACTACACTTCTAAAGAAACCTCATTTACATTGAGGGGAATAGGTGAGAAGAGAATACAAAGAGAATAGAGGTGATAAGGCTGGACAAGCAGGTCCAATTAATAAATCGAATTTATTACAATAATTTCCAAAATTGCCCCACTCGACTAATATCCATCCGATATACATTATTCATTCATCACAACCACGTATTCACACAAAAGCATGCTATCAATCAATCTAATCAAATTAATTAATCTGATAATTATGTGATCATCCAATGTTCAAACAACGATTTGATTTTGGTCGAGTCAAACTCATTTTGCGAATAAGTACTCAAAGTACGAATTCATGAATTAAATTAAACTACATCATTAAATCCAATTTAACATGTATTTAATAATAATTCACTATTCAATTCCAAATTAAATATTACACTTTATTTAATAAACCTTTAACGACTTAAATTCTAAATTTAATCGCTTCGGGTCTCAAAGCCCGATTAACGTCCAACGTCAATCAATTCAAGTCTAATGGGCTTTAATTAATTTCTATAAGGCGTGGGCTTCGGCAACCAAAGCCCAATCAAGGAGTAACCCCATAAGCCCAGAAATCAATTTAGGCCCATTAGGCCCAATTAAACTTTAAAGGTTTATAAGTTGCATTTGGGCTTTATGGTTATGGTTTTGGGCCCAATTGGATCCAATCCACATGGCCTAAACCCAACTTGATAAAATCAAGCCCAATAACCCCAATTACAACTTAATAAGCCCAAATCCAATTTAAAGGCCTAATTCATTAAATTACACAAATCCAATTTCGCAATTTAATTACCTAAAGTGCATTACATGATTAATCACCCAAATCAATATTTCCAAAACATGAAATTAGTCCAATTAATCATGTTTATTATCATCATCACATGTCCAACACATAAATGAAAAAATCAAACCCATTACATGCTTTAAAGCTCTCGGCCAAGGAAGTATTTCATATCCGATTTGGTTTCAATCCAATCAAACCCACAATCGACATTAAATCAACATCCTAAATGATTTCCAACACATCCAATTGTTTAAAAATCAAAATTACCAAGACATTAAAGGGCATATGGAATTCGGCCAACATATACATTTTGGGGATTTATGTTCAATTCAAAATTCAATCTAATTGACTTCAAATTAACATCATCCTTCATCATTATAACTCATCCAATGAATCAAAATGGAAAAATTCCATGGATTCCAAATTATACATACATTCGGCCAACACTCCAAATTTGGGGAAAATTGTTCCAAACACATTTTCTTGAAATTGATCAAATCAATTTTCAATACAACATATATTAAGCATGCTCAATCATCCAATTTCACAAAATCATGCTCAAATACAAAATACCCAATTTTAAGCCCTACATTTTCATGCTTGAACCTATAGCTCTTGATGCCATTGTTAGGTTTTATCTAGGTCCCAAGATCAAACAAGACATGAAATACATGTGTGAATACATCAAAGGAGGTAGCGGAATACTCACATCGATCGATTGAGACGATTTGAAGACGAATGAAGCCCAAAAAGCCCACTGTTTTGGAGCCAACTGTGTGCAGTTGACTGCCCTCCAAATCAGATTTTTTGAGCTGCGAAAATGAGCTCCAAGATTGCGTCAAACGAATCCCGCCTCATGGTGAACCTCCCTAACACCTTCGCAAGTCTCGTAAGTGTGCTAGCACTTGTGTTTTGCAACAAAACACACTCATTTCTCCCCTTAAAGCTCACAGAAGTGAGCTGTGTTGGAGAAGAGAAAACAGCCCTTTTGGGCGTGAGAAAGAGAGGAGGAGAGATGAAGAGAAAAATGTGTAATTAGTTGCCAAAAGATTTTCCAAAAACCTTTATATATTTTCCAAGAAAATACATTAAACAATTACCAAATAATTCATTAAATAATTAAAATGGTAAAAGCTCAACCAACCAACTTCACTATTTCATCTACTTCCATCTACTATTCAATGTCACTTTATTAAAGTGACTTGATGTGTGTCAATCACTCAATCAATCAATCACATCAATCAATCAATCAATCACAGCACTCAAAGTGACTATTGATTTGACGCTTGATGTGACAAATGATTTGACGCTTGATGTGACTTGCGTTGCCGCACTCGAATTCGAAATACGAATGCGCTCGCAATCACACTCGGGCTCGGTTCACTAATTCTCAATTAGCGAATTTTCCGTCGCGTCGTAATTAAATGATTACGCTTAGCGAATTCACTATTCACGTCGCTAACGAATTAATTCTAAATTAATTCTTTCGCCCGAATTAAAATCTAATTTTAATTCCGCGTCGAAATCTAATTTCGTTAATATATCGAATATATTAATTTACCGATTAATTCTAAATTAATCATTCTCTCTCTTTAGACGATATTTTATCCCAGATAAAATATTTCCGTAATTAATCCTAGATTAATTTTCTCTCTCTTCTATATAATCCCAGATTATTAATGAGTGCGAGTTATGCGTTGGTGCATTATCGGGAAGCGACCCATGAGATCCCCGGATAAGTCGGCAGTAAATACGGTCGTCGGAGTATCCGAATCACGTACGTACCAAGTACTACGTTCTACCGATTTACGAGACAAGATCGGCTTCTAGCAAAGCATGAAGTCTACCCAATTCTCCGGTCATATTCATCTAAGAATATTTAAGATCTATATCAAGCGTAGTATACCAAGTATCGTGTATATTGGTCCAGTATCGGATAGTCACGTGCTAGGCTGGGGCTGGATAAGTGTCTGCCCCGTCCGAATCACATGTCGGATGTCTGGTAACTAGTCTCTATAATCGGATATACATGACCTTGTCATAATATCCCGATGGCCGGCCAGCACTTAAGAGCACTAATACCGTATCCTGCGTGACATCATCTCCACTATGACTGGAGTGATACTTCCGTCTTGACATCACACCCAATACTCTACGATTCTCAATATACCCAGCATTGGCGTACACAGAACCGGTTAGAGTCCTAGACGACCTCAACTAAAGTATATTGATTGTCGTAAGCATTAGCGGTGCAAGTCTCAGGTTAAGACCAACACACCTACCCTGATGTCGGACTCCCATAGACACATAGTCATAATACCAATGGGATTCCGAGGGGTCTATCCAGAGCGAAGCTGTTTCCCGTACCATCGGTGAAACACAACCTCTTATCGCACTTGCATGAGTATCCAATACCCAAATATATGAGAACTATGCTGTTGTGCCCTCACAACGCGCACAAGTGCAATACTAGCCTATTCCGCATTATCGATGTCCAGTCTCGATAATACTACGACTAGGGATATTTAATGATTAATCCTTCGTGGACTGATACTGTCTCATATCATCTCAATCCAGGAACTAATCATATGGACCTCTCTTCATTTATACATCTAAGGTGATCTAATCACAAATGATGAGAGTACAATTTCCTTGTCACATAGTTAATTTGTACAACAACACTACGATCTGTACAAATAGTGACGCTATGGGTCATATTATCCAACACCCACTACCGTGACCACCAGTGAGCAGAAAATAGATTTTTGTTCGTTGCCGCATCGCTTAACCGATCGATGTGAGTATTCTGCAACTCCCTCGTTGTATTCGCACATGTGTTTTATGCTTTTTAATCGATCCTTGGGACTGTAGAACTCCAACAATGGTATCAGAGCGATTGAAAAGCATGAAATTTGATTATGGCTTAAAATTTGGGTAAAATGTTTTTGAGCATGATTTGAATGAATTGGATGTTTGAGTATGCTTAATACATGTTTAATTGATGATTGATTGGATCAATTTGATTAAATTTTGTTTGGAACAAATTTCCCCAATTTTCTTAGCTTGGCCGAGAATGAGCATGCCCTAAATTGTCTTGGATTTTGATTTTTTGATCATTGGATGTGTTGGAAATCAAATGGGAATATTGATTTAATGTTGAATTGAATTTAATTGGATTGAATTTGATTTGGACATAAAATTTCCCCTTGGCCGAGAGCAATACAGCATGTATATGGGTTTGATTTTTGTTAAATTGTGTTAGACATAATTTAATGATGATAAGCATGATTAATTAGGCTAATTTGATGTTTTGGAAATATTGATTTGGGTGATTAATATTGCTATACACTTTGTGTAATTAAATTGGGAATTTGGAATTTGGTAATTTAATTATTTGTGCCTATTTTAGAAATTGGGCTTTTAAAGTTGTTATTGGGCTTATTGGGCTTGGTTGTACTAAGTTGGGTTTAGGCTAAATTGGTTGGATCAAATTAGGCCCAAAACCGCTTCCATAAAGCCCAAATGCAACTAATGGACCTTTAAAGTTTAATTGGGCCTAATGGGCCTAAATTGATTTCTGGGCTTATGGGGTAACTCCCAGATTGGACTTTGGTTATTGGGTTCGACCCGAGTTGACCAAAAGTCCACGCCTTAAAGAAATTAATTAAAAGCCCATTGGACTTTAATTAAATTAATATTGGATATTAATCGGGCTTTGAGACCCGTAACGATTAAATTTGGAATTTAGGTCGTAAACGTTCGTTAAATAAAGTGTAGTATTTAATTGGGAATTAAATAGCGAATTAGTATTAAATACAAATCGAATTAGATTTAATTATGTAGTTTAATTTAATTCGAGAATTCTTACTTTGAGTACTTATTCGCAAAACGAGGTTGACTCGCGTAAAATCAAATCGTTGTTTGAACATTGGATGGTCACTAATTATCAGATTAATTAATTTGATTAGATTGATTGATAACATGCTTGTGTGAATACATGGTTGTGATGCATGAATAATGTATATCGGATGGATATTAGATGGGTGGGACAATTTTAGAAATTGTTGTAATAAATTTGATTTATTAATTGGACCTGCGTGTCCAGCCTTATTACCTCCTTATTCTTTGTATTCTCTTCTCACCTATTCCCCACAATGTAAATGAGATTTCTTTAGAAGTGTAGTGTAATGGGTAGAAGTAATACATGTGCTAGCGGGAGAGAGAAATGGAGAGACTTGATCTAGGATCATTGTGTAAAGTATCCATCCGCATATCATTATTATTTTATCATATGCGCTTTATTATATGTTTAGAATGCATGTTTAAGGGTGTATGATGATGAGACCTTAACAAAGATAATAAATTGGTTGCCAATTTTCACGCGAAAAACCCTCGCATAATATTAAGCATTTTTCCTTCCATTGAGTGATTCTTACTCAAGATCTAAGACTGGCATTAGTTTGTTGGCCAAATTCAAGACCTTTGTCTGTCGAGGATGTGTTTGAATCACGAAGGCTTTGTTCCATATTGGTGTCTTGTCCAAGTTGTGGTTTGTTGGCCAAAGTCAAGACCACTTCTTATCCATCGAAATTGATTACGAAGCTTTCCATGGTCAATGGGTCACGCTTAACTGGGATCACTAAGTTTGTTATGCCAAAGCCAAGGCTTAGTTGATTCAGAGGAAAAAGGTTAGGCAATATATTGGATATATTGGCATATATATTGTATATATGTTTCGGACTTGGATGTCCCCCTACTGGATCTAGGAATTGGATGGGATCCAATTGATCTTAGAGATGTACCTAGTTAATTATCATACAATTTGTTAGCCAAAGTCAAGATTGTGTGATATTTAACGGGATCCTAGCCTACTAGGAAACACGGTTTCCCGAGTACTCAACAGAGGGTTAGAGGCTCACCGAAAAATAGTGGGAGGCAAGAATTGAATTTGCAATATTCATTAATTACTTGCCATACGCGCTCAAAACAAATATCATTCATCAAATAAATTATTTATTAGTTGGACTAATAATTAATGTTGTTTTAATAAACAGTTGGACTGTATTCAAACTATTTCATTTATAGTTGATTTTATAATTGGATTATAGTAATCAATATAATTGAATTAAATCTATTAAATTATAGTTGATTATATAGTTTGACTATAGTAATCATTATAGTAAATAGTACATAAATCGTTGATTAAATAGTTGGACTATTAGAATCAAGATAAAATTGAAATATTGACATTTAAAACATAATCCTAGGGAAAATGTATTTAAATGGTTTAATTTTCAAAATTGGGAATAGAATTTCAGGATGGTCCTGGAAAAACTAATAAGTTACTTTATTTGATAAAATAACATATTAGGCCTAAGCCCGGAGTTAAGAAAATAGTAGAGCATAATCTTTGGAAGATTAATGTGATGATGACTTTAGTGCTTAATCCATTAAGCTTGTCGCAGTAGACTCCTTAATTTCTTTGTCAGAACTAAGGGTTAGATCCTTAAAGTATGATAATGAAATTGAAGGATCTTCATAAATCTATACTTAGATTTTAGAAGTACTAAATTGCAATAATAACTCTTGGAGAGTTAATGACTATTCTCAAGGAGATAAAGTCAAAGTTTGCAATTAGGCGAGTAGCGCAAGGCGCACCTTACTTCGATATTCTAGAAACCCGAGCCTTGGCCAAAGGCTAATGGAATGTGAAAAAGGGCAAAGGCAAAATCATTATAGTCTTCTGGGAAGATAAAGGACACATCCCAAAATGTCTGCCTAAAATGTGGTAAACGGGATCGCGGAAGCGTGACTGCCGTTTGGACAAAGCAGACATGAAGGAATTGAAGACGGGGCAAGGCTCTGACTTCAAATATGTTTGTCATAAAATTATGTTCACTACTAGTATTAAAATTGGATTTTAGATACTTAGTGTGGTACATAAATATATACTGATGTTCAGAATCTGCTTTGAGCAGAATACTGACTTCAATGGAGATTAATCTGCGAATTGGAAACGGGACGAAAGTCACTGTTTTAACCATAGATACCTAAGTTTAGGAACTACCTTCGGGTGTGTACCTAAATTAGGAAACTGTTATAATGTAACTAGTTTGACTAGAAACATTATCTCTATATCAGTGTATAATCCGTTGCAGATGTACCTTTATATTCTAGAACACTAAAGTGTTGTATTATATAAAGTTGATATTGAGATAAACACATTAGATGTGAATAACCGCATTTATATTTTGAATATAAATAAATCTCAAACATATACATGACAAACAAATAGCTCAAACTGATTTGATCAGAAGAAACTTAAATGTGGCATTGTAGTCTGGGACACAATTAAACAAGACTCGTATATCCACACTTTTGAAGAGGGGGTACTCAGACTAATTTGATACCAATCAAATAAAGTCTACGAATCTAGTTTATTGGACAATGTGCCTAAAACACATTTACTTAGTAAAAGTGTAAATACCACCGATCTATAAGCCATAGTTCATAGTGGAGCAAGTGGGCCCATGTCTAGCTAGGCTAGAGGTGGATATGAATATTTCATGACCTTTACGGATGTGGCATCGCATTATGGTTATGTGTTTCTTTTGAAACATAAATCGGAAACTTTTACAGTTTTCGACACGAAATAAATGAACAGATCGGCTAAAGTATTAAATCGTCACGGTTAGACCATGATGAAAATACTTAGGCAACAAGTATCTTATTTACTTGAAAGAGTATAGTATTCTTTCAATGAGGACTCCTCCCAGAACACGTCAAAGTGACGGTGTGTCCGAAATGAGAAACCGAATTTTGTTGGACATGATAAGGTTAATCATTAGTCGCTCTGAGCTACCATTTCCTTCAACGGATACGCAAAAACAATTGAGAACTTATTTTGAATAAGGTTCCATAAAATCTGTTTGACAGATTTCATATTAGATATGAACGGGAAAGAAACCGGGTTTCACATTCCTGATAATTTGGGAATGCTAGGCATATGTTTGGATGATACCAAACTAAAACCCAAATTGGATAAGTGCCAATTGTAGGTTATCATAGGGATACCAAAGTATAGTACTTATACATCTCACAAGAGAACAATTTAATTGTTGCTCACCATGCGGTTTTCCTAAGAGGAATACCTATATGCAGTGGTAAGTGGGAGGATTGTAATACTCGATGAAAATCGGAGTAATACTATTCAAGGCACCGAATCTTAATGGAACATAAATAGTTCATCAAGGATGAAACTATACCATAATCTTCGAATACAAAAGAACCGCGTATGTCGGAGAGAGTCAGAAAATAACCTGGGGTATGGGTTTCTGATCTCACCTCGAAAAGATGTCAATCTTATTGAGGTATACCAACTGACAACGTATAAGGAAGTGATACAAGGTATCGACTCCCTATTATGACAAAGTGTCATGAATCCGAAATGGATTCCATGTATATCAACAAGTTTGGATACTAGTTGATGTACCGCAAGGCATTGAGTCTATTGGTACTTTATTAGTCTTCAAGGAAGACATACATGGATGGCAACATACCAACGTATAAAGCTAGGCTTTTAACGGAAAAGTATAGTTATCAACATTGTGATGATTACGATTCAACCTTTTACCTGTTGCCACGGTAAATCCATTTGGATAATACTTGCTAAAGCTGCGTATTTCATTTATGAAATATGACAGCTTTACAGGAAAATCGTTTTCCTGAAAAGGAAACCTTTTGGAGGATGTTTACAACATCTTGTCGGTTTTGTCGTACCATAACTAGCAAACAAGGTTTGCAGGTTATTCGATCCATGTTTAGATTGAGGCGATCATTAGGTTCTTGGAATTATAGTTTTGATGTAATCATAATGGTTTATGATTTAATTCAAAACGAAATGATTCTTGTGTATATAAGAGGATTAGTTGGAG
Organism: Zanthoxylum bungeanum; assembly: GCA_019454045.1. NCBI lineage: Eukaryota > Viridiplantae > Streptophyta > Magnoliopsida > Sapindales > Rutaceae > Zanthoxylum > Zanthoxylum bungeanum. The sequence continues at coordinate 164,024 of SKCR01029764.1, forward strand.
CACACTGACAGTGGATTTCCTATAAGTAATGATAATATATCATTTCTTGGAAATGATATTCCCATAAAACTATCGGTGAAAGCTTGACTTTCGAGAAAACTCTCCGAGAAACGTACATTGAAAAATAATATATTTACTATTTAAAATTCTGATTAATAAAAGATACCGCTATATTGGTCGGTTGGCAATTCAACTTAATCTGGTTTAAACCTGACTAATCAAGGAAACCGCTATATTGGTCGGTTGGTAAATTTTTTTTTCTGTTGGTTTGAACCTGATTAATCAAAGATACCGCCAGATTGGTCGGTTGGTAAATTTATTTTGGTACCGCCTTTATGGTTGGATTATGGACAAATATTACCACCTATATGGCTGGTTGGACTTAATTTGACTAATCAGGATACCGCCAGATTGGTCGGTTGGTAAAATATTATCACAAGTTTATATATTATTTTATGGGAGATATCTAAATTAGTAGTAGTAAAAGTAATTCCTTTTGCCTTAGCATTTTATTTCATTTGTAATTACTTTTCAGTATTTTACTTATCGCAATTACTTTTCAGCATTTTCATTTTATGTCTTTTAAGTTTTTACTAGCCCTAGCTATGTGTCATAACTAAGTTAGTAATCTAGGGTTGTGATGAAATCCAATATCACCAGTTTATAAGGGTTAAATTATAATTTGGGTAATATAAAGATTTATTTATTGAGTCTTAATCTTAATGCTTTTTATTAACTGGCCACTAATAAAATTGATAAGGTAAACTTAAAATGAACTAGACATAGGGATTTTAAGTTTAAGACCTCAGACTCAATAACCCACGATCTTCCTTGAGGATAGATAACCCTTTAATAGATTTCCTTACAGGATAGGAATATACCTGTCGGGCGGGGGGGTAGCCATAATTGGAACTTAATCTTAATGAATCCAGATAATTTGATTGACATAGACATATGGATCAATATTAGGTTAAATTGGATATTTGTAATTGACCATCGGAAGAGGCTTTTACATATTTATTAGTGTTCCAGGTTAATAAATCAATATTTTACCCAATTATAAGATAACAACTTCATCTTTAAATAATATTGGAATAAATCACAACCCTAGATAGTTTTAATATTGAATTTTCTCAAAATATCTTTTCAACCAATTTTAGTTACTTGCTTTTAAATTTAGAATCGTCGCCATTTCAAATCAATCAAACAACCTGTCAGATATTAGTAATCATTTGACCTCATAAAAATTAATAGATAAGATTTTAAGTCCTCGTGGGATCGATACTTTTTATACTACTGAACGATACGTACGCTTGCGTTATACGTGTGTGTTTACGCCGGTCAAGTTTTTGGCGCCGTTGCCGGGGACTTAGTTATCTTTTACTATTAGTTTAGGGGTTAGATACCTTTACTTGTATCTAATTTCTTTTTACTTATTATTTCTGTTTTCTTGTGTTACAGGTTCTCAGACACTTCATGAGACGAACCAGAAGCTTTGAAATCCGACCGCTTGACCCAGAAATTGAAAGAACCATCAGACAGTTGAGAGGGAAAGGCGAGAAGGCCAAGAAGCCTTAGTCAACATGGAACCTGAACCTTTGGAGGTTGTACCACCAATACCCATTCGAGACAGAACCATTCGGTGGTAGATGGCCTCATTTCCTGTATTGTTCTTCCTCCTTTACCAGCAAATGCGGGTGACATCAAAACTTGCATTCAGATGATTCAGCAAACAGTTCAGTTATGAGGAAATGCAACTGAAGATCCTAATGCTCACATTAGTAACTTCCTGGAAGTTTGCGGCACTTTCAATTACAATCGAGCATCAGAAGAAGCAATGAGGCTAAGGGTTTTTCCATATTCCTTGAAAGACAGAGCAAAAGCATGGCTTCATTCATTACCAGCAGGTTCTATCACAACTTGGAACGCTCTAGCCACAAAATTCCTTGCAAAATACTTTCCACCAGCCAGAACTGCAAAGTTGAGGAATGACATCACATCCTTTGTGCACAGCAAGATTCAGAATCCCTGTACGAAGCTTGGGAAAGATACAAAGATTTGCTCCGGAAATGTCCTCACCATGAGATTCCAAAATGGCTTCAAGTCCAAACTTTCTATAATGGACTTTCTGGACTGATGAGAACCACAATCGATGCTGCTGCTGGAGGAGCTTTGATGGCAAAAGGAGAAGATCAAGCCTGGGACCTAATCGAAGAAATGGCCAACAACAATTCATTATGGCCAACAGAAAGGAGCATTATTCAAAGAATTGCAGGAATCTATGAAGTTGGAGCTAATACAGCAGTCAACACTAAACTAGATCAGATATGCAAATTCATGGAGACTTTTACCACTGGATCCATAAGTTCACCATATGGAGGAACACCAGAACCAAACCAACTTGAAGAGACGGTGAATTATGTCAACAATTTCAACAGACAGGGGAAAAATCCATATTCCAACACCTACAACCCAGGGTGGAGGAATCATCCTAATTTTTCATGGAGCAACAATTCAGGGCAAAAGAACTATCCACCACCTGGATTCCAGCAACAGAATAAAGGCCAGGAGCAGAAAAATGAACCAGTAATGGCAGAGATGCTAGCTTAATTAAAAAGATATGAAGCTATGATTCAGAGTCAATCAGCTTCCATCAAAGCACTGAAATCAAATCGGACAACTGGCCAATGCTCAGAGTTACAGACCGCCAGGTAATCTTCCCAGCAACACAGAACCAAATCCAAGGAACCGAGGAAGGAGCAATGTCAAGCCATTACTTTAAAGAGTGGTACTGAGATCAACAAAGATGTTGGAATCCAGATGTCCCAAGAAGAAGTTCCAAAAGAAGCCGAGAGAAACAGATGGAAGAAAAAGAAGCAAAGGAAAAAGAAACAAAGGAAAAAGAACCAGAACAAATCACTCCACCACCACCTTTTCCTCAGCGTCTTCAGAAAAGCAAAATGGACAAACAGTTTGCTCGTTTCTTGGAAATTTTCAAAAAGCTGCACATTAACATACCATTTGCAGAAGCCTTGGAACAAATGCCCAGTTATGTCAAATTCATGAAAGACATTCTTTCACGAAAACGGAGATTGGGAGACTACGAAACAGTAGCTTTGACAGAAGAATGCAGCGCCATCATTCAGAGGAAACTTCCCCCAAAGTTGAAAGATCCTGGCAGTTTCACAGTTCCATGCACCATGGAGAACATTACATCGGTAAAGCTTTATGTGATTTAGGTGCCAGTGTTAATTTAATGCTTTTTTCTATTTACAGGAAACTGCAAATTGGAGAAGCAATGCCTACCTCAGTATCTTTGCAACTTGCTGATCGAACACTCGCATTTCCGAGAGGAGTCGTGGAAAATATGCTAGTTAAAGTTGACAAACTCATCCTTCCAGCAGATTTCATCATCCTTGACATGGAAGAAGACAAAAAAGTACCTATCATTCTTGGGAGACCATTTTTGGCTACAGGTAAAACTGTGATTGATGTACAAAAAGGAGAACTGACCATGAAAGTGCAGGACCAAGAAGTGACCTTTAATGTTTTCAAAGCAATGAAATTCCCGAGCGATGATGAAAAGGAAGAAGAAGAATGCTTCAGAGTTGATGTTATTGATAATATTGTTCAGAATACTGAGTCAAATCCCACAGATACACTTGAAGCTTGCATCACCAACATGACAAACAACGAACTAGATGCTGAAATCTTGGAATGTATCAATTACCTTGAAAAACCATTCCGATTCAAAGTAACACCACCAGTTGAAAGCTTGGAACTGCCAAAGAAAGATCGAATCAAGCCTTCGATTGAAGAACCACCGCAGCTGGAACTAAAGTTACTTCCGAACCATCTCAGGTATGCATTTCTTGGAACTCTTCTGAATTACCTGTTATTATCTTCTTCACTAACATTGGATCAGGAAGAAAAGCTACTGAGAGTATTACGAGAGCACAAAAAAGCCATTGGCTGGACTATAGCAGACATTCGAGGCATTAGTCCATCATTTTGCATGCACAAAATCTTGATGAATGATGAATACAAACCCATAGTGGAGCATCAACGGAGACTCAATCCAATCATGAAGGAAGTCGTGAAGAAAGAAATCATCAAATGGTTGGATGCTGGTATCATTTACCCCATCTTAGACAGCACTTGGGTAAGTCATATGCAGTGTGTACCAAAGAAAGGAGGAATTACTGTTGTCACCAATGAAAAGAACGAGCTGATTCCAACAAGAACGGTGACTGGATGGAGAGTATGTATGGATTACAGGAAGCTGAACAAAGCCACGAGAAAGGACCATTTTCCGCTGCCATTTATTGACCAGATGTTAGACAGACTAGCAGAACATGAGTTCTATTGTTTTCTTGATGGATATTCAGGGAACAATCAGATTGCTATAGCACCAGAAGACTAGGAGAAAACTACTTTTACATGTCCCTATGGTACTTTTGCTTTCCGCAGGATGCCATTTGGATTATGTAATGCCCCTGCCACTTTTCAGCGTTGCATGATGGCCATCTTCTCAGACATGCTGGAGCAGAGTATGGAGGTTTTTATGTATGATTTTTCTGTGTTTGGAGATCTTTTGATCATTTTTTGTTAAATTTGGAACAGGTATTACAAAGATGCGAAGATACACAACCTGGTACTCAATTGGGAAAAATGCCATTCATGGTACAGGAAGGCATTGTCTTGGACACCGAATTTCACAAAAGGGAATTGAGGTAGACAAAGCAAAAATCGAGACAATTGAGAAACTACCTCCACCAACATCTGTAAAAGGGATTCGGAGTTTTCTTGGACATGCAGGTTTTTACAGGAGATTTACCAAAGACTTTTCCAAGATTGCCAAACCTCTTTGCAATCTTCTGGAAAAGGATGTGCCTTTCAACTTCACCAAAAAATGCCAGGAAGCTTTTGAGATTCTAAAACAGAAACTGATTTCTGCCCCCATCATTGTAGCATCAGATTGGACCCTTCCATTTGAGGTAATGTGTGATGCTAGTGATTTTGCTGTAGGTGCAGTTTTGGGACAACGCAAAGCAAAGATTTTCCACACCATTACTACTCCAGCAGAACTCTGAATGAAGCTCAACTCAACTACACAACCACTGAAAAGGAATTGCTAGCAGTTGTGTACGCTTTTGACAAATTCTGCTCTTATCTGCTGGGTCCCAAAGGGTGGTCTATACAGATTCATTCAGTAATCAAATATCTGATCACAAAGAGAAAGATGCCAAACCCAGATTGATCCGTTGGATACTTCTTTTACAAGAATTCGACGTAGAGATCGAGACAGGAAAGGAACAGAAAACCAGGTGGCAGATCACTTATCGAGGCTCGAGAATGGAAAAAACAGCTGACAAAGAACTAATAATCAAAGAAACTTTTCCAGATGAACAATGCTTTTCCATAAAACAACAGGAAGTCCCTTGGTATGCTGACTATGTCAATTATATTGTATCAGGAAAAATGGCCGTTGGAATGGACAACTCAGCAACGGAAGAAGTTCTTCAAAGAAGTCAAGCACTATGTCTGGGATGAACCGTACCTGTTTAACGCTATGCTGATCAATTACTGAGACGGTGTGTTCCACAGGAGGAAGTCAACAGTGTTTTGCAACACTGTCATTCATCACCATACGGCGGACACTTCAGTGGAAACAAAACTGCAGCCAAAGTCCTTCAATCAGGTTTGTTCTGGCCCACACTTTTTAAAGATGCTTATCTTTTTGCTTTTCAATGTGACAGGTGTCAGAGAACAGGGAATATTTCAAGAAGAAATGAAGGACCATTGCAAAACATTCTGGAAGTGGAGATATTCGATGTGTGGGGTATTGATTTCATGGGACCATTTGTTCCATCATTTGGAAACATGACATTCTAGTTGCTGTAGACTACGTCTCCAAATGGGTTGAGGCAATTGCACTGCCATCCAATGATTCCAAAGTGGTGATCAAATTCCTGAAAAAAGAACATTTTCACTCGGTTTGGAAACACTCGAGCAATCATCAGCGATGGTGGCTCTCATTTCTGCAACAGATACTTTGATGCACTCCTATCCAAATATGGAGTTACTCACAAGATTGCCACAGCTTACCATCCACAGTCAAATGGACAGGTTGAAGTTTCAAACAGGGAGATCAAAAGAATCCTAGAAAGAACCGTTGGATCAACAAGGAGGGACTGGTCTACAAAACTGGATGATGCATTATGGGCCTACCGAACAGCTTACAAGACACCATTGGTATGTCCCCATATCGATTGGTGTTGGGAAAGCATGCCATCTGCCAGTTGAACTTGAACACAAGGCGTACTGGGCACTGAAGAAATTGAATCTTGATTCACAAGCTGCAGGAGAGAAAAGAACTTCACCAACTCAATGAATTTGAGGAATTTCGCCTACAGGCTTATGAGAATGCCAAATTGTAAAAAGAAAAGACCAAAAAATGGCATGACCGAAAAAATAGTGCACAGATAGTTGAGAACCAGGCAGCAGGTGTGTTTGTACAAACTCGAGGTTAAAACTTTTCCCTGGAAAGTTAAAATCTAGGTGGTCCAGACCATTTGTGATTACTCAGATTTACCATATGGAGTGTTGAGTTACTGGATCCTAATACCAACAACACATTCAAAGTTAACAGTCAGCGTGTCAAGCACTACGGGGAGAATCATTTAGCGACAAAAAAGAAAGTGTCACACTTTCAGATCCAGCATAAACGTTCGAAAAGTCACGTCTAGCTGACGACGATTAAACTTAGCGCTCGCAGGGAGGCCAACCCATGCAAATTTTTGTATATATAGTGATTGGTTGTGTGTGATTTAATTTTGTGTGTTTTTTGCAGATTAAGTCATTTCAAGATGGAAAAAGCTCTCGCAAATCTTCACAAGCAATTTCCTTCTCTCCCTCAAAAATCTCTGATGAAAGTCTACAAAGCTCGCTTGGAACGGATGAGACTACTGACAATCCATGGTGTGCCCAATGACATTCGTTGGGTAATTGAAGCACGAGTCCGATTGGCAGGTGAATCCTCTGTCTTTTATTTCACATCTGCCTGGTTTTGGAAGAAGCACCTATGCAAAGAAACGAAGAGCTAAGCAAATGGGTTGTTTGTTACAAATGTGCACGTTGGAATTGCAATACTCGTTGTCATTCTTTAGGAATGGTGGTCTGTTATCGCGAAGACAAAATTAAATTCATTAGGAATGGCTTGAGTAAGGAGTCTTTAGATGATATATCTTCGACTCTTGAGACGCATTCCAGTGGATATGTTCACATAGACTTTCGCAGATTACATACACAATATCAAAAAGAAAGACAAAAAATTAAGTCTTGGGAATCTGACTCAAAAAGACCCTGTTTGCCAATTTATAGAAAATTGGATGGGAAGCTTGTCCCTGACGCATAGATGTCAATCAAGCCGTTACTTTTCTTGCACATAATATATCTCTTTGTCTTTTCTTAAAATTGTGATTTGTTGTTTGTTCATTTTCTTTTATTTTCTCCGACAGGATCCATACCTTTTGGACTATCACGATCTATTGTTGTACTAATCATCATTTGGAATATACTTGTGCTATTTTTACTCACCCCTTTCAGGTATATAAATTCAACTCATCATTGCACCTTTGAGTCATCCAGAGTTAGAAAGAAAGAAAAACATAAAAATGGAAGCCACTTCAAGAAGACGAGTTGAAAACATTTGTGTGTTTTTGCGGTAGTAGTGTTGGTACTAAACCACAATACATAGAAGCGGCACATGAGTTGGGTCGAGTATTAGCTGCAAGGAATATGCACTTAATATATGGCGGAGGAAATCTTGGATTAATGGGGATCGGTTCAAAGGCCGTACAGGATGGAGGCAGTCATGTTTTGGGAATCATCCCAAAACCCTTGGCAGAGGCAAATCTTATTGAATCATCAAACGGAGAGGAATTGATCGTGCCAGGTATGTCTGAAAGTCTGGTAGAAATGATTAACCGTGCTGATGCTTTTATTGCTTTGCCAGGTGGCTTGGGTACAATGGAAGAAATTTTTATCGTACTATCTTGGGCAAACCTGAACATACACCAGAAACCAATTGGGCTGTACAATGTTGATGGGTTTTATGATTTTCTTTGTGTGTTTCTTGATGATGCCCGAGAAATGGATTCATATCAAAACCTTTAAAAGAAATCCTATTTACTGCCCAGAACTGCTCCAGATCTAATTGACCAACTCATAGCTATGACCACATGTTGACCCATCATTTCAAAGATAAATTGGTCTGGGGACGATCGTGGTAAGAGACGTCGGGTTAATCTGGATCTTAACCTTTAAATTCCTGTAGAACTTCAGTTAACCAGGTATTATCGTCTAGACTCTTCTGCTACTGTTTAAGACATTGGGGACAATGTCTCATTTAGGTTTGGGGGAGGGGGGAATTAGTTGATTAATATCTTGTTTTTAGTTGTATGTTGTTTTATTTTTTTAGTCCAAAAATTTTTCGAAAAATACAAAAAAAATTTGAAAAATTTTCAAAAATTCAAAAATATTTTGCATTTTTGTGTTTTTATTTTGACTAAAAAGGTGGGAATTGGTAAAAGATAGCCGAGTAAGGAATTTCCGCTCCTGAGACGTATCTTAAACCTATTTGAAACAAGTTAATTTTTGTTTATTTCCTTTTTAATATTTAATTTGTGAATTCTCCTAAAACTAACTAAAATGTATCTTCATATGTTCAGTTGACAGGTATTATGAACTTACATGGAAACATACAGTCGTGAGCTAAAATTGAAAAGTTTGTAATATTCAGTGCTCTAGTTTAATTGGAGGAAGCATCTCAATAGTGATGGAGAAAAAAAAAAAAAAAAAAAAAAAAAAAACGTCCGAGATCCGAGTTATTAAGTCTGTAAGGGTGTTTTAACACCTAGTGCCCTAAAACCAACTGGTTTTGGGAGTCATTGGCCCAAAGCTCGCTACATGGATCGAAGATGCTGCAAATATATTATATATATATTTGAAGTCTGAGTAATTAAGTTCGTAGGGTGTCTTAACACCTGGTGCCCTAAAGCCAACTGGTTTGGGAGCCACCAACCCAAAGCTCGCTATATAGACGGAAGGTATTGTATATAAATAAAATAGAGAAAAAAAATCAGAAAAATCAAAAAGAAAAATTATTCCATTGCTACAAAAAGGTGTGAAATCTGATAGAACTTTAGGACAAAAATATTACTCTCTTATCAACTGCACTTATGACTGTTGTGGGCAAAAATGAGTTGATTATATTTTGTTAGATGTGTATATGGAGAATGGTAAAAATAATCGGAGAAGAATTTACTTATTTGGTAATTTAGAAAGAATCAAAACAACTAGTAACTTGGAGTAGAATTTTCACCTGATTAGTCACTAACTTTCTTTATTCTCTTTCGCTTGTCTTTTTGCTTTTGTGTGCATTAGTTTTAATACCTTTTTACTTTGTAAAATGTTTGTGGGTATCATTGCTGTAAACCCTCACGAGACTACACTCGTCCACTAGGGACACCTAGGGGTTTAAAGGCTTGTTGCATATGCTAAATGCAACCATGATCCCTACGAAAATGGCTTAGTTAAATTTTGTTAGGTATTTTATTTGTATTTTGCTCGAGGACTAGCAAAATGTTAGGTTGGGGGGTGTGATGAGTGGTATTTATATCACTATTTCCCACTCATTAAACTTAATATTTTTTATAGTTTCTTGAGTTTTGTGAATGTTTGATGTGTTTTTATTGTTATTTTGCAGATAAATAAAGTTTGGACAGCACTGGAGGCAATTTGGGGCAAAACCGGACAAAAATGCGTCAACAAGGATATTTTCGTCTTTTGCGCGTCGCGACGCTGACGCTGAAACACTGCGCGCCGCGACGCCCAGCGTGAGCCGAATCTGCTAACGTGCGCCAGGTCAACGGTCAACAATTTGAGAAGTTTTGACTTTGCTAAAATGCGCCGTGCCACGTGGCACCATCACATCCCATCTGCTAACATGCGTCGTGCCACGTGTCACCATCATATGCTGCCGACACTCAGACTTGACACGTGTTGCCTCGTCATCAGCCACATCATCGGTCAACAAGTCAACCTTGCCACGCGTCATGCCACATCATCGTCCACGTCAGCAGGTCAACCGAGTCAACTTGCCACGTAAGCCTCAGCCAATCACAACTTGACATGTGTCGCCACGTGTCGCAATCCTATTGTGCCGACAAGTGAACAGTCAGCCGCCACGCCACGTCATCACCACGTCGTCGCCGTGTCAGCATGACGTCATCAATGACGTCATCACAATAATTGAGAATAGCCGCCTTGACACGTGTCGCGTGAACAGTCAGCCGCCTTGCTACGTGTCGCCTTTCATCGTGCCACGTCGACAAATCCAGCTTCGCGACGGCGAACAGTGAAAATTTTTCCTATAAATAGAGCGCGAAATTTCAGATTTCAGTTACACCATTCCCTCTCTCTTATTGATGTAAATAGGGAATTCTTCTCTCTAAGTTTAGTTTCGTTTTAATTTTTTAGTTTTTACTTTTGTAATAATTTTAATTACTTTTTGTAAAATAGTAATCTACTTTCTTATTTTACAGTTTTACTATTCACTATGCGGAGGTAACTTCCCTATGCTAGGGTGAAAGGTAATTATTTTACTATTGCTATTTAGATTAATCTCCCTTAAAAATAATATATTTACTATTTAAAATTCTGATTAATAAAGGATACCGCTATATTGGTCGGTTGGCAATTCACTTAATCTGGTTTAAACCTGGACTAATCAGGAAACCGCTATATTGGTCGGTTGGTAAATTTATTTTCTGTTGGTTTGAACCTGATTAATCAAAGATACCGCCAGATGTCTGGTGGTAAATTATTTTGGTTACCGCCTTTATGGTTGGATTATGGACAAATATTACCACCTATATGGCTGGTTGGACTTAATTTGACTTTAATCAGGATACCGCCAGATTGGTCGGTTGGTAAAAATATTATCACAAGTTTATATATTATTTTATGGGAGATATCTAATTAGTAGTAGTAAAAGTAATTCATTTTGCCTTAGCATTTTATTTCATTTGTAATTTACTTTTCAGCATTTTACTTATCGCAATTACTTTTAGCATTTTCATTTTATGTCTTTTAAGTTTTTACTAGCCCTAGCTATGTGTCATAACTAAGTTAGTAATCTAGGGTTGTGATGAAATCCAATATCACCAGTTTATAAGGGTTAAATTATAATTTGGGTAATATTAAAGATTTATTTATTGAGTCTTAATCTTAATGCTTTTATTAACTGGCCACTAATAAAATTGATAAGGTAAACTTAAAATGAACTAGACATAGAATTTAGGTTTAAGACCTCAGACTCAATAACCCACGATCTCCTTGAGGATAGATAACCCTTTAATAGATTTCCTTACAGGATAGGAATATACCTGTCGGGCGGGGGTAGCATAATGGAACTTAATCTTAATGAATCCAGATAATTTTTGATTGACATAGACATATGGATCAATTAGGTTAAATTGGATATTTGTAATTGACCATCGGAAGGGCTTTACATATTAGGTTCCAGGTAATAAATCATATTTTACCCAATTATAAGTAACAACTTCATCTTAAATTAAATATTGGAATTTTTTTTTTTGTTTCTTATAGTTTTATGAGAAAATCATCCCAAATGGGTATAATGGGATAACAACTTGATACTTCATTGTGAGTATTTTGTATCTTGGAAAATCTTAATGTTGTTATTTCTTTTTATTTGTAAATTTTGGTTAAAATCACAACCCTAGATAGTTTTAATATTGAATTTTCTCAAAATATCTTTTCAACCAATTTTATGTACTTGCTTTTAAATTTAGAATCGTCGCCATTTCAAATCAATCAAACAACCTGTCAGATATTAGTAATCATTTGACCTCATAAAAATTAATAGATAAGATTTTAAGTCCTCGGGGGATCGATACTTTTTATACTACTTGAACGATACGTACGCTTGCGTTATACGTGTGTGTTTACGCCGGTCTCTAGCGTTAAATTTTTCGTCTCCAGCCAAACGTGACTGAAATTCATCTGTTAAGGAGGTTTTCAATGTCGTTTTGGATGTCTGATTAAAGACAATCTTGTGGGCGTTGCTTTTGAAGGGTCTTTTCCAACGGTAAAGTGGCAAAAAGAGTTTTTTCCCATTCAGTGCTTGTGCCACCTTTTTAACCTTTGTTGCCTCAGTGGTTCCTGAAAAGAAAGAAAGAAAATCAGAAGGTCTTTTATAGTTCTTGACTTTGAATGAAATTTCCATTCTATCAAGCTTCTGGGTGATATCTTTGATTTGTACTCCCCAAAATAGTGATGTTTTGCCTGAATTCTCTGGATCTTCAATTTGGTCTGACATTTTCTCCTCCATTTGCTCTGTTTCTTGCTCCACATTTTCTTCACAGATGTATTTTAGGATTTCCGCATTCAATTCTTCATCTGTCATCTGTGAAATGCATGCTCCAGAAGTATCAACGTGAGGATGTATAGATGTGTCTTACATTAGGTCTTCATCCTCTGAGGCTGATGTGATTGTCTCAGATAGATCTTCTTCAAACATTTGTGCAAAGCATTCTCAAAGATCTTCATCCTCGTCAGAATCTGAATAATAAAAATCAAATTGAGACTTCGCTGGTTTGGGTTCCCGAACTAATACCTCATATTCCTGATACTGCTCAGCCTCCTCCTCTGTTAAGGTGTCATTGTGGATCTCTGGGTACTCGAAGGCTTTGTCAGTTTCATCTGATAATTCTTCTTGAGGTAACTATCTCGTTTGATCTGTCAGTCTCTGAATGAATTCTGATTGTCTCTGAATACTTTCAAATTGATTCTGGCATGTTTCAAGCATTGTATCCAACTTTTCGTCTTGTTTCTTGACCCAATCTTTGATCATGTCAATCATCTGATCTTCTTCTGATTGTTCTGATTGTTGATGAAGATCATTGTAGGTGGGTGGTGGATAAGATGGAAAATGTGATTCTGTGAAATGTGATGGCTCATCATACCATGAAGGATTTTGATAACTCTGCCCCCAGATGGTAGTTGTATTTGCAATAATCTCTAGGGTGGTTACCATTACAATGTCACATCTCCCCAGTGCGTTCTGTTGAGCAAATGTGGTATTGTTTTGGTTCTGGCATCCAGTGATAGTTGTTGGGAAGGACAACAGGCCTCAGAAAACCAGACTGTTGCTCCCAGATTTTTGGGGGTGTATCTTATAGTAAAGCTCGTGATCTCTCAATCTCCCAATAATGTTCCATTTTTTTTTCAATCACCTAAAACAAAAAGAAGAAATAAAAATTACAGATAAAAAAAAGAAAATTAGATACAAGTAAATTAGATAGCTTCAAAATTAATAAATCAAGAAAAATAAGTCCCCGTCAACGGCGCCAAAAAACTTGACCGGCGTAAACACACGCATATAACGCAAGCTCACGTATCGTTCAAGTAGTATAAAAATATCGATCCCACGAGGACTTAATTCCTACTGTTGTTATAATTATTGAATCTATTTATTTACAGATATCTAATTGAGGGAGAAGAGAATGATTATTTGATGATTTGGTTGATTGTAGATTTGCTAAATAAATAAATTAATTAATAAAAAGACAAAATAATACTAAGGAAAATAACAAAAGACACAAAGATCAGTTTTGTGAATCATTCTAATATCTTTTAAAAGATAAGTGATTATTTTATGTTTTGTGTAATAAATCAGTTTACTAACCTGGACACAAATTATGCAAAAGCCTATGTCAATGGTCAGACGCAAATACCCAGTTTACCCAATTGAAACCATATGTCTATGTCAACCAAATTATTTGGATTCATTAAGTTTAAGTTCCAATTATGGCTACCCCCGCCCGACGGGTATATGTCTATCCTGTAAGGAAATCTATTAAAGGTTATCTATCCTCAAGGAAGATCGTGGGCTATAAGTCTAAGGCTTGAAACCTAAAATCCCTATGTCTAGTTCATTTTAGATTTACCAAATCAATCTTATTGGTGATCAGACAATAAGAAGCATTAAGCTTAAGACTTAATAAGTAAACCTTTAAATTACGCAAACTATAAATAACCCCTTATAAACGGGTGATATTAGAATTCATCAAAACCCCAGATAACTAACACATAACTAGGGCTAGTAAGAACTTAAAAGTAAAAGACATAAAGTAAAAATGCTGAAAAGTAAAAGACATAAAGTAAAAGCTGAAAAGTAAAATAAAATGCTAAGGTAAAATGATCAACTTTTACTATTTACTATTTAGATATCTCCTTAATATAATATATTACTTGTGATTATTTTACCAACCAGCCATATAGGCGGTAACCTAATTAAGTCAAATTAAGTCCAACCAGCCATAAAGGCGGAACCAAAATAAACCTGCATATAGGCGGTAAGAAAATTTATTACCAACTGACCAATCTGGCGGTATCCTTGATTAGTCAGGTTTAAACCAGATAAAAATGAATTACCAACCGACCAATCTGGCGGTATCCTTTTTAAGTCAAATATTTTAAATAATGAAATATTGTTTTTAAGGGAGATTAATCTAAATAGTAATAGTAAAATTAAACCTTTCACCCTAGCTGGGAAACTACCTCCTCATGGTGAGATAGTAAAAAACTGTAAAAAGTAGAAAGTAATTATTGTGCTTAAAAGTAAATTGCGGAAAGAAAAACTGAAAAGTAAGAAAAGAAAGTTGCGAAAACGGAAATTAATTACTAAAAGCTGTAAATAAACAAACAAGATACAATCTTCTTAGTATTCTTAAGGAATTCTTTAGAAGAAAATAGAATTTTACAAATGAAATGGCTTTGTATTTATAGGCAAAATTTTTGCCTCCATCAAATCACCACCAAATCCATTATAAATTCTCCACTAATTGCTCCACCAAATCCATTATTAATTACTCCACTATTGCTTATCATTTTTGGTGGGTTGATTTGATAATTTTTATTATTTATTTGTTAATTTATTTTTTGCTTTGAAAATGACTTTAATAATTACACACAACACACACTTTTAGATGGTTCATCAATTTCGGGCATGAAATCTTCAGAATTCGAAATTATTTGTCTTCCCAAGTTGTAGATCTTTGAGTCTTCTTTAATCTAGAACTTGAATCAGCTCCATCCGATATCGGAGTAAGAGGTTATGCCCAAAATACTACAGATTCACAAAACTGGAATTTCCAAAACTGTACTTCGTTAAAACACCCTTTCAAGTTTCCAATCTCCAAAATTAATATGTCAAGTTGGCAGTAAATTCGGTCGTCGGACTATCCGAACACGTACGTACCAAGTACGACATTTTTATCGATTTACATGACAAGGTTGGCCTCTAGCAAAGCGCCATGCCTACCCAATTCTCCAAAAATATCCTTACAGGAATAAAGGATCATTATCAGGCGTAGTATATGTAGTTTTGCGTATTTCTGTCCAGTATCAGATGATCACGTGCTAGGCCTGGGGCTGGAATTGTGTCTGCCCCGTACGAAGCACATGTCGGATGTCTGGTGACTAGTCTCTATAATCGGATAAACATGACCTAGTCATAATATCCCGATAGCTACAGCATTTAAGAGAACCAGTCCCGTATCATACGTGACCATCATCTCCATATGACTGGAGTGACACTTCCGTCTTGACATCACAACCAACACAATACGATTCTTAATATACCCAGTATTGGCATACACAGAACTTGTTAAAGCCCTGGACGACCTCAACCAAAGTATATTGATTGTCGCAAGTATTAGCAGTGCAAGTCTCAGGTTAAGACCAAATACACCTACCCTGATTTCGAACTTTCATAGACACATAGTCAAACTACCAATGGAATTCCGAGGGGGTCTATCCAGAGAGAAGATTTTTCCCGTACCATCGGTAAAACACAACCTCCTATTACACTTGCATGAGTATCCTATACCCAAATATATGAGAACTATGTTGTTGTGCCCTCACAACGCGCACAAGTGTAATACTAGTCTTTTACGTATTTATCGATGTCTAATCTCGATAATACTCTGACTAGGGATATTTAATGATTTATCCTTAATGGACTGATATTGTCTTATATCATTCTCCGTCCAGGAACAAATCATAGGGACCTCCTATCATTTATACACCTAGGTGATCTAATCACAAATAATAAGAGTGCAATCTCCTTTGTCAAATAGTTAATTTGTACAACAACACCATGATCTGTACAATGCTATGGGTCATAATTGTCCAACAATCTCCCACTTGGCCTATAGCCAGTCACTCGAGTGTCTTACACCCGAACTATGTACGGTTGGCTTAAATTGCTGAGAAATGCTTTCGTCAGTAGATTTATATGATTATCGTCTGATGCGATTTATACGATCATCACATCGCCACGATGTATGATCCGTACGAATCAGATGAATATCGAAGTATTTATCTGGATCATTGATGAGACCATTAATTCTTTAGCCTGTGCTGATGCCCAGCTCAACTGCTAACATAACTATTTCTAATCTAATTAGATTTATTTATCGACCCAGCAGGCTTCTATTGCCGCCTCAGCTGCAGCAATAACCCGCATTTGTTGTTTATTCGGTAACAGTATCTTGCTTGGAAGATTTCCAGCTTACTGTACCATATTTCAAACTGTATAGTACCGTTTACGACTTATAGTCGTTTTATCGGTTTAGGAAACTTGCAACAGTGATCCCAGTCACTTCAAGTTCTCCTTCTCCATAGACTAAGACAGCATCCTTAGTTCTCTAAGATACTAACGGATGTTCTTAACATCAATCCAGTGACTATCACTCGAATTGGCCTGTTTGTGAATCCATATGCTCAAAGCGTATGAGACACCAGGTCGCCTACATTTTTCAATGTACGATTTCTCGGACAGTGTTCGAAATCCAAGCTTTCGCCGATAGTTATTTTATGGGAATTTCATTTCCAAGAAATGACTTATTATCATTATTTATAGGATAGCCACTGTCAGTGCGCTCCCACTAACCCTCTTATATACACAAGAGTCATTTCGTTTTGAATTAAATCATACACCATTATGATTACATCAAAACAACAATTCCAAGAACCTATGCTTGCTTCAATCCAAACATGGATCGATTAACTCGCAAACCTTGTTTGCTAGTTTTAGTACGACAAAATCGACAGGATGTTGTAAACATCATCCAAAAGGTTTCCTTTTCAGGAAAGCGATTTTCCCGTTCAGCTGCCATATTTCATAAATGAAACACGCAGCTTTAGCAAGCATTATCCAAATGGATTTACCGTGGCAACAGGTAAAAGGTTGAATCGTAATCAACACAATGTTGATAACGATACCTTTCCGCTAAAAGCCTAGCTTTATACGTTGGTATGTTGCCATCCATGTATGTCTTCCTTGAAGACTTATATAGTACCAATAGGCACAATGCCTTATGGTACATCAACTAGTATCTAAACTTGTTGATCTACATGGAATCCATTTCGGATTATATGGCACTTTGCCATAATTATGGAGTCGATACCTTGTATCACTTTCTCATACGTAGTCAGTTGGTATACCTTAATAAGATTGACATCTTTATGAGGTGAGATCAGAAACCTATACCCCAGGTTGTTTTCTGACTCTCTCCGACTTACGCATTTCTTGTGTATTCGAAGATTATTGGAATAGTTTCATCCTTGATGAACTATTTATGTTCCATTAAGATTCGGTGCGTGGAATAGTACTACTCCGATTTTCATCGAGTTTTACTATCCTCCCACTTACCACTGCATATCGGTATTCCTCTTAGGAAAACCGCATGGTGAGCAACAATCAAATTGTTCTCATGTGAGTTGTATAAGTACTATACTTTGGTATCCCTAGGATAACCTATAATAGGCGCTTATCCAATTTGGGTTTTAGTTTGGTATCACCCAAACATATGCCTAGCATACCCAAATTATCAGGAATGAGAAACCCGATTTCTTTCCCGTTCATATCTAATATGATATCTGTCAAACAGATTATTATGGAACCTTATTCAAAATAAGTTCTTGCACTATTTAAAGCTTATCCGTTGAAGGAAATGGTAGCTCAGAGCGACTCATGATTAGCCTTATCATGTTTAACATAATTCGGTTACTCTGGTTCGGACACACCGTCAGGATGACGTGTTCCCGGAGGAGTCCTCATTTGAAATAATACTTTACTCTTTCAAGTATACGAGAAACTTATTGCTTAAGTATTTTCCATTACGGTTTTACCGTGACGGTTTAATACTTTAGCTGATCTGTTTGTCTATTTCGTGTCGAAACTTTAAAATTTTTCGATTTTTGTTCTTCAAAAGAAACACATAACCATAACGCGATGCCACATCCGTAAAGGTCATGAAATATTCATATCCACATCTAGCCTAGCTAGATATGGGCCCACTTGCTTCACTATGAACTAGGGCTAACAGATCGATGGCATTTGCATTTTTACCAAGTAAAGGTGTTATAGGCACATTGCCTAATAAACTAGATTCGTAGACTTTATTTGATTAGAATCAAATTAGTCCGAGTACCCACTCTTCAAAAGTGCGGATATACGAGTCTTGTTTTAATTGTGTCCCAGACAACAATGCCAGAATTAAGTCTCTTCTGATCAAATCAGTTTGAGCTATTTGTTTGTCATGTTATATTTTTTAGATTTTTTTATATTCAAAATATAAATTTTGTTATTCACATCTAATGTGTTTATCTCAATATCATCTTTATATAATAAAACACTTTAGTGTTCTAGAATATAAAGGTTTACCCGCAGCGGGTCAAACAATGATATAGAGATAATGTATCTAGTCAAACTAGTTACATTATAATAGTTCCAAATTTAAGTACACACCCGAAGGTAGTTCCTAAACTTAGGTATCTACGGTTGAAACAGCGACTTTTATCCCGTTTCCAATTCACAGATAAATCTCAATTGATGTCATTATCCTGCTCAAAGCGGATTCTGACATAATATATGTATATGTATATCGTATTACACACTAAGTATTTTAAATCCAATTTCATACTAGTAATGAACATAATTATGAAAACATATTTGAAGTCAGAGCCTTGCTCGTTCTTCAATTCCTTCATGTCTGCTTTGTCCAAACGGCAGTCACGCTTCCGCGATCCCGTTTGCCACAATTTGGGCAGACATTTTGGGATATGTCATTTATCTTCCCAGAATATTATAATGATTTTGCCTTTGCCCCTTTTCACATTCCAGTAGCCTTTGGCTAAGCCTCGGGTTTCTAGAATATCGAAGTAAGGTGCGACTAGCGCTACTTGCCTAATTGCAAACTTTGACTTTATCTCATTGAGAATAGTCATTAACTCTCCAAGAGTTATGTATTGCAATTTAGTACTTCTAAGATTCTAAGGATAGATTCTTTGAAGATCCTTCAATTTCAGTATCATACTTTAAGGATCTAATCCTTAGTTCTGATTCAGAAATTAAGGAGTCTACTGTGACAAGTTTAATGGATTAAGCACTTACGTTATCATCACATAAATCTTCCAAAGATTATGCTCTACTATTTGCTTAACTCCGGGCTTAGGCCTAATATGTTATTTTATCAAATAAAGTAACTTATTATTTTCCAGGACCATCCTGAAATTTATTCCCAATTTTGAAAATTAAACCATTTAAATACATTTTCCCTAGGATTATGTTTTAAATGTCAATCTTTCAATTTAATCTTGATTCTAATAGTCCAACTATTTAATCAACGATTAAGGTACTAATTATTATAATGATTACAATAGTCCAACTATTTAATCAACTATAATTTAATAGATTAAATTCAATTATATTGATTACTATAATCCAATTATAAAATCAACTATAAATGAATAGTTTGAATATTTAGTCCAACTATTTATAAAAACAACATTTAAATATTAGTCCAACTAACATTTAATATATTTGACGAATTGATATTTTGTTTGAGCGCGTATGGCAAGTAATTAAACGAGTATTGCTAATTCAATTCTTGCCTCCCATTATTTTTCGGCGAGCCTCTAACCCTCTGTCAAGTACTCGGGAAACCGTGTTTCCTAGTGGGCTAGGATCCCGTTAAATATCACACAATCTTGACTTTGGCCAAAAAAATTGTATGATAATTAACTAGGTAGATCTCTAAGATCGATTGGATCCAATCCAATTCCTAGATCTGGTAGGGGGACATCCAAGTCCGAAACATATATCTTATATATGCCAATACATCCAGTGTATTACCTAACCTATTTCCTCTGAATCAACTAAGCCTTGGCTTTGGCACAACAAACTTAGTGATCCCAGTTAAGCGCGACCCATTGACCATGGAAAGCTTCGTAATCAATGTCGATGGACAAGAAGTGGTCTTGACTTTGGCCAACAAATAACAACTTGGACAAGACACTGATATGGAACAAAGCCTTCGTGATTCAAACACATCCTCGACGGACAAAGGCCTTGACTTTGGCCAACAAGCCAATGCCAGTAATGGATCTTGAGTGAGAATCACTCAATGGAAGGAAAGACGCTTAATATTTTGCGGGTTTTTCGAGTGCAAATTGGCAACCAATTTATTATCTTTGTTAAGGTCTCATCATCATACACCCTTAAACATGCATTCTAAACACATAATAAAGCGCGCATAAATAAATAATAATGATATGCAGATGGATATTTTACACAATGATCCTAGATCAAATCTCTCTATTTCTCTCTCCCGCTAGCACATGTATCATTTCTACCCGTTACACTACACTTCTAAAGAAACCTCATTTACATTGAGGGGAATAGGTGAGAAGAGAATACAAAGAATAAGGAGGTGATAATGCTGGACACGCAGGTCCAATTAATAAATTAAATTTATTACAACAATTTCTAAAATTGTCCCACCCATCTAATATCCATCCGATATACATTATTCATGCATCGCAACCATGTATTCACACAAGCATGTTATCATTCAATCTAATCAAATTAATTAATCTGATAATTAATGACCATCCAATGTTCAAACAACGATTTGATTTTGCTCGAGTCAAACTCGTTTTGCGAATAAGTACTCAAAGTACGAATTCTCGAATTAAATTAAACTACATATTTAAATCCAATTCAATTTGTATTTAATTCTAATTCACTATTTAATTCCAAATTAAATATTACACTTTTATAATAAACCTTTTACGACTTAAAGTCCAAATTTAATCGTAACTGGTCTCAAAGCCCGATTAACGTCCAATGTTAATTTAATTAAAGTCCAATGGGCTTTTAATTAATTTCTTAAGTCGTGGACTTTTGGTCAACTCGGGTCAAACCGAATAACCAAATTCCAATCTGGGAGTTACCCCATAAGCCTAGAAATCAATCTTGGCCCATTAGACCCGATTAAACTTTAAAGGTCCATTAAGTCGCATTTGGGCTTTATGGAGGCGGTTTTGGGCCCAATTGGATCCAACCAATTTTGCCTAAACCCAACTTTGTACAATAAAGCCCAACAAGCCCAATTACAATACTTAAGCCCAATTTCACAAAATAGGCCCAAAATAATTAAATCATAAAATTCCAAATTCGCAATTTAATTACCAAAGTGTATAACATGATTAATTACCCAATTTAACATTTCTAAAACATCAATATACACAATTAATCATGCTCATTTTCATCATCACATGTCCAACACATTTTGATTAAAATAAAACCCAATTTTACATGCTCAAAGTCTCGGCAATGGTGGGAAATTTATATCCGATTTGGTTTCAATCCAATTAAATCCACTATCGACATAAATCAACATTCCCGAATGATTTCCAAATCATCCAATGAACAAAAGATCAAAAATTCCAAGACTATAAGGGCTAGTTGTATTCGGCCAACACCAAATATTTGGGGAAAATGTTCCAAACAATTTTAATTCAAATTGATCCAATCAATCTTAAATTAAAACACATTTAAGCATATTCATTCATCCAATTTCACAAAACATGCTCAAAATCAATTTTACCCAAATTTTAAGTCCTAAACATTTCATGCTCAAACCTTGCTCTGATACCATTGTTGGTTTCTATTAAGGTCCCAAGATCAATAATAAGCATGAAATAAGTGCGAATACAAATCAACGAAGTTGCGGAATACTTACATCGATCGGTTAAGCGATGCGCGAGGCAACGAAACTGATTTTCTTCCTCCTTGAACTGTCACGGCAGTGAGCAGTATCTGTTCACTAGTTTGGCTTCGTGGATCAACTTCGTCAAGCTCCAAGCTTCGTGAAATGATTCCCGGCTCATGGGTGGACTTCCCTATCACCTTCGCATGTCTCGTAAGTGTGCTAGCGCTTGTGATTTTGCCACAAAACCCA
The DNA here is from genome assembly GCA_019454045.1 of Zanthoxylum bungeanum. NCBI lineage: Eukaryota > Viridiplantae > Streptophyta > Magnoliopsida > Sapindales > Rutaceae > Zanthoxylum > Zanthoxylum bungeanum. The sequence goes on from SKCR01029764.1 coordinate 186,424, forward strand.
CTCTTGCTTCCCTTCACTGCTCGGTTTTTGACAGAACCAGTGAACTAATTTGGCCCCAAGGGCGTGAGAGAGAGGAGATGAGAGAAAGAGAGAATGTTGTGGTTTGTTTCCAAATTTGTGTATCTTATACACACATTTGAATTTCAAATTCATTTCATGTGAATTTGGCTTTCAAAAAGTCAAGCCATAAATGTCTCCAACCACCAACATCACTCAATCACATCAATCACAAGTTGTCAAGTAACATCACTCAAAGTGACAAGTGATTTGACGCTTGATGCGACTAGCGATTTGACGTTTGATTTGACTTGCGTGCCGCGCTCGAATTCGAAATGCGAATGCGCTCGCAGATAATCTTGGGCTCAAGTTCGCTAATTCCAAATTAATGAATTTTCCGTTCCGACGTAATTAAATGATTACGCCTAGCGAAATCACTATTTACGTCGCTAACGAATTAATTCTAAATTAATTCGTTCGCCCGAATTAAAATCTAATTTTAATTCCGCGTCGAAATCCAATTTCGTTTAATATATCAAATATATTAATTAATCGATTAATTCCAAATTAATTGTTATCTCTCTTTAATGGATATTTTATCCTAGATAAACATGACCTAGTCATAATATCCCGATAGCTGCAGCATTTAAGAGAACCAGTCCCGTATCGTACGTGACCATCATCTCCATATGACTGGAGTGACACTTCCGTCTTGACATCACACCCAACACACTACGATTCTCAATATACCCAGTATTGGCGTACACAGAACCTGTTAAAGCCCTGGACGACCTCAACCAAAGTATATTGATTGTCGCAAGTATTATCGGTGCAAGTCTCAGGTTAAGACCAAATACACCTACCCTGATTTCGGACTTCCATAGACACATAGTCATACTACCAATGGAATTCTGAGGGGGTATATCCAGAGCGAAGCTGTTTCCCAGACCATCTGTAAAAAACAACCTCCTATTACACTTACATGAGTATCCTATACCCAATATATGAGAACTATGCCGTTGTGCCCTCAAAACGCGCACAAGTGTAATACTAGTCTTTTACGTATTTATCGATGTCCAATCTCGATAATACTTTGACTAGGGATATTTAATGATTTATCCTTCGTGGACTGATACTGTCTCATATCATTCTCCCTCCAGGAACAAATCATAGGGACCTCCTATCATTTATACATCTAGGTGATCTAATCACAAATGATAGGAGAGCAATCTCCTTTGTCACATAGTTAATTTGTACAACAACACCATGATCTGTACAAATATTGACGTTATAGGTCATAATTGTCCAACAATCTCCCACTTGGCCTATAGCCAGTCACTCGAGTGTCTTACACCTGAACTATGTTCAGTTGGCTCAAATTGCTGAGAAATGCTTTCGTCAGCGGATTTATATGATTATCGTCTGATGCGATTTATACGATCATCACATCGCCACGATGTATGATCCGTACGAATCAGATGAATATCGAAGTATATATCTGGATCATTGATGAGACCATTAATTCTTTAGCCTGTGCTCACGCCCAGCTCAGCTACTGACAGAACTATTTCTAATCTAATTAGATTTATTTATCGACCCAGAAGGCTTCTATTACCGCCTCAGCTGCAGCAATAACCCACATTTGTTGTTTATTCGGTAACAATATCTTGTTTGGAAGATTTCCAGCTTACTGTACCGTCATTCAAACTGTATAGTACCGTTTATGACTTATAGTCGTTTTATCAGTTTAGGAAAGTTACAATAGTGATCCCAGTCACTACAAGTTCTCCTTCTCCATAGACTAAGACAACATTGATGGTTATTATCTAGGTCCCAAGATCAAACAAGACATGAAAAGAATGAGTGAACACATCAACGGAGGTAGCAGAATACTCACATCGATCGGTTGAGTCGATTTGGAGACGAATGAAGCCACTTTGCTCACTGTTTTGGTGGCGCCACTGCAGCAATCCACTGCTCTCACAAATCAGATTTTGAGCTGAGAAACGAGCTCCAAGCCTCGTCCGACGGATCCCGGCTCATGGGTGAACTCTCTACCACCTTTCGCAAGTCTCATAGTGTGCTAGCACTTGATTTATCACCATGAAAATCACTCTTGCTTCCCTTATTATTCACGCCAAAATGGTTCAAAACAGTGAAGAAATACACTGGTTTGGGCGTGAGAGACATGAGAAGATGAGAGATAAAATGTGTTGTTAACTTGATAAAATGTAAAGCAAAATTAATTATATATATTTTCCAAAAATAATAATCAATTTCCATTAATTTTATCCAATAAATTAAATGAATTTTGGAGCCAAAACCAAAAAGTTTTCCCTCCACTAGCTTTCACTATTCATGTCAACTCCATCATTATTCACATCAAGTCACTTTAATAAAGTGACATGTTGTCAAGTCACATCACTCAAAGTGACAAGTGATTTGACGCTTGATGCGACTAATGATTTGACGCTTGATGCGACTTGCGATGCCGCACTCGAATTCGAAAACGAATGCGCTCGCAATCACACTCGGGCTCGGGTTCGTTAATTCCAAATTAATGATTTTTCCATTGCGTCGTAATTAAATGATTACGCGTAGCGAATTCACTATTCACGTCGCTAACAAATTAATTCTAAATTAATTCGTTCGCCCGAATTAAAATCTAATTTTAATTCCGCGTCGAAATCTAATTTCATTTAATATATCGAATATATTAATTTACCGATTAATTCCAAATTAATCTTTATCTCTATATACACGATATTTTATCCCAGATAAATATCTCCGTAATTAATCCTAGATTATTTTCTCTTTCTTCTATATATCCCAGATTATTTAAGAGTGCGAGTTATGCGTCATCGGTGGATTATCGGGAAGCGACCTATGAGATCCCCGGATACGTTGGCAGTAAATACAGTCGTCGGTGTATCCGAATCACGTACGTACCAAGTACTACGTTCTATCTACCGATTTACGAGACAAGGTCGACTCCTAGCAAAGCACCAAGTCTACCCAATTCTCCGGACATATCCATTTAAGAATATTAAGATCTGTATCAAGCGTAGTATACAATTGTATTGTGCATATCGGCCCAGTATCGGATAGTCACGTGCTAGGGCTGGGGCTGGATAAGTGTCTGCCCCGTCCGAAACACATATCGGATGTCTGATAACATAGTCTCTATAATCGGATATTCATGACGGTCACAATATCCCGATTGGATGCGCATCACTCAAGAGCACTAGTACCGTATCCTGCGTGACATCATCTCCACTATAACTGAAGTGATACTTCCGTCTTGACATCACACCCAATACACTACGACTCTCCGATAAACCCAGAAGTGGTGTACGCAGAACCGGTTAAAGCCCTGTACCACAAGACCAAAGTCTATATCGATTATCGTAAGTATTAGCGATGTAAGTCTCAGGTTAAGACTATACACACCTACCTTGATTTCGGCCTCCCATAGACACATAGTCATAATACCAATGGGATTCCGAGGGGTCTATCCAGAGCGAAGCTGTTTCCCGTACTATCGGTGAAACACGACCTCCTATCGCACTTGCATAAGTATCCAATACTTATATATATGAGAACTATGCCGTTGTGCCCTCACAACGCACACAAGTGCAATACTAGCCTATTATGCATTATCGATGTCCAGTCTCGATAATACTCCGGCTAGGGATATTTAATGATTAAACCTTCGGGTTGATACTGTCTCATATCATTCTCAATCCAGGAACTAATCATAGGGACCTCTCTTCATTTATATATCTATGGTGATCTAATCACAAATGATGAGAGTGCAATTTCCTTGTCACATAGTTAATTTGCTACAACAACACAATGATCTGTGCAAATAGTGACGCTATGGGTCATATTATCCAACAAACATCCTTAGTTCTCTAAGATACTAACGGATGTTCTTAACATCAATCCAGTGACTATCACTCGGATTGGCCTGTTTGTGAATCCATATGCTCAAAGCGTATGAGACACCAGGTCGCGTATATTTTTCAATGTACGATTTCTCAGAGAGTGTTCGAAAGCAAACCTTTCACCGAAAGTTATTTTATGGGAATTTCATTTCCAAGAAATGACGTATTATCATTATTTATAGGACAGCCACTATCAGTGCACTCCCATTAACCCTCTTATATACACAAGAGTCATTTCGTTTTGAATTAAATCATACACCATTATGATTACATCAAAACGAAAATTCCAAGAACCTATGCTTGCTTCAATCCAAACATGGATCGATTAACCCGCAAACCTTGTTTGCTAGTTTTAGTATGACAAAACCGACAGGATGTTGTAAACATCCTCCAAAAGGTTCCTTTTCAGGAAAGTGATTTTCCCATTCAGCTGCCATATTTCATAAATGAAACACGATGGTTTAGCAAGCAATATCCAAATGGATTTACAGTGGCAACAGGTAAAAGGTTGAATCGTAATCAACACAATGTTGATAACGATACATTTCCGCTAAAAGCCTAGCTTTATACGTTGGTATATTGCCATCCATGTATGTCTTCCTGGAAGACTTATACAGTACCAATAGGCACAATTCCTTATGGTACATCAACTAGTATCTAAACTTGTTGATCTACATGGAATCCATTTCGGATTATATGGCACTTTGCCATAATTATGGAGTCGATACCTTTCATCACTTTCTTATACGTAGTCAGTTGGTATACCTCAATAAGATTGACATCTTTATGAGGTGAGATCAGAAACCCAATACACTACGATTCTCAATATACCCAGTATTGGCGTACACAAAACCTGTTAAAGCCCTGGACGACCTCAACCAAAGTATATTGATTGTCGCAAGTATTAGCGGTGCAAGTCTCAGGTTAAGACCAAATACACCTACCCTGATTTCGGACTTCCATAGACACATAGTCATACTACCAATTGAATTTTGAGGGGGTCTATCCAGAGCGAAGTTGTTTCCTGTACCATCGGTAAAACACAACCTCCTATTACACTAGCATGAGTATCCTATACCCAAATATATGAGAACTATGTCGTTGTGCCCTCACAACGCGCACAAATGTAATACTAGTCTTTTACGTATTTATCGATGTCCAATCTCGATAATACTCTGAATAGGGATATTTAATGATTTATCCTTCGTGGACTGATACTGTCTCATATCATTCTCCGTCCAGGAACAAATCATAGGGACCTCCTATCATTTATACATCTAGTTGATCTAATCACAAATGATAAGAGTGCAATCTCCTTTGTCACATAGTTAATTTGTACAACAACACCATGATCTGTACAAATAGTGATGCTATGGGTCATAATTGTCCAACAAATTTAATTCGAGAATTCGTACTTTGAGTACTTATTCGCAAAACGAGTTTGACTCGAGCAAAATCAAATCATTATTTAAACATTGGATGATCATTAATTATCAGATTAATTAATTTGATTAGATTGATTGATAGCATGCTTGTGTGAATACATGGTTGCGATGCATGAATAATATATATCGGATGGATATTAGATGGGTGGGGCAATTTTAGAAATTGTTGTAATAAATTTGGAATTTATTAATTGGACCTTGTTACCTTCTTACTCTTTGTATTCTCTTCTCACCTATTCCCCTCAATGCAAATGAGGTTTCTTTAGAAGTGTAGTGTAATGGGTAGAAGTAATACATGTGCTAGCGGGAGAGAGGAAAGGGAGAGATTTGATCTAGGATCAATGTGTTAAGTATCCATCCGCATATCATTATTATTTATTTATACGCGCTTTATTATGTGTTTAGAATGCATGTTTAAGGGTGTAGGATGATGAGACCTTAACAAAGCTAATAATTTGGTTGCCAATTTGCAATTTAAAAACCCTCACAAATATTAAGCATTTTTCCTTCCATTGAGTGATTCTTACTCAAGATCCAAGACTGGCATTGGCTTGTTGGCCAAAGTCAAGGCCTTTGTCCGTCGAGGATGTGTTTGAATCACGAGAGATTTGTTCCATATTGGTGTCTTGTCCAAGTTGTGGTTTGTTGGCCAAAGTCAAGACCACTTCTTGTCCATCGACATTGATTACGAAGCTTTCCATGGTCAATGGGTCACGCTTAACTAGGATCACTAAGTTTGTTGTGCTAAAGCCAAGGCTTAGTTGATTCAGAGGAAAAATGTTAGGCAATATATTCGATATATTGGCATATATATTGTATATATGTTTCGGACTTGGATGTCCCCCTACTGGATGTAGGAATTGGATTGGATCCAATTGATCTTAGAGATCTACCTAGTTAATTATCATACAATTTGTTGGCCAAAGTCAAGATTGTGTGATATTTAACGGGATCCTAGCCCGCTAGGAAACACGGTTTCCCGAGTACTCGACAAAGGGTTAGAGGCTCGCCGAAAAATAGTGGGAGGCAAGAATTGAATTTGCAATATTCGTTTAATTACTTGTCATACGAGCTCAAACAAATATCATTCGTCAAATCAATTAAATGTTAGTTGGACTAATATTTAAATTTTTTTTTAATAAACAGTTGGACTGTATTCAAACTACTCATTTATATTTGAGTATATAATTGGATTATAATAATCAATATATTTGATTTAATTAATTATAGTTGATTAAATAGTTGGACTATAGTAATCATTATAATAAATAGTACATAAATCATTGATTAAATAGTAAGACTATTAGAATCAAGATAAATTGAAAGATTGACATTTAAAACATAATCCTAGGGAAAATACATTTAAATGGTTTAATTTTTTCAAATTGGCAATAAAGTTTCAGGATGGTCCTGGAAACTAATAAGTTACTTTATTTGATAAAATAACATATTAGGCCTAAGCCCGGAATTAAGCAAATAGTAGAGCATAATCTTTGGAAGATTTATGTGATGATAACTTTAATGCTTGAATCCATTAAACTTGCCACAATAGACTCATTAATTTCTTAATCAGAACTAAGGATTAGATCCTTAAAGTATGATACAGAAATTGAAGGATCTTCATAGATCTAATTTTAGATCTTAGAAGTAATAAATTACAATAATAACTCTTGGAGAGTTAATGACTATTCTCAAGGAGACAAAGTCAAAATTTGCAATAAGGCAAGTAGCGCAAGGCGCACCTTACTTCGATATTCTAGAAGTCCGAGGCTTGGCCAAAGGCTTCTGGAGTGTGAAAATGGCAAAGGCAAAATCATTATAGTCTTCTGGGAAGATAAATGACATATCCCAAAATGTCTGCCTAATTGTGGCAAACGGGATCGCGGAAGCGTGACTGCTGTTTGGACAAAGCAGACATGAAGGAATTGAAGACGAGCAAGGCTCTGACTTCAAACATGTTTGTCATAAATATGTTCACAACTAGTATTAAAATTAGATTTTAAATACTTAGTGTGGTATATAAATATGTACTAATGTTCAGAATTTGCTATGAGCAGGATACTGACTTCAATGGAGATTAATCTGCGAATTGGAAACGGGACGACTGTCGCTGTTTTAACCATAGATACCTAATTTTAGGAACTACCCTCGGGTGTGTACCTAAATTTATAAACTGTTATAATGTAACTAGTTTGACTAGAAACATTATCTCTATATCAGTGTTTAATCCGTTGCGGATTTACCTTTATATCTTATAACACTAAATTGTTTTATTTTATAAAGATGATATTAAGATAAACATATTAGATGTGAATAACATAATTTATATTTTTAATATAAATAAATCTCATATGTATGACATGACAAACAAATAGCTCAAACTGATTTGATCAGAAGAAACTCAATTGTGGCATTGTTGTCTGGGACACAACTAAAACAAGAATCATATATCCACACTTTTGAAGAGTGGGTACTCGGACTGATTTGATTATATTCAAATAAAGTCTACGAATCTAGTTAATTGGGCAAAGTGCCTAAACACCTTTACTTGGTAAAAATGTAAATGCCACCGATCTGTTAGCCCTAGTTCATAGTGAAGCAAGTGGGCCCATGTCTAGCTAGGCTAGATATGGATATGAATATTTTGTGACCTTTACGGATGTGGCATCGCGTCATGGTTATGTGTTTCTTTTGAAGAACACAAATCGGAAAATTTTAAAGTTTCGACACGAAATAGACAAACAGATCGGCTAAAGTATTATACCGTCACGGTAAGACCGTAATGGAAAATACTTAAGCAATAAATTTCTGATATACTTGAAAGAGTATAGTGTTCTTTCAAAAAGGACTCCTCCCGGAACACGTCATTTTGACGGTGTGTCCGAATTGAGTAATCGAATTTTGTTGGACATGATAAGGTTAATCATGAGTCACTCTGAGCTACCATTTCCTTCAACGGATACATATAAACAGTGCAGAACTTATTTAGAATAAGGTTCCATAAAAATCTGTTTGAAAGATTTCATATTAGATATGAACATGAAAGAAACAGGGTTTCTCATTCCTGCACATTTGGGTATGCTAGACATATGTTTGGATGATACCAAACTAAAACCCAAATTGGATAAGTGCCAATTGTAGGTTATCCTAGGGATACCGAAGTATAGTACTTATACAACTCACATAAGAACAATCTAATTGTTGCTCACCATGTGGTTTTCCTAAGAGGAATACCTATATGCAATGGTAAGTGGGAGGATAGTAAAACTCGATGAAAATCGTAGTAATACTATTCCTGGCACCTATTCCTTGATGGAACATAAATAGTTCATCAAGGATGAAACTATACCATTAATCTTCGAATACACAAGAACCGCGTAAGTCGGAGAGAGTCAGAAGATAACCTAGGATATGGGTTTCTGATCTCACCTCATAAAGATGTTAATCTTATTGAGGAATACCAACTGACTATGTATGAGGAAGTGATACAAGATATCGAATCCCTATTATGGCGAAGTGCCATGATATCCGAATTGGATTCCATGTATATCAACAAGTTTGGATACTAGTTGATGTACCGCAAGGCATTGTGCCTATTGGTACTATATAAGTCTTCAAGGAAGACATACATGGAGGGCAACATACCAACGTATAAAGCTAGGCTTTTAGCGGAAAGGTATCGTTATCAACATTGTGTTGATTACGATTCAACCTTTTACCTGTTGCCATGGTAAATCCATTTGGATAATGCTTGTTGATGCTGCATGTTTCATTTATGAAATATGTCAGCTGAACGGGAAAATCGCTTTCCTTAAAAAGAAACCTTTTGGAGGATGTTTACAACATCCTGTCGGTTTTGTCGTAACATAACTAGCAAACAAGGTTTGCACGTTATTCGATCCATGTTTGGATTAAAGCAATCATAGGTTCTTGGAATTATCGTTTTGATGTAATCATAATGGAGTATGATTTAATTCAAAACGAAAATGATTCTTGTGTATATAAGAAGGTTATTGGGAGCGCACTGCCAATCGTTATCCTACAAAATAATGATAATATGTCATTTCTTAGAAATGATATTCCCATAATATAATCGTTGAAAGCTTGGCTTTCGAATACTCTCCGAGAAATCGTACATTGAAAAATGTACGCGACCTGGTGTCTCATACGCTTTGAGCATATGAAGTCACAAACAGGCCAATCCAAGTGATAGTCACAGGATAGATATTAAGAACATCCTTTAGTTTCTTAGAGAACTAAGGATGTTGTCTTAGACTATGGAAAATGAGAACTTGAAGTGACTGGGATCACTACTGCAAGTTTCCAAAACCGATAATAACGACTATAAGTCGCAAAACGGTACTATAAAGTTTGAATAACGGAATAGTGAGCTGGAAATCTTCCAAGCAAGATACTGTTACCGAATAAACAACAAATACGGGTTATTGCTGCAGCTGAGGCGGCAATAGAAGCCTTCTGGGTCGATAATAATCTAATCAGATTAGATATAGTTCTTTTAGCAGCTGAGCTAGGCTTCAGCGCAGGCTAAAGAATTAACGGTCTCATCAACGATCCAGATACATACTTCGATATTCATCTAATTCGTTCGGATCATATATCGTGGCGATGTGATGATCGAATAAATCACATCAGATGATAATCATGCAAATCCACTAACGAAAGACCTTCTCAGCAGTTTGAGCCAACCGTACATAGTTCGGGTGTCAGACACTCGAGTGACTGGCTATAGGCCAAGTGGGAGATTGTTGGACAATTATGACCCATAACATCACTATTTGTACAGATCAAGGTTTTGTTGTACAAATTAACTATGTGACAAAGGAGATTGCTCTCTTATCATTTGTGATTAGATCACCTAGATGTCTAAATAATAGGAGGTCCATATGATTAGTTCCTGGATTGAGAATGATATGAGACAATATCAGTCCACGAAGGATAAATCATTGAATATCCCAAGTCAGAGTATTATCGAGATTGGACATCGATAATACGTAAAAGACTAGTATTACACTTGTGCGCGTTGTGAGGGCACAACGACATAGTTCTCATATATTTGGGTATATGATACTCATGCAAGTGTAATAGGAGGTTGTGTTTTACCGATGGTACGGGAAATAGCTTCGCTCTAGATAGACCCCCTCGGAATTCCATTGGTAGTATGACTATGTGTCTATGGAAGTCCGAAATCAGGGTAGGTGTATTTGGTCTTAACCTGAGACTTGCACCGCTAATACTTGCGACAATCAATATACTTTGGTTGAGGTCGTCCAGGGCTTTAACAGGTTCTGTGTGTGCCTCTGCTGGGTATATTGAGAATCGTAGTGTGTTGGGTGTGATGTCAAGATGGAAGTATCACTTTAGTCATATGGAGATGATGGTCACGTAGGATACGATACTAGTACTCTTATATACTGCAGTCATCGGGATAAAATGACAAGATCATGTTTATCCGATTATAGAGACTAGTTACCAGACATCCGGCATGTGCTTCGTACGGGGCAGACACAATTCCAGCCCCAGGCCTAATACGTCACATCCGATACTGGATCGACATACGCAATACTATGTATACTATGCCTGATATAGGTCACTATATTTCTTGTAAGGATATTTCTGGAGAATTGGGTAGGCATGGCGCTTTGCTAGAAGCCAACCTTGTCTTGTAAATCGGTACAAACGTAGTACTAGGTAGTTACGTGTTCGGATAGTCCAACGACCGAATTTACTGCTAACATATTCGAGGATCTCATGGGTCGCTTCCCAAAGATTCACCGATGACGTATGACTCGCACTTTATTAATATTGGATTAATTAATTATGAGAGAGAAAATTAATATGGGATTAATCGTGGAGATATTTTATCTGGGATAAAATATCATTTAAAGAGAGAAAACGATTAATTTGGAATTAATCGATAAAATAATATATTCGATATATTATACGAAATTGGATTTCGACGCGGAATTAAAATCAGATTTTAATTCGGGTGAACAATTTAATTTAGAATTAATTCGTTAGTGACATGAATAGTAATTATGCTTGGCATGATTATTTAATTAAATTAGATTTAATTACGACGCAATGGAAAATTCGTTAATTTGGAATTAGCGAACCCGAGTCAGGGATTATTTGCGAGCGCATTCGCAAGTCAAATCAAGCGTCAAATCATTAGTCGCATCAAGCGTCAAATCATTAGTCACTTTGAGTGATGTGATAACTTGTCACTTGATTGATTGAGTGATGTGACTTGATGGGAGTTGTTGGAAGCTTTTAAAAGCTTGTACTTGTTTGACTTTTTGAAAGCAAATAAAGTATATCTTTATTTGATTTTTTGAAAATCAAATAAGTGTATTTGATACACCTTTTCTCAACAACCATTACAACGCTTTTATAAAACTCTCTCTTCTCTCTTTTCTTCTCACCATTCACGCCCAAGGGGCTGCATTTCCCTTCTGTTTACTGCCTGAAAACCGTGAGACATAGGGAAGCAAATGGATGATTTTTGTGGCAAAAATGAAGAGAGCTAGCACTCAATGAGATATACGAAGGTGATAGGGAAACCCACCCGTGTGCATGGAATCGTTTCATCAAAAGCTTGGAGCTTGGAGGACCTCATATGGCCGAATCTTGGAGAGGGGAAAAGCTCACTGTCGTGACCTCTACAAAGGGCAAAAAAAGTTTTTTATGTTCGTTGCATCGCCTCAACCGATCGATGTGAGTATTCCGCAACTCCCTCGTTGTATTCGCACTATATTTTCATTGCTTGATATGATCTTGGGATGCTTAGAAAATTCCAACAACAAGAACCGCGTAAGTCGGAGAGAGTCAGAAAATAACCTGGGAGGTATGGGTTTCTGATCTCACCTCATAAAGATGTCAATCTTATTGAGGAATACAAACTGACTTCGTATGATGAAGTGATACAAGGTATCGACTCCATATTATGGCAAAGTGCCATGATGTCCCAAATGGATTCAATGTGTACCAACCAAGTTTAGACACTGGTTGTTGTACCGAAAGGCATTGTGCCTATTGGTACTATATCAGTCTTCAAGGAAGACATACATGGATGGCAACATATGAACGTACAAAGCTAGGCTTGTAGCAAAAATGTATCATTATCAACATTGTGTCGATTACGATAAAACCTTTTATCTGTTGACATGGTTGAATCCATTTGGATAATGCTTGCTGATGTTGCATGTTTCATTTATGAAATATGGCAGCTGAACATCAAAACCGCTTTCCTTAACGGAAACCTCTTGGAGGATGTTTACAACATCCTGACGGTTTTGTCGTACTAAAACGAGCAAACAAGGTTTGTAAGTTATTCAATCCATGGATGGATTGAAGCAAGCATAGCGTTCTTGGAATTGTCGTTTTGATGTAATCATAATGGTATAAGATTTAATTCAAAAGAGGTTAGTGGGAGCGCACTGACAGTGAATGTCTTAAGTGATGATGACATATCATTTCTTGGAAATGATATTCCCATAATAAAATCGGTGAAAGCTTGACTTTCATGAAAATTCTCCGTAGAATTCTTGGGAGAAACAACCTTTATTCTAGGAATAAAGATCTACTGGGATAGTGTTGGTTATTATCTAGGTCCCAAGATCAAACAAGCAATGAAAACAATGCGTGAACACACCAACGGAGATAGCGGAATACTCACATCGATCGGTTGAGTCGATTTGAAGGCGAATCAAGGCCAAAAACCCACTGTTATTCATGCCCAAACTGTGCAGTGAACTGCCTTCAAAACAAAATTTTGAGATGACGAAACAGAGCTCCAACCCTCGTCCGATGGATCCCGGCTCATGGGAGAACCTCCCTACCACCTTCGCAAGACTCGTAAGTGTGCTAGCACTTGATTTCTCACCATGAAAATCACTCTTGCGTCCCCTTAGTGTCACGCCAAAATGGTCAAACCAGTAAGCTTTTACTTGCTATTGGCGTGAGAGAGTGAGAGAGAATTGAGAGATGAAATGTGTATATGTTGTATATTGAAATTCATTTCAAGTATATCTTATATACTTATGTGAATTTCAAATGCATTTGCTTTAATTTGCATTTGATTTGCTTTTAAAAGTCAAACCATTAAAGCCATCAAGTACACATCATGTCCATCAAGTCACATCTACTTTATTAAAGTGACATGTTGTCAAGTCACATCACTCAAAGTGACAAGTGATTTGACGCTTGATGCGACTGATTGATTTGACGCTTGATGCGACTTGCGTTGCCGCACTCGAATTCGAAATACGAATGCGCTCGCAATCACACTCGGGCTCGGGTTCGTTAATTCCAAATTAACGATTTTTCCGTCGCGTCGTAATTAAATGATTACGCCTAGCGAATTCACTATTCACATCGCTAACGAATTAATTCTAAATTAATTCGTTTGCCCGAATTAAAATCTAATTTTAATTCCGCGTCGAAATCTAATTTCATTAATATATCGAATATATTAATTTATCGATTAATTCCGAATTAATCGTTATCTCTCTCTAGACGATATTTTATCCTAGCTAAAATATCTCCGTTATTAATCCTAGATTAATTCTCTCTCTCTTCTATATAATCCCAGATTATTCAAGAGTGCGAGTTGTGCGTCATCAGTGGATTATCGGGAAGCGACCCATGAGATCCCCAGATAAGTTGGCAGTAAATACGATCGTCGGAGTATCCGAATCACGTACGTAACATGACTACGTTATACTGATTTACGAGACAAGGTCGACTCCTAGCAAAGCACCAAGTCTTCCCAATTCTCCGGACATATCCATTTAAGAATATTAAGATCTGTTATCAAGCGTAGTATACGATTGTATTGTGCGTATCGGCCCAGTATCGGATAGTCACGTGCTAGGGCTGGGGCTGGATAAGTGTCTGTCCCGTCTGAAACACATATCGGATGTCTGGTAACATAGTCTCTATAATCGGATATTCATGACCTGGTCACAATATCTCGATTGGTTACGCAACACTCAAGAGCACTAGTACCGTATCCTGCGTGACATCATCTCCACTATGACTGAAGTGATACTTCCGTCTTGACATCACACCCAATACACTACGACTCTCTGATAAACCCAGAAGTGGTCTACGCAGAACCGGTTAAAGCCCTGTACCACCAAGACCAAAGTCTACCGATTATCGCAAGTATTAGCGATGCAAGTCTCAGGTTAAGACTATACACACCTACCTTGATTTCGGCCTCCCATAGACACATAGTCATAATACCAATGGGATTCCGAGGGGTCTATCCAGAGCGAAGCTGTTTCCTGTACCATCGGTGAAACACGACCTCCTACCGCACTTGCATAAGTATCCAATACTTATATATATGAGAACTATGTCGTTGTGCCCTCACAACGCACACAAGTGCAATACTAGCCTATTCCGCATTATCGATGTCCAGTCTCGATAATACTCCGGCTAGGGATATTTAATGATTAATCCTTCGGGGACTGATACTGTCTCATATCATTCTCAATCCAGGAACTAATCATAGGGACCTCTCTTCATTTATATATCTATGGTGATCTAATCATAAATGATGAGAGTGCAATTTCCTTGTCACATAGTTAATTTGCTACAACAACACAATGATCTGTGCAAATAGTGACGCTATGGGTCATTTTGTCCAACAATCTCCCACTTGGCACATAGCCAGTCACTCAAGTGTCCCACACCCGAACTATGTACGGTTCGCTCAAATTACTGAGGAAAGTTTTCGTCAGCGGATTTGTTTGATTATCGTTGACACGATTTACACGATCATCACATCGCCACGATGTATGATCCGAACGAATCAGATGATATAGAAGTATATATCTGGATCGCCGATGAGACCTTTAATTCCCTAGTGTGTGCTGACGCCTAGCTCAGCCGCTAACAGAATTATATCTAATCCAATTAGATTTATTTTCGATCCAAATGGCTTCTTTTGCTGCCTCAGCTGCAGCAATAATCCGCATTTGTTGTTTATTCGGCAACAGTTATCTTGCTCGGAATATTTCCAGCTCACTGTCCCAGTGTTCAAACTTTTATAGTACCGTAGTATTTAATTGTTTGGAAACTTGCAGCAGTGATCCCAGTCACTTCAAGTTCTCCTTCTCCATAGTTTAAGATAGCATCTTTAGTTCTCTGAGATGCAACAGATGTTCTTAATATCAATTCAGTGACTGTCACTTGGATTGACCTGATTGTGACTCCATATGCTCGAAGCGTATGAGACACCCTATCAAGTACATTTTAAATGTACAATTTCCCAGAGAGTGTTAACAACTCCAAATCTATCCCAGTAGATCTTTATTCCTTGAATAAAGGTTGTTACTCCCCAGAATTCTACGGAGAATTTCTATTGAAAGAATATCTATGAAAGCCAAGCTTTCACCAATGTTTTATGGGAATTTCATTGTCAGTGCTCTCTCCCACTAACCTCCTTATATATATATATATACACAAGAATTATTTTCGTTTTGAGTCAAATCATAAACCATTATGATTATTTCAAAACGTCAGTTCCAAGAACCTTATGCTTGCTTCAATCCAAACATGGATCGAATAACCCGCAAACCTTGTTTGTCGGTTATACAAAATCGTCAGGAATGTTATAAACATTCTCCAAAAGGTTTCCTTTTCAGGAAAGCGATTTTGATCTATAACTGACACATTTCATAAATGAAATACGCAGTTATCAACAAGCATCTACAAAATGGATTTACCATGGCAACAGGTAAAAGGTTGAACCGTTATTAACACAATGTTGATAATGATACCTTTCCGTCAAAAGCCCAGCTTTGTACGTTGGTATGTTGCCTTCTATGTATGTCTTCCTTGATGACGTTTAATGTACCAATAGGCACAATGCCTTGTGGTACAACAACTAGCATTCAAAATAGTTGTTATACATGGAATCCATTTCGGACTCATGGCAATTTGCCATAATAGGGAGTCGATACCTCGTATCACTTCCTCAAAACGTAGTCGGTGGATATACCTTCATAAGATTGACATCTTTATGAGGTTAGATCAGAAACCCATACCCTAGGTTGTTTTCTGACTCTATCCGATCTACTCAGTTCTTGTCTATTCGAAGATTAATGGTACAGATTCATTATTGATGAACTGTTTGTGTTCCATTAAGGACTTCGTGCCTTGAACAGTATTACTCCGATTTTCATCGAGTATCACTATCCTCCCACTGACCACTGCATATCGGTATTCCTCTCAGGAAAAACCGCATGGTGAGCAACAATCACATTGTTCTCATGTGAGATTTATAAGTACTATACTTAAGGTTTCCATTAGGATAACCTATATTGGCACTTATCCAATTGGGTTCTTAGTTTGGTATCATCCAAACGTTATGCCTGGCATACCCAAATTATTAGGAGTGAGAAACCCCGTTTCTTTCCTGTTCATATCCTATATGATATCTGTCAAACAGATTTATATGGAACCTTATTCTAAATAAGTTTTGCACTGTTAATACATATCCTATTGAAGGAAACAGTAGCTCAGAGCGACTCGTGATAAACCTTATCATGTCCAACAAAATTCGGTTTTAGTTCGGACACACCGTCTAACTGACGTGTCTCGGGAGGAGTCCTCATCTGAAAGAATACCATACTCTTTCATGTACGTATGAAACTTACTGCTTAAGTATTTTCCATTACGGTCTTACCGTGGCGGAATAATACTATAGCCGATCTGTTTTTTTATTTCGTGTCGAAACTCTAAAGTTTCCGATTTTCTTCTTCTTCAAAAGAAACACATAACCATAACGTGATGCCACATCCTTTTAAGGTCACGAAATATTCATGTTCACATCTAGCCTAGCTAGATATGGGCCCACTTACTTCACCATGAATAGGGCTAACAGATCGGTGGCCCTTATACTATTACCAAGTAAATAGTATTTTAGGTACTTTACCTAATAAACTAGATTCGCAGACCTTATTTGAATAGTCAAATCAGTCCTAGTACCCACTCTTCAAAAGTGTTGATATACGAGTCTCGTTAAATTGTGTCATAGACAACAATGCCACAAATAAGTTTCTATTGATCAAATCAATTTGAGCTATTTATTTGTCATTTTATATGTTTGAGATTTTATTTATATTCAAAATATAAATACTGTTATTTACATCTAATGTATTTATCTCAGTATCATCTTTATATAATAAAACACTTAGTGTTCTAGAATATAAAGGTTTATCCAGAATGGATTAAACACTGATATAGAGATAATGTCTCTAGTCAAACTAGTTACATTATAACAGTTCCTAATTTAAGTACATACCCAAAGGGTAGTTCCTAAACTTAGGTATCTACGGTCGAAATAGTGACTTTCGTCCCGTTTCCGATTCGCAGAGAAATCTCGGCTTGAAGTCAGTATCCAGCTCATAGCGGATTCTGAACATCAATACATATATTTAATGTACCACACTAAGTATTTAAAATCCAATTTCAATACTAGTAGTGAACATAACTTTGACAAATATTTTTAAAGTCAGAGCCTCGCCCTTTCTTTAATTCCTTCGTATCTTCCATATCCAAATGGTAGTCACTTTGGGATATGTCAATTATCTTTTCAATATTTCACAAACCTTTGGCCAAGCCTTGGGTTTCGGAATATCGAAATGATGTGCACCTTGTGCAACTTGCCCAATTGCAAACTTTGACTTTTCACCTCTAGAATAGTCAATTAATTCTCCAAGAATTATAAATTGCAATTTTAATACATTTAATCTAAAGATGAGATTATGATAAGTATATTAAATTAAGCACTAAAGTCATCATCACATAAATCTTCCAAAGATTTTATGCTCTACTTATTTGGCTTAATTATGGGCCTAGTCATAATAAGTTATTTTATCAAATAAATTAACCTATTATTAATTCCCAATTGAAAATTAAATCATTTAAAACATTTAATCCAAGGATTATATATTTTAAATATTCAACTTTTCAATTCTTTCTTGATTTCAATAGTCCAACTATTTAATCAATTTTAATAAGGTACTATTTATTATAATGATTACAATAATCCAATTATTTAATCAACTATAATTTTAATATTGATTACTATAATCTAATTATAAAAAAAAAATCTATCATTTTAATTATTATATGATTACTATAATCCAATTATAAAATCAACTATATATTGAATGAGTTTGTATATAGTCCAACTATATATATTTTAAAACAACATAAAATATTAGTCCAACTAATACTTTGATTAATATGACGAGTAAAATATAGATGAGCGCGTTTAGGAGTATTCGAACGAATGTTCAATTCAATACTTGCCTCCCACTATTTTTCATCGAGCCTCTAACCCTCTGTCGAGTACTCGGGGAAACCGTGTTTCCTAGTGGGCTAGGATCTCGTTAAATATCACACAATCTTGACTTTGGCCAACAAATTGTATGATAATTAACTAGGTAGATCTCTAAGATCAATGTATTCACACACATAAGCATGCTATCAATCAATCTAATCAAATTAATTAATCTGATAATTAAGTGATCATCCAATGTTCAAACACGATTTGATTTTGTTCGAGTCAAACTCGTTTTTGCGAATAAGTACTCAAAGTACGAATTCTTGAATTAAATTAAACTACATCATTAAATCAAATTTAACATGTACTTAATACTAATTCACTATTCAATTCCAAATTAAACATTACACTTTATTTAATAAACCTTTTACGATTTAAATTCCAAATTTAATCGTAACGTGTCTCAAAGACCGATTAACGTCCAACGTCAATTCAATTAAAGTCCAATGGGCTTTTAATTGATTTCTTAAGGCGTGGACTTTTGGTCAACTCGGGTCAAACCGATAACCAAAGTCCAATCCGGGATTTATCCCATAAGCCCATAAATCAATCTTGGCCCATTAGGCCCAATTGAACTTTAAAGGTTCATTAGTCGCATTTGGGCTTTATGGTTAAGGTTTTGGGCCCAATTGGATCCAATCCATTTAGCCTAAACCCAACTTGATAAAATCAAGCCCAATAGGCCTAATTACAACATTAAAGTCCAATTTCCAAAATTAGGCCCAATTAATTAAATATACAAAATCCAATTTCATATTCAATTAACCTAAAATGTATTACATGATTAATCAACTAAATCAATATTTCTAAAACATCATATTAGTCCAATTAATCATGCTCAATTCATTATCATATGTCCAACATACAAATTGAAAAATCAAACCCATTTACATGCTTCTTTAGTCTCGGCCAAGGAAGGATTTCACATCCGATTTGGTTTCAATCCAATCAAACCCACAATCGACATTAAATCAACATCCTAGATGATTTCATACACATCCAATGTTCATAAAATCAAAAATCTAAGGCATTTAAGGGCATAGGCAATTCGGCCAACATATAGAATTTAGGGTTTTTGTTCAATTTAAAATTAAATTCAATTCAATCTTAAATTAACATCATCCAACATGATTCGAACTCATCAAATGAAACAAAATCAAAAATTCCATGGATTCCAAATCAACATACATTCGGCCAACACCATCAAATTGGGGAAAATTGTTCCAAAACATTTTCTTGAAATTGATCAAATCAATCTTCAATACAACAACATTTAAACATGCTCAATCATCCAATTTCATAAAATCATGCTCAAATCCAAAATACCCAATTTTAAGCCCTACATTTTTCATGCTTGAACCTAAGCTCTTGATGCCATTGTTGGTTATTATCTAGGTCCAAGATCAAACACAAACAAGCAATGAAAACAATGCGTGAACACACCAACGGAGATAGCGGAATACTCACATCGATCGGTTGAGTCGATTTGAAGGCGAATCAAGGCCAAAAACCCACTGTTATTCACGCCCAAACTGTACAGTGAACTGCCTTCAAAACAGAATTTTGAGATGACGAAACGGAGCTCCAAGCCTCGTCCGATGGATCCCGGCTCATGGGCGAACCTCCCTACCACCTTCGCAAGACTCGTAAGTTGTGCTAGCACTTGATTTCTCACCATGAAAATCACTCTTGCTTCCCCTTAGTGTCACGCCAAAATGGTCAAACCAGTGAGCTTTTGCTTGCTATTGGCGTGAGAGAGAATTGAGAGATGAAATGTGTATATGTTGTATATTGAAATTCAATTCAAGTATATCTTATATACTTATGTGAATTTCAAATGCATTTGCATTTGATTTGCTTTTAAAAGTCAAACCATTAAAGCTCAAGTACACAATCATGTCCATCAAGTCACATCTACTTTATTAAAGTGACATATTGTCAAGTCACATCACTCAAAGTGACAAGTGATTTGACGCTTGATGCGACTGATTGATTTGACGCTTGATGCGACTTGCGTTGCCGCACTCGAATTCGAAATACGAATGCGCTTGCAATCACACTCGGGCTCGGGTTCGTTAATTCCAAATTAACGATTTTTCCGTCGCGTCGTAATTAAATGATTACGCCTAGCGAATTCACTATTCACGTCGCTAACGAATTATTCTAAATTAATTCGTTCGCCCGAATTAAAATCTAATTTTAATTCCGCGTCGAAATCTAATTTCATTTAATATATCGAAT
This sequence comes from Zanthoxylum bungeanum, assembly GCA_019454045.1. Classification (NCBI taxonomy): domain Eukaryota; kingdom Viridiplantae; phylum Streptophyta; class Magnoliopsida; order Sapindales; family Rutaceae; genus Zanthoxylum; species Zanthoxylum bungeanum. The sequence continues at coordinate 207,435 of SKCR01029764.1, forward strand.
ATATTAATTTATCGATTAATTCCGAATTAATCGTTATCTCTCTCTAGACGATATTTTATCATAGATAAAATATCTCCGTTATTAATCCTAGATTAATTCTCTCTCTCTTCTATATAATCCCAGATTATTCAAGAGTGCGAGTTGTGCGTCATCGGTGGATTATCGGGAAGCGACCCATGAGATCCCCGAATAAGTTGGCAGTAAATACGGTCGTCGGAGTATCCGAATCACGTACGTACCAAGTACTACGTTCTACCGATTTACGAGACAAGGTCGACTCCTAGCAAAGCACCAAGTCTTCCCAATTCTCTGGACATATCCATTTAAGAATATTAAGATCTGTTATCAAGCGTAGTATACGATTGTATTGTGCGTATCGGCCCAGTATCGGATATCACGTGCTAGGGCTGGGGCTGGATAAGTGTCTGCCCCGTCCGAACACATATCGCATGTCTGGTAACATAGTCTCTATAATCGGATATTCATGACTTGGTCACAATATCTCGATGGTTGCGCAACACTCAAGAGCACTAGTACCGTATCCTGCGTGACATCATCTCCACTATGACTGAAGTGATACTTCCGTCTTGACATCACAACCCAATACACTACGACTCTCTGATAAACCCAGAAGTGGTGTACGCAGAACCGGTTAAAGCCCTGTACCACCAAGACCAAAGTCTAACCGATTATCGCAAGTATTAGCGATGCAAGTCTCAGGTTAAGACTATACACACCTACCTTGATTTCGGCCTCCCATAGACACATAGTCATAATACCAATGGGATTATGAGGGGTCCTATCCAGAGCGAAGCTGTTTCCCGTACCATCGGTGAAACACGACCTCCTATCGCACTTGCATAAGTATCCAATACTTATATATATGAGAACTATGGCCGTTGTGCCCTCACAACGCACACAAGTGCAATACTAGCCTATTCCGCATTATCGATGTACAGTCTCGATAATACTCCGCCTAGGGATATTTAATGATTAATCCTTCGGGGACTGATACTGTCTCATATCATTCTCAATCCAGGAACTAATCATAGGGACCTCTCTTCATTTATATATCTATGGTGATCTAATCACAAATGATGAGAGTGCAATTCCCTTGTCACATAGTTAATTTGCTACAACAACACAATGATCTGTGCAAATAATGACGCTATGGGTCATTTTGTCCAACAGATAGATCTAAAAGTTGTTGGCACTCTCCAAGAACTCGTACATTGAAATAAATATACGTGACCTGGTGTCTCATATGCTTTGAGCATATGAAGTCACAATCAGGCCAATCCGAGTGATAGTCACTGGATTGGTGTTAAGAACATCATTTAGTATCTTAGATGAACTAAGGATGTTGTCTTATACTATGGAGATGGAGAAATTGAAGTGACTGGGTTCACTGCTGCAAGTTTCCTAACCGATAAAATGACTACAAGTCGTAACAAATATACTATACAGTTTGAATAACAGAATAGTGAGCTGGATATCTTCCAAGCAAGATACTGTTACCGAATAACAACAAAAGTGGATTATTGCTGCAGCTGAGGCAGCAATAGAATACTTTTGGATCGATAATAATCCTAATCAGATTATGAGTAGTTCTGTTAGCAGCTGAGCTAGGCTACATCACAGGCTAAAGAATTAATGGTCTCATCAACGATCCAGATATATACTTCAAATATTCATCTGATTCATTCGGATCATACATCATGGCGATGTGATGATCGAATAAATCGCATCAGATGATAACCTTGCAAATCCACTGACGAAACCATTTTCTCAGCAGAAGTTTGAGTGAACCGTACATAGTTCGGGTGTAGGACACTTGATTAATTGGCTATAGGCCAAGTGGGAGATTGTTGGATAATTATGACCAATAGCATCACTATTTGTATAGATCATGGTGTTGTTGTACAAATTAACTATGTGACAAAGGAAATTGCCCTTTTATCATTTGTAATTAGATTGCCAAGATGTATAAATGATGAAAGGTCCATATGATTAGTTCCGAATTGAGATGATATGAGACAGTATCAATCCACGAAGGTTTAATCATTAAATATCCCTAGTCAGAGTATTATCAAGATTGGACATCGATAATGCGTAAAAGACTAGTATTACACTTGTGCGTGTTGTGGGAGCATAACGGCATAGTTCTCATATATTTTGGTATAGGATACTCATGCAAGTGTAATAGGAGGTTGTGTTTCCGATGGTACGGGAACAGCTTCGCTCTGGATAGACCTCTCGGAATTCCATTGGTAGTATGACTATGTGTCTATGGAAGTCCGAATCAGGGTAGGTGTATTTGGTCTTAACCTGAGACTTGCACCGCTAATACTTGCGACAATCAATATACTTTGGTTTTGGTCTTCCAGGGCTTTAAGAGGTTCTGTGTACGCCTCTTCTGGGTATATTGAGAATCGTAATGTATTGGGTGTGATGTCAAGATGGAAGTATCACTCCAGTCATAGTGGAGAAGATGATCACGTAGGATACGGAACTGGTGGTCTTATGTACTGCAGTCATCGAGATAATATGACTAGGTCATGATTATTCGATTATAGAGACTAGTTACCAGAGATCCGATATGTGCTTCGTACATGGCAGACACAATTCTAGCCCCAGGCCTTGCACGTGACATCCGATGTTGGATCGTAATACGCAATACTACGTATATTACGCCTGATATAGATCACATATTCCAGTAAGAATATTTCTAGAGAATTGGGTAGGCACGGTGATTTGCTAGAAGCTAACCATGTCTTGTAAATCGGTAAAAACGTAGTACTAGGTACGTACGTGTTCGGATAGTCCGACAACCGGATTTACTACCAACATATACGGGGATCTCATAGGTCACTTCCCGAAGATTCACCGATGATGTATGACTCGCACTATATTAATCTGGGATTAATTAGAAGAGAGAGAAAATTAATATGGCATTAATTTCGGAGATATTTTATCTTGGATAAAATATTATTTAAAGAGAGAGAACGATTAATTTGGAATTAATCGATAAAATAATATATTCGATATATTAAACGAAATTGGATTTCGACGCGGAATTAAAATTAGATTTTAATTCGGGCAAACGAGTTAATTTAGAATTAATTCGTCAGCGACATGAATAACAATTTTGCTAGGCACAATTATTTAATTAAATTTGATTTAATTATGTCGCAACAGAAAATTCGTTAATTCATAATTAGTGAACCCGAGCCCGGGAGTGTTTGTGGGCCCACTCGCATTTCGAATTCAAGTGCGGCCCACAAGTCACATCAAGCGTCAAATCACTAGTCAATCAATTGATGTGATGTCTACTAACTTTGAGTGATGTGAAAACTTTTCACTTGTGATTGATGGTGGTAGTTGGATAGCTTTAATGCTTGTACCATTTTTGTAATTCAAATTTGGTATATCATTAATTGATTTTGGAAAATCAATTAAGTGTATTAGATACACAAACCAACCAACACTTTTTCTTCTCTCTTTCCTCTCCCCAACCTCACGGCATTGTGCCATTTTCTCCCTCCCTCATTTTTCTTCTTCCATGGCCGAATGTTCAAGGATGAAAATGGTGATTTTTTTGGCAAAAATCACCAAGAGCTAGCACTCAAAAGAGGACATACAAAGGTGATAGGGAAACTCACCCGTGGGCATGGAATGCACACCAAGCTTGGAGCTTGAAGGACCGAAAATGGAGGACAAAAATGGAGCCCAAAATCGTGAGCATCATGGAGAAAAAGCTTGAAGATTTTTGTTGTTCCTCGCATCGCAAAAGCCGATCAATGTAATTATGATTCTTCCATACTTCTTTGTTGTATTCGCACATGATTTCTTGCTTGAAATTGATCTTGGGACTAACTAGAAACCCAACAGTATGTTGAAATAAACCATCACATCATCAATATCAGTTTTGGGGATCAGTCCCGAGGGCGAGGCCCACATCATTATCAGTATCAGTCCTGCCAAGTTTGACACTCTGGGGGCGAGGCCCACATTAGCATCAGTATCAGTCTGGCCGGGTATGGCACTCTGGGGGCGAAGCCCACATCATTATCAGTATCAGTCTTGCCGGGTATGGCACTCCGAGAATGGAGCAAGGTTCGAGAATGAACAAGCCAAGAATGGAAATCCGAGAATGGAACAAGGTTTGAGAATGAACAAGCCGAGAATGGAAATTCGAGAATGGAACAAGGTTTGAGAATGAACAAGCCGAGAATGGAAATTCGAGAATGGAACAAGGTTCGAGAATGAACAAGCCAATAATGGAAATTCGAGAATGGAACAAGGTTCGAGAATGAACAAGCCGAGAATGGAAATTCGAGAATGGAACAAGGTTCGAGAATGAACAAGCCGAGAATGGAAATCCGAGAATGGAGCAAGGTTCGAGAATGATCAAGCCGAGAATGGCAATCCGAGAATGGAGCAAGGTTCGAGAATGAACAAGCCGAGAATGGCAATCCGAGAATGGAGCAAGGTTCGAGAATGAACAAGCCGAGAATGGCAATTCGAGAATGGAGCAGAGTCCGAGAATGAACAAGCCGAGAATGGTAATTCGAGAATATAGCAGAGTCCGAGAATGAACAAGCCAAGAATGGTAATCCGAGAATAGAGCAAGGTTCGGGAATGAACAAGTCAGGAATGGCACTCCGAGAATGGAGCATGGTTCGGGAATGGACCACATCCCAGTAACGGTTCGGGAATGGACCACATCACAACAATGGTTCGGGAATGTTCCACCTCTCATCAACTCAGTTCGAAGCAACAGACAAGTTAGGTGGTAGTTGGCGAGCCAGGTAAGTAAAAATGCATTGCATAAACTTTGATAGGATTGTCATTGTTATACACTGCACAAGTCCCATCAAAGTGGGGGCGACTGTAGGCACTGCATTTTTGCATGTAAGTCCCGATGATGACTCTCACATGGAGACACTACCTCTTTAAATTTTGGAAGTCGCAGGAAACGAACGTCGAAAGGGAAGAGTCAAGAATTGACATTTTTGTTGGATTTAGTTCGTTTGTTTAGCTTCGGGTTCGCTTTTTGGACCTTTGTTTTAAAACACATACCAAGCCCAAAACCCCGCAAGACACACACCAAGCCCACACACCACTAAACCACACACCAAGCCCACTAATCAAACCCATACACGCCCAAGGACCCAAGTCACACGCCAATAGCCACCATAAATAACAAAAATCACATTAAACACATACATAAATCAAGCCAAATCCCCTTCCTAAATTAAAGAAATCACATAGATCCCTTGCCTAATTAAACCAAATCATATCCCTAACTAAAAAAGAATAAATCAAATTAAATCAAATCACTTCCCTAATTAAAAGATTTTCCTTATCACATACTAATTGAAAATATATTCCCTTTAATGCACAAATCCTTCTCCTTCTCAAACAAGGAAAGCCCCCATCCCTTTGCCTATAAAAAGAACCATTCACCAACACATTAAACCCCTAGCATTCACGCATATTATTCACAAGAAACATCAAAGCTCATTCACGCCTAGCACAGAAAAATCCCCCATTACCGTCCAACAAACCACCATCAAAACCAGTCCATATAGCCGCATATCACCACCCCCATCACTACCTTTCACAGCCGCATATCACCACTATAAATTACACGTATAAACACCCAAAAACCAGTCCATCTATAGCCGCATAACCCCTCCATTGCACTGCCCAAATAGCCGCACATCACCAGTCCAAACGGCACGCATAAAACACTCAAAAATAGCCGCACATCCCTCACTGAACGCGAACTGCGCTCCATGCACACATAAAAACTACCACAAATCACACCCACTGTACTGCCCAGTTTGCCGCATCTTACCACCTCAGAAAACGCCCCCAAACAGCCCTAAAATCGCACTAAAAACAATCTAAAAACTTCCCCCAAAACAGTCCAAAAATCGCAGCCCAAACCAGTCCAAATAACCCACAAAACAGTCCCTAAGTTACCTTAAAACAGTGACCATAAAATACAGCAAAAACAACAGTGAAACAGAGTGAAAACAGCAGCCCAAACAGTGAAATAGCGAGGAAAATTTTGGATTAGTGAATCGGAAGAGTTACGGAGCATCAACCCTTCCGACGGCCGTGTAACACGCTTTCGAGAGATGACAAAAGAGGTTAGACGTGAGAGCACCTTTTTATTTATTATCTTTCGTTTTTATTTATTTTAATACTTTATTTCACTTGAATGTTATGGATTGATGCATAATGTGAATTCTGGATGAACGGAAAGCGTGTTCTCTTTTGTGGTATATCGGATGGAAACTCGGACGTAAATTCCATAGCCAATTTCGAATGTCGGTATTGCGGTTTGCACTCGGGATACAATGCCACGTACTACTTAAGACACACACGTATTTCGTTTCATCCAATCTTGTATTTGAGCATGATGTAGTTAGTAGATTATTTATTTATTTAGCATGACTTAATCTAGTAGGTTATTTATTTATCTAAGCATGATTTAGTCTAGAATATTGTTTATTGTTAAGTATGACTATGTTATTTCTTTATGCATGATTTAATACTTTGATTTTGCATTAGGAATTTAGTTTACGTTTTGTTTGAGTAGATATTTATTTGTTTTTTATGTTTGATGATTCGACATGCTCGTTGTGTGATATTATATGCTTGCCGTTATAATGACTTACTTTTAAAGCATGCGAACTTAGTCATAGGATTTATTTTGATGAATGCGGACTAGATCTAAGCTACCTTTGAGGATACATGTTGAGTAGATTCAGTTAGTTTATTGCACAAATCATATCATTACTAGTGACATAAGTAAGGGACCATTCTGAACCCAACGGTTTGAGGTCTTCCCTTGCGAGGGGTGAGTGCAGCCTTAAATCACATTTTCCCAGTTCACACCGGGTGGCGACTCCATGTTATTTCTCCGGTTTAGTTCCCCTGTGGGCTATTCCGTACTCCCAACTAGGCCGCAAGCCTAGAACAGCATCGTCAATTTATGTGTCCTACACCGATCTATTTTCCAACATATAAACTCCGATTTTCGAATACCATCATGTTTCAAATCTTTAACTTTAATTCAGAAATATTTTAGAACTACTCCGAAAAAATTGGGATATTATAAAAACTCTGTTTGGCATTTGTTGGCGGTTTTTTTTTTTCATTTTAGGAGTGATTTAGGAAATATACTCCTCGAACAAACCTCCCCCAAGTAGTGAATTTTTTTGTTAGTAGGAAACTAAAACAAACTTAACAAGCAGAAAAAAATTCACAGAGGAAACAAAAGATTTGTGGTTCGGCGGAGAGTGGCTCCAACCTACATCAATGGGAGTAAAGAGGGATGAATTTTATTACGTACTTGGGTTGAAACCAACTAGGCAGAGGTGTGTGGTTCAATCCCCCTCTTGCACATTTATGCGAGGTTATATGGTCGGAAACCTTGGGAGGTGAGATGTTGATACTTCTCAATGATTTCAATCTATTATTATATCGAATCTGGCTAGCAACCCTTGTTTGATTGAGGTGTTTTGTTGTGAGTATGTTTTTCTGAGATAGCCTTTATATAACAATTGTTGTTTTCAAATATTAATTATTTTATATAAATATTTTGTTCGTGAGGTCATGTTGAGAGTATAAATGTTTTTACTTACTGAGCTCTATAAGCTCACCCCCCATTTCCCAAACATCTCAGGTGGTTCGTCAGCGCAACAATAGCAATATCAGTACCAGGATTTGACTCGTTTACCACAGTCATCAATCAGGGTGGTCCAGACATTTCTTTTGGCTTTTGAGATAGAAGATTTAGGATAATTTCATATTTTTCACATACTTTTGCTGTAAAAATTTATTAGGGGTTTACTGAATTACATTTGTGGAATATTAATTTTCTTTACAAATTTAATTCAGTTACATGACATGTAGGTGCTCGAGCTAAAGTAGTTCGAAGACCCCTTTCTAGGGTTGGCCCAGATGTAGGGAAGAGGTTGTGACACTTTCTCTCTCTATTACTAAGCTTTTAGTGCTCTTTTACAAGTAGTGAAGTATAAAGTGTCGGAGTTGGTGCTTGGAGTGTCAATCCGAATTTTACATTTTATTATTTATTAATAAAATAGCTACGTTTTCATTTCATACCTGACCGGTGCGAAATCACACGCGTAATACGCAAACGCACGTATCGTTCAAGTAGTATAAAAAGTATCGATCCCACGAGGACTTAAAACCTAAGCTATTAATTTTTATGAGGCCAAATGATTACTAGTATCTAACAGATTGATTCATTGACTGGGTGATGACTTTAAACTTAAAACAATTAAATAAAATTGCGCGAAAGTAGGTTGAGGAAAATTCAAATTTATAAAACTATCCAGGGATGTGATTTCTTCCAATATATTTTTTAAGATGAAGTGGTTATTTCATGTGTTGTGTAATATGTTGGTTTACTAACCTGGAACACAAAATTATGCAAAAGCCTATGTCGATGGTCAGATGCAAATACCCAGTATAACCCAATTGAACAATATGTCTATGTCAACCAAATTACATGGATTTATTAATATTAAGTTTCAATTATGGCTACCCCGCCCGACAGGTATATGTCTATCATGTGAGGAAATCTATTAAAGGGTTATCTATCATCCAGGAAGATCGTGGGCTATTAAGTCTAAGGTTGAAACCTAAAATTCATTTGTCAAGTTTATTTTAGATTTACCATATCAATCTTATTAATGGCCAGTTAACAAGAAGCATTAAGCTTAAGACTTAATAAGTAAACCTTTAAATTACCCAAACTATAAAATAACCTCTTATAAACTGGTGATATTGGATTTCATCACAACCCCAGATAACGGGCTTAGCTACGACACATATCTAAGGCTAGTAAGAACTTAAAAATAAAAGACATAAAGTAAAATGCTAAAAAATAAAATGCTGGAAAGTAAATAAATAAAAGAAAATAAAATTTAAGAAAATGCTAGAGTAAAAGGATCCACTTTTATCACTACTATATTAGATATCTCCCTTAATATAATATATTAACTTGTGTTATATTACCTACCAGCCATAGAGGCGGTATCCTGATTAAGTCAGATTAAGTCCAACAAATAAATGCGGTATCACAATTTATCCATAAACCAGCTATATAGGCGGTAATTACCAACCGACCAACCAGGCTGTATCCATGCTTAGTCAGGTTAAAACCAGTTTATAATTGATTACCAACCGACCAATATAGCGGTATCCTTGTTAAGTCAAATTTTAAATAGTGAATATATTATAATTAATGGAGATTAATCTAAATAACAGTAGTAAAGTTTTACCTTTCACCCTAGCAGGGGGAAGTTACCTCCACATGTTGAATAGTAAAAACTGAAAAAGTAAATAAAGTAAATTATTATTACAGAAAGTAATTAAAATTACTTACAAAACTGAAATTAAAATAAACTAGATATAAAACTCTTTATTTACATCAGAGAATTCAGAGAGGAAGGTACATCTGAAATCAGAAGAATGAACTGAATTTATAGGCCTCGATAGGCTTCGCGCGTCGCGACGCGACACCCTCTGCGTGTCACGACGCGCGTAGATCATTGACACGTATCAGATTAGCTTCGTGAGATTGTGACACGTGTCACACTTACGTCGGCGGCTGAATTATTAGTGTCAGCAGCATGTGATGGCGACACGTATCCCAGCACATGTTAGCATGATTCGCTGAGATGTTGACACGTGGCAAGCGTATTTTAGCGTCGATGATGATTGTCGGCAGCATGTGATGGTGACACGTGTCCGACGCACGTTAGCATGGCATATTTTAGCAAACGGCACACGTTAGCACGATGTAATTGAGAAAAACTTCTTTGATTGGTCCACGTGTCCCGGTGAATTTTAGCAGGTGGCGTACGTTAGAGGTCGCGATTCAGAAGGCTTGCGCGTCGCGACGCGCTAAAAGATGATTTTGCCTTTTTGTCCGTTTTTCACTGTTTTAGCCCCAAATTACTTCCAGAGAGTCCTGAAACTTTATTTATTTACAAAATGACACAAAACACATCAAAATATTCACAAAACTCAAGAAACTATACAAAATATTAGGTCAAATGAGTGGGAAATAGTGATACATTTACCACTCATCACACCCCCAAACCTAACATTTTGCTAGTCCTCGAGCAAAACAAAAAAATAAAAAAACATAAAAATAAAAATAAAATTAAGCTAAGCTAAGCCACTTTCGTAGGGATCACAGTTGCATTTAGCGTATGCAACAAACCTTTAAACCACTAGGTTTCCCTAGTGGACGAGTTGTACTCTCGTGAGGGTTTACAACAATGATACCCACAAACATTTTACAAAGTAAAATGAAAGTAAAACTAATGCACACAAAAGCAAAAAGACAAGAGAAAATAGAATAAAGAAGTTAGTGATTAAGTAGGTGAAACTTCTATTCCAAGTTACTAGTTATTTTCTTTCTTTCTAAATTACCGAATAAGTAAATTCTTTATTTTTTTTACCATTCTTCATATACCCAACCAACAAAATACTAATCAACTCATTTTGCCCACAATAGTTACAAGTGCAGTTGAGAAGAGAGTAATATTTTTGTCATAAAGTTTTATCAGAATTCACACCTTTTTGCAACAATGGAATAATTTTTCTGATTTTTCTGATTTTTTCTTTCTTTTTGATTTTTTTTTATATACAATATCATCTGTCTATGTAGCGAGCTTTAGGCCAATGACTCCCAAACTAGTTGGCTTTAGGGCATCAGGTGTTAAGACACCCCTACGGACTTAATTACTTAGACTTCAGATATATATATTTTTGCAACATCCTTGATCCATGGAGCGAGCTTTGGGCCAGTGACTCCCAAACCAGTTGGTTTTAGGGCACTAGGTGTTAAAACACCCTTACAGACTTAATAACTCGGATCTCTGATGTTTATTTATTTATTATTTATTTATTATTTTATTATCCCATTGCTTTTTGAAATGATTCCTCCAATTAAACTAGAGCACTGAAAATTGAAAACTTTTCAATTACAACTCATGTCCATATGTTACCATGCACGTTGATAATACCCGTAAACTGAGCATATGAAGATCCATTTTATTCAGTATTATGGAGAACTCACAAATTAAATAATTTAAAAGGAAATAAACAATAATTAACTTGTTCCAAAATAGGTTTGAGATACGTCTCAGGAGTGGAAACTCCTTACACGGCTATCTCACACCAATTTCAACCGATTAATCAAATTAAAAACATAAAAATCAATTTGTTTTTTTTTTAATATTTTTAAAATTTTTCAATTTTTTTGTATTTTTCGAAAAATTTTGGATTAAAATAACATACAAACAAGATACTAATCAACTATTCCCCACCCCCAAACCTAAATGAGACTTGTCCCCAATGTCTTGAAAAGTAGAAGCTGAGTTCAGAAGATAGTACCTGGTTAGCTGAAATTCTACATCTAGAAAGGAAATTAAAGGTTGAGATCCAAATTTATTCGACCCTTCTTACCACAATCATCATCGGACCATTTTATCTTTGAAAGGATAGGGTCAATCTGTGGTTCAAAGGCTAAGATTTGGTCAATTAAATCCTGGGCAGTTCTGGCAGTGAAGAGGAGTTCTTTCAGAAGTTTTGACACGAACCCATTTCTCTGGGCATCATCAAGAAATACACAAAGAAAATCATAAAATCCATCTGCGTTGAACAATCCAATTGGTTTCTGGGGTATGTTCAAGTTCGCCCAAGAGAGCACTGTAAAAATCTCCTCCAACGTACCCAAACCACCTGGCAAAGCAATAAAAGCATCAACACGGTTAATCATTTCCACCAGTCGTTCAGACATACCTGGCACGATAAGTTCTTCTCCGTTTGATGATCCTATAAGATCCGCCTCTGCCAAGGGTTTTGGGATGATTCCCAGAACTTGACTGCCTTCATCCTGTACGGCCTTTGAAACGATCCCCATTAGTCCAAGACTGCCTCTGCCATATACTAGGTGCATATTCTTCTCAGCTATGACTCGTCCCAATTCCTATACTACTGCTACGTATTATGTCTTAGTACCAACACTAGTACCGCAAAACACACAAATGTTTTCAACTCGTCTTCTTGAAATGGCTTCCACTTTTATCTGGATGCCTTCAAAAGTGCAATTATGAATTGAATTTATAACACCTGAAAAGGGTGAGTAAAAATAATAGCACTAGTACCTGCCAATTGACAATTATTAGTTAAATAGTAAAATAAATCGTGATAGTCAAAAAGGTCTGGACCCTGTCGGAGAAAATAAAATAAAAAATCACAATTATTAGGAAAAAAACAAAGAGATATAATATTTACAAGAAAAGAACCGGCTTGAATGACGTCTATTTGTCAGGGACAAGCTTCTCATCCAATTTTCTTATAAATTGGCAAACAGGGTCCTTTTGATTCAGATTCCCGAGACTTAACTGTTCTCTTTCTCTTTGGAATTGTGTATATAACACGCGAATTTCATGATACACATATCCACTCGGATGCCTCTCAAGAGTTTTAGATATGTCATCCAAAGACTCCTTACTCAAGCCATCTCTAATGAAATTAATCTTATCTTTACAGTTATCAGACACTATTCCTAAAGAATGACAACGAATATCACAAAACATACGAGCACATTTATAGTATACACCCATTCTTTTAGCTCTTCTCTTTTTAGCATAGGTACTTCTTCCTAAACCTGGTAGATGTGAAATAAAAGAGTCATAAGACTCACCTGCCAATCGGACCCGTGCTTCAATAATCTAACGAATGTCAGTTGGAATACCTTTGATCATCAGTAGTCTCATTAGTTCCAAGCGAGCTTTGTAGACTTTCATCAGAGATTTTTGAGGGAGAGAAGGAAATTACTTGTGAAGATTTGCGAGAACTTCTTCCATCATGAAATGACTTTACCTACAAAAATAAAACACACCAGATCACAATATATACACAAATTGCATGGGTTGCCTCCCTACGAGTGCTAAGTTTAACGTCGTCAGCTAGACGCGACTTCTCGAATGTTTGGCTGGATCTGAAAGTGTGACACTTTCTTTTTTTCGTTCAAATGATTCTCCCCAGTAGTGCTTGACACGCTGACTGTTAACCTTGAATGTTTCATTGGTGTTGGGATCAAGTAACTCAACAGCTCCATATGGTAAAACCTGAGTGATCACAAATGGACCTGACCACCTTGATTTCAACTTTCCAGGGAAAAGTTTCAACCGTGAATTGTACAACAACACCTGCTGCCTTAGTTCCAATTGTTTGAGCACTATTTTTCGGTCATGCCATTTCTTGGTCTTTTCTTTGTATAATCTTGCATTCTCATAAGCTTGTAGATGAAACTCCTCCAATTCGTTGAGTTGGTGAAGTCGTTTCTCTCCTGCAGCTTGTGGATCAAGATTCAACTTCTTCAGTGCCAGTACGCCTTGTGTTCAAGCTCAACTGGAAGATGGCATGCTTTCCCAAACACCGTATGATATGGGACATACCAATGGGTGTCTTGTAAGCTGTCCGATAGGCCCATAATGCGTCATCCAATTTTGTAGACCAGTCCCTTCTTGTTGATCCAACGATTCTCTCCAAGATTCTTTTGATTTCCCTGTTTGAAACTTCAACCTCTCTATTTGACTGTGGGTGATAATCAGTGGCAAATTTATGAGTGACTTCATATTTGGATAGGAGCGCATCAAAGTATCTGTTGCAGAAATATGTGCCACCATCGCTGATGATTGCCCGAGGTGTTCCGAAGCAAGTGAAAATATTCTTTTTAAGGAACTTGATCACCACTTTTGAATCGTTGGATGGCAGTGCAATTGCTTCAACCCATTTGGAGAGGTAGTCTACAACAACCAATATGTACATGTTTCCGAACGAAGGCACAAAGGGTCCCATAAAATCAATACCCCACATATCGAATATCTCAACTTCCAGAATACTTTGCAGAGGTCCTTCATTTCTCCTTGAAATATTTCATGTTCTCTGGCACCTGTCACATTAAAGAGAAAACAAGTAAGCATCTCTAAAAAGAGTGGGCCATAACAAACCTGATTATAGGACTTTGGCTGCAGTTTTGTTTCCGCTGAAGTATCCGTCATATGGTGATGAATGACAATGTTGAAGAACACTATTGAACTCCTCATGTGGAACACACCATCTCAATAATTGACCTGCACAACATTTGAACATGTACGACTCATCCCAAACATAGTTCTTGACTTCTTTGAAGAACTTCTTTCGTTGCTGAGTTGTCCATTCCAACGACCATTTTCCTGAGACTATGTAGTTGACATAGTCCGCATACCAAGGAACATCATGTTGTTTCATGGCAAACAACTGTTCATTTGGAAATGTTTCTTTGATTGTCAGTACTTTGCCAGCTGTTTCTCCATTCTCGAGTCTCGATAAATGATCTGCCACCTGATTTTCTGTCTCTTTCCTGTCTCTGATCTCCACGTCAAATTCTTGTAGAAGAAGTATCCAACGGATCAATATGGGTTTGGCATCTTTTTTCGTGATCAAGTATTTGATTGCTGAATGATCTGTGTAGACCACCACTTTGGGACCCAGCAGATAGGAACGGAATTTGTCAAAAGCGTACACAACTGCGAGTAACACCTTTTCAGTGGTTGTGTAGTTGAGTTGAGCTTCATTCAAAGTTCTGCTAGAGTAGTAAATGGTGTGGAAAATATTTTCTTTGCATTGTCCCAAAACTGCACCTACAACAAAATCACTAGCATCACACATCACCTCAAATGGAAGGGTCCAGTCTGGTGCTACAATGATAGGAGCAGAAACCAGCTTCTATTTTAGGATCTCAAAAGCTTCCTGGCATTATTTGGTGAATTTGAAAGGCACATCCTTCTATAGAAGATTGCACAGAGGTTTAGCAATCTTGGAAAAGTCTTTAATAAATCTCATGTAAAAACTTGTATGTCCGAGAAAACTCCGAATCTCTTTGACTGAAGTCAGCGGATGTAGTTTTTCAATTGTTTCAATCTTTTCTTTGTCTACCTCGATTCCCTTTTGTGAGATCCGGTGTCCAAGAAAAATGCCTTCATGCACCATGAAGTGGCATTTCTCCCAATTGAGTACCAAGTTGGTATCTTCACATCTTTGTAATACATGTTCCAGATTTTACAAGCAGTGGTCAAAATAGTCTCCAAACATAGAGAAATCATCCATAAAAACCTCCATACTATGTTCCAGCATATCTGAGAAAATGGCCACCATGCAACATTGGAATCTGGCAGGAGTATTACATAGTCCAAATGGCATCATGCGGAATGTACGGACATGTAAAGGTGGTTTTCTCCTGATCTTATGGGGCAATGTCAATCTTATTGTACCCCGAATATCCATCCAGAAAGCAATAGAACTCATGTCCCGCCAGTCTGTCTAGCATCTGATCAATGAATGGCAGCGAAAAATGGTCTTTCCTTGTTGATTTGTTCAGTTTCCGGTAGTCCATACAAACTCTCCATCCAGTCACAGTTCTCGTTGGAATTAGCTCGTTCTTTTCATTTGTGACTACAGTAATTCCTCATTTCTTCGGTACACACTGCATAAGGCTCACCCAAGTGCTGTCTGAGATGGGGTAAATGATGCCAGCATCCAACCATTTGATGATTTCTTTCTTCACGACTTCCTTCATGATTGGATTGAGTCTCCGTTGATGCTCCACTCTGGGTTTGTACTCATCATTCATCAGAATTTTGTGCATGCAAAATGATGGACTAATGCCTCGAATGTCTGATATAGTCCACCCAATGGCTCTTTTTTGTTCTCGTTGTTGGAATTGCCTAAGCATCCCAAGATCATTTCAAGCATTGAAAATAAGTGCGAATACAAACGACGAAGTTGCAGAATACTTACATCGAGCGGTTGAGCGATGTGGTGGACAACAAAAATTCTTCTACTCCCTCCTTGTGCATTCGGCAATGAGCAGTTTGGTGTCCAAGAGATTCGGCCATGTGAGGTCCATAAAAGCTCCAACATTATGAGTTTTGATTCCATGCACATGGGTGGGTTTCCCTATCACCTTTGTATGTCTCCTATGTATGCTAGCACCTTGATTTTTTTTGCCACAAAAATCACTCATTTCTTCCTCTCCTTGCTCGGCATTTTGGGCAGAAACCAGAAGGCAGAAACAGCCCCTTGGGCGTGAGATGAAGAGAAGAAAGAGAAGAGAAAAAGTTGTGTGTTTTTTATTCAAAAGTGTATCTAATACACCTTTATTTTATTTTCAAAAAATCAATAATTGATTTTCCAAAATTGGCTTCAAAAGTCAAACAAATAAAGCACACAACCACTACATCACTCAATCAATCAATGAATAGTGACTGGGGTCAATCACTCAAAGTGAAAGACATCTATCACTTGATTGACGGATGATGTGATGCTATATGCAACTAGCGATTTGACGCTTGATGTGACTTGTGTGTCGCATTCGAATTCGAAATGTGAATGCGCTCGCAAACAATCTCGGGCTCTGGTTCGCTAATTCCAAATTAATGAATTTTCCGTTGCGACGTAATTAAATGATTATGCCTAGCGAAATCACTATTTACGTCGCTAATGAATTAATTCTAAATTAACTCGTCCGCCCGAATTAAAATCTAATTTTAATTCCGTGTCGAAATCCAATTTCGTATAATATATCGAATATATTATTTTATCGATTAATTCCAAATTAATCGTTTTCTCTCTTTAAATGATATTTTATCCCAGATAAAATATCTCTGCAATTAATCCCAGATTAATTTTTTCTCTCTTCTAATTAATCCCAGATTAATTAAATTGTGAGTCATACGTCATCGGTGAATCTTCGGGAAGCGACCCATGAGATCCCCAGATATGTTGGCAGTAAATTCGGTCGTCGGACTATCCGAACACGTAAGTATCGAGTACTATGTTTGTACCGATTTACGAGACATGGTTGGCTTCTTGCAAAGCGCCATGCCTACCCAATTCTCTAGAAATATCCTTACAGGATATAAGGATCTATATCAGGCGTAGTATACGAAGTATTGCGTATTTCGATCCAGTATTGGATGATCACGTGCTAGGCCTGGGGCTGGAATTGTGTCTTCCCCGTACGAAGCATATGTCGGATTTCTGGTGACTAGTCTCTATAATCTGATATACATGACCTTGTCATAATATCCCGATAGTTGCAGCATTTAGGAGAACCAGTCCCGTATCCTACGTGACCATCATCTCCACTATGACTGGAGTGATACTTCCGTCTGTTAGGTTTTATCTAGGTCCCAAGATCAAACAAGCAATGAAATACATGTGTGAATACATCAAAGGAGGTAGCGGAATACTCACATCGATCGGTTGAGACGATTTGAAGACGAATGAAGCCAAAACTCCACTGCCTTGGTCACGCCCACTGCTGCAGAATTGCTCACTATTTTGGGCAGTTTTGGATCCAATTTTGAAGCTCCAAACTTCGTCGAATGGATCCCGCCTCATGGGTGAACCTCCCTAACACCTTCGCAAGTCTCGTAAGTGTGCTAGCACTTGTGTTTTGCAACAAAAACACACTTATTGCTCCCCTATTGCTCACGGTAGTGAGCTGAAATGGAAGAAGAAAGAGAGCCCTTTTGGGCGTGAGATGTGAGAGAGAAAATGGAGAGAAAAATGTGTTAAGTTAGTCAAAGCATTTTCCAAAATGCTTTATATATATTTTCCAAGAAAATATATTAAAACAATTACCAAATAATATATAAAATAATCAAAAGGTAAATGTCTTACCAACTTACACTATTTCACCAAAACACATCACTATTCATTTTCACTTTATTAAAGTGACTTGATGTGTGTCAATCACTCAATCAATCAATCAACTCAATCACATCAATCAATCACATCACTCAAAGTGACATTTTATTTGACGCTTGATGTGACGAATGATTTGACGCTTGATGTGACGAATGATTTGACGCTTGACGTGACTTGCGTTGCCGCACTCGAATTTGAAATACGAATGCGCTCGCAATCACACTCGGGCTCGGGTTCGCTAATTCCTAATTAGCAAATTTTCCGTTGCGTCGTAATTAAATGATTACGCCTAGCGAATTCACTATTCACGTCGCTAACGAATTAATTCTAAATTAATTCGTTTGCCCGAATTAAAATCTAATTTTAATTCCGCGTCGAAATCTAATTTCGTTTAATATATCGAATATATTAATTTACCGATTAATTCTAAATTAATCATTCTCTCTCTTTAGACGTTATTTATCCCAGATAAAATATCTCCGTAATTTATCCTAGATTAATTCTCTATCTCTTCTATATAATCCCAGATTATTAATGAGTGCGAGTTATGCGTCATCGATGCATTATCGGGAAGCGACCCATGAGATCCCCGGATAAGTCAGCAGTAAATACGGTCGTCGGAGTATCCGAATCACGTACGTACCAAGTACTACGTTCTACCGATTTACGAGACAAGATCGGCTTCTAGCAAAGCACGAAGTCTACCGAATTCTCCGGTCATATTCATCTAAGAATATTTAAGATCTATATCAAGCGTAGTATACCAAGTATCGTGTATATGGTCCAGTATCGGATAGTCACGTGCTAGGGCTGGGGCTGGATAAGTGTCTGCCCCGTCCGAAGCACATGTCGGATGTCTGGTAACTAGTCTCTATAATCGGATATACATGACCTTGTCATAATATCCCGATGGCCGGCCAGCACTTAAGAGCACTAATACCGTATCCTGCGTGACATCATCTCCACTATGACTGGAGTGATACTTCCATCTTGACATCACACCCAATACTCTACGATTCTCAATATGCCCAGCATTGGCGTACACAGAACCGGTTAGAGTCCTGGACGACCTCAACTAAAGCATATTGATTGTCGTAAGCATTAGCGGTGCAAATCTCAGGTTAAGACCATACACACCTACCCTGATGTCGGACTCCCATAGACACATAGTCATAATACCAATGGGATTCCGAGGGGTCTATCCAGAGCGAAGCTGTTTCCCGTACCATCGGTGAACACAACCTCCTATCACACTTGCATAAGTATCCAATACTTATATATGAGAACTATGATGTTGTGCCCTCACAACGCGCACAAGTGCAAACTATAGCCTATTCCGCATTATCGATGTCCAGTCTCGATAATACTCCGGCTAGGGATATTTAATGATTAATCCTTCGTGGACTGATACTGTCTCATATCATTCTCAATCCAGGAACTAATCATAGGGACCTCTCTTCATTTATATATCTAAGGTGATCTAATCACAAATGATGAGAGTGCAATTTCCTTGTCACATAGTTAATTTGTACAACAACACTATGATCTGTACAAATAGTGACGCTATGGGTCATATTATCCAACAATCCCACTTGGCACATAGCCAGTCACTCAAGTGTCGAACACCCGAACTATGTACAGTTTGCTCAAATTGCTGAGGAAAGGTTTTCGTCAGCGGATTTGTATGATTATCGTCTGACGCGATTTATACAATCATCACATCGCCACGATGTATGATCCGAACGAATCAGATGAATATAGAAGTATATATCTGGATCGTCGATGAGACCTTTAATTCCTTATCCTTATGCTGACGCCTAGCTCAGCTGCTAACAGAACTATATCTAATCTATTAGATTATTATCGACCCAAATGGCTTCTATTGCTGCCTCAGCCGCAGCAATAATCCGCATTTGTTGTTTATTCGGCAACAGTATCTTGTTCGGAAGATTTCCAGCTCACTGTCCCGTTATTTAAACTTTATTGTACCGCAGTATTTAACTGTTTGGAAACTTGCAGCAGTGATCCCAGTCACTTCAAGTTCTCCTTCTCCATAGTTTTAGACATCATCTTTAGTTCTCTAAGATACTAACAGATGTTCTTAATTTCAATCCATGACTATCAGTTGGATTGTCCTGATTGTGACTCCATATGCTCAAAGCGTATGGACACCAGGTTACGTCCATTATTCAATGTACAATTTCTCAGAGAGTGTTAACAACTCCAAATCTAGCCCAGTAGATCTTTATTCTTGAATAAAGGTTGTTGTCCCAGAATTCTACGGAGAATTTCTATGAAAGCCAAGCTTTCACCAATTGCTTTATGGGAATTTCATTATCAGTGCTCTCCCACTAATCTCCTTATATACACAAGAATCATTTCGTTTTGAATAAATCATAAACCATTATGATTATTTCAAAATGACAGTTCCAACAACCTAATGCTTGCATCAATCCAAACATGGATCGAATAACCCGCAAACCTTGTTTGTCGGTTATACAAAATCGTCAGGATGTTGAAAATATCCTCCAAAAGGTTTCCGTTTAAGGAAACCGATTTTGATCTTTAACTGACACATTTCATAAATGAAATGTACATCTTTAGCAAGCATTATCCAAATGGATTTACCGTGGCAACAGGTAAAAGGTTGAACCGTAATCAACACAATGTTGATAACGATACCTTTCCGTCACAAGCCTAGCTTTGTACGTTGGTATGTTGCCATCCATGTATGTCTTCCTTGAAGACTTACATTGTACCAATAGGCACAATGCCTTACGGTACAACAACTAGTATCAAACATAGTTGTTATTCATGGAATCCATTTCAGACTCATGGCACTTTGCCATAATAGGGAGTCGATACCTTGTATCAATTCCCCGTACGTAGTCGGTTGGTATTCCTCAATAAGATTTACATCTTTAAGGGGTGAGATCAAACACCCATACCCCAGGTTGTTTTCTGACTCTCTCCGATCTACGAGGTTCTTGTGTATTCGAAGATTAATGGTATAGTCTCATCCTTGATGAACTATATGTGTTCCATTAAGGACTTCGTGCCTTGAACAGTATTACTCCGATTTTCATCGAGTATCACTATCCTCCCACTGACCACTGCATATCGGTATTCCTCTCAGGAAAACCGCATGGTGAGCAACAATCATATTGTCTCATGTGAGATTTTAAAGTACTATACTTATGGTTTCCCTTAGGATAACCTATAATTGGCACTTATCCAATTTGGGTCCTTAGTTTGGTATCATCCAAACTTTATGCCTGGCATACCCAAATTATTAGGAATGAGAAACCCTGTTTTTTTCCTGTTCATATCCTATATGATATCTGTCAAACAGTTTTTCATGGAACCTTATTCTAAATAAGTTTTGCACTATAAAACATATCCTGTTGAAGGAAATGATAGCTCAGAGCGACTCGTGATAAACCTTATCATGTCCATAAAATCGGTTTTCAGTTCGGACACACCGTCAAACTGACGTTCTCGGAGGAGTCCTCATCTGAAAGAATACCATACTCTTTCATGTATGTTTGAAACTTACTGCTTAAGTATTTTCCATTACGGTCTTACCGTGACGGCATAATACTATAGTCGATGTCTGTTTATACTATCTTCGTGTCGAAACTCTAATAGTTTTCCGATCTGTGTTCTTCAAAAGAACACAACCATAACGTGATGCCACATCCGTTAAGGTCACGAAATATTCATGTTCACATCTAGCCTAGCTAGATATGGGCCCACTAACTTCACCATGAATATGGCTAACAGATCGATGGCATTTTCACTATTACCAAGTAAATAGTGTTTTAGGTACTTTACCTAATAAACTAGATTCGTAGACTTTATTTGAATAGTCAAATCAGTCCTAGTACCCACTCTTCAAAAGTGCGGATATACGAGTCTTGTTTAATTCTGTCCTAGACACAATGCCACAAATAAGTCTCTACTTGATCAAATCAATTTGAGCTATTTATTTGTCATTTTATATGTTTTGAGATTATATTCAAAATATAAATTTGTTATTCACATCTAATGTGTTTATCTCAGTATCATCTTTATATAATGAAACACTTAGTGTTCTAGAATATAAAGGTTTATCCACAATGGATTAAACACTGATATAGAGATAATGTCTCTAGTCAAACAAGTTACATTATAACAGTTTCCATTTTAAGTACATACCCGAAGGGTAGTTCCTAAACTTAGGTATCTACGGTCGAAACAGCGACTTTCGTCCCGTTTCCGATTCGCAGAGCAATCTCAGCTTGAAGTCAGTATCTTGCTCAAAGCAGATTCTGAACATCAATACATATATTTATGTACCACACTAAGTATTTAAAATCTAATTTCAATACTAGTAGTGAACATAACTTTGACAAACATTTTTAAAGTAAGAGCCTTGCCCTTTCTTAATTCCTTCGTGTCTGCCATATCCAAATGGTAGTCACTTTGGGATATGTCAATTATCCTTTTCAATATTTCAGGAACCTTAGGCCAAGCCTTGGGTTTTTAGAATATCGAAACGATGTGCACCTCGTGCTACATGCCCAATTGCAAACTTTGACTTTATCTCCTAGAATAGTCAATTATTCTCCAAGAATTATAAATTGCAATTTTAATACTTCTTAAATCTAAAATTAGATTTATGACAAGTATATTAAATTAAGCACTAAAGTCATCATCACATAAATCTTCCAAAGATTTTATGCTCTACTTTATTTTTCTTAATTTTGGGCTTAAGGTATAATAAGTTATTTTATCAAATAAAGTAACATATCATTTATTCCCAATTTGAAAATTAAATCATTTAAATATTTAATCCAAGATTATATTTTAAATATCCACTTTTCAATTCTTTCTTGATTTCAATAGTCCAACTATTTAATCAATTATTAGTGGTACTATATATTATAATGATTATAATAGTCCAACTATATAATCAAATATAATCCAAATTAATTAACCTCAATTACATTGATTACTATAATCCAATTATAAAATCAACTGTGAACTGAAATTAATTAATTCAATATATTGATTAATATAATCCAATTATATATAATCAACTATAATACAGACCAACTGTTTATTAAAACAACATTAAATTTAGTCCAACTAATACTTTTAATATATATGACGAGTGATATTTGTTTGAGCGCGTATGGCTAGTAATTGAACGAATATTGCAAATTCAATTCTTGCCTCCCACTATTTTTCGTCGAGCCTCTAACCCTCTGTCGAGTACTCGGGAAACCGTGTTTCCTAGTGGGCTAGGATCCCGTTAAATATCACACAATCTTGACTTTGGCCAACAAATTGTATGATAATTAACTAGGTAGATCTCGAAGATCAATTGGATATCATCCAACTCCTAGATCCAGTAGGTGGACATCCAAGTCCTAAACATATCCTATGTATGCCTATATACCAATATATACCCTAACCTTTTTCCTCTGAATCAACTAGGCCTTGGCTTGGCACAACAAACCTAATGATCCCAGTCAAGCGCGGACCCATTGACCATGGAAGCTTCGTAATCAATGTCGATGGACAAGAAGTGTTCTTGACTTTGGCCAACAAACCACAATTGGACAAGACACCAATATGGAACAAAGCCTCGTGATTCAAACACATCTTCGACGGACAAGGGCTTGACTTTGGCCAACAACCCATGCCAATCTAGGATCTTGAGTAAGAATCACTCAATGGAAGGAAAAAACGCATGATATTTTATGAGGGTTTTTCGCGTGCAAATTGGCTACCAATTTAATTATCTTTGTTAAGGTCTCATCATCATACACCCTTAAACATGCATTCTAAATACATAATAAAGCGCATATGAAATAAAAATAATGATATGCGGATGGATACTTAACACATTGATCCTAGATCAATCTCTCCCTTTCTCACTCAAGCTAGCACTTGTATTACTTCTACCCGTTACACTACACTTCTAAAGAAACCTCATTTACATTGAGGGGAATAGGTGAGAAGAGAATACAAAGAGAATAGAGGTGATAAGCTGGACACGCAGGTCCAATTTAATAAATCGAATTTATTACAATAATTTCCAAATTGCCCCACCCGACTAATATCCATCCGATATACATTATTCATTCATCACAACCACGTATTCACACAAAAGCATGCTATCAATCAATCTAATCAAATTAATTAATCTGATAATTTTGTGATATCCAATGTTCAAACAACGATTTGATTTGCGCGAGTCAACTCGTTTGCGAATAAGTACTCAAGTACGAATTCTTGAATTAAATTAAACTACATATTAAATCCAATTTAACATGTTTTTAATGCTAATTCACTATTCAATTCCAAATTAAATATTACACTTTATTTAATAAACCTTTTACGACTTAAATTCCAATTTAATCGCATCGGGACTCAAAGCCCGATTAACGTCCAACGTCAATTCAATTCAAGTCTAATGGGCTTTAATTATTTCTATAAGGCGTGGGCTTCGGCAACCAAAGCCCAATCAAGGAGTAACCCCATAAGCCAGAAATCAATTTAGGCCCATTAGGCCCAATTTAACTTTAAGGTTTATAAGTTGCATTGGGCTTTATGGTAGTGGTTTTGGGGCCCAATTGGATCCAATCCACTTGGCCTAAACCCAACTGATAAAATCAAGCCCAAAAGCCCAATTACAACATTAAAGTCCAATTTCCAAAATTAGGCCCAATTATTAAATACACAAAATCCAATTTCATATTAATTAACCTAAAGTGTATTTCATGATTAATCACCCAAATCATATTTCTAAAACATGAAATTAGTCCAATTAATCATGTTCATTATCATCATCACATGTCCAACACATAAATGAAAAATCAAACCCATTACATGCTTTAATGCTCTCGGCCAAGGAGGGATTTTGTGTCCGATTTGGTTTCAATCCAATCAAACCCACAATCGACATTAAATCAATATCCTAAATGATTTCCAACACATCCAATTGTTCAAAGATCAAAATTGCCAAGACATTAGGGCATATACCTATTCGGCCAACATGAAGATTTTGGGGTTTTATGTTCAATTCAAAATTCAATCCAATCAAATTTTCCGTTGCGTCGTAATTAAATGATTACGCCTAGCGAATTCACTATTCACGTCGCTAACGAATTAATTCTAAATTAATTCGTTTGCCCGAATTAAAATCTAATTTTAATTTCGCGTCGAAATCTAATTTCGTTTAATATATCGAATATATTAATTTACCGATTAATTCTAATTAATCATTCTCTCTCTTTAGACGATATTTTATCCCAGATAAAATATCTCCGTATTAATCCTAGATTAATTCTCTCTCTCTTCTATATAATCCCATATTATTAATGAGTGCGAGTTATGCGTCATCGGTGCATTATCGGGAAGCGACCCATGAGATCCCCGGATAAGTCAGCAGTAAATACGGTCGTCGGAGTATCCGAATCACGTACGTACCAAGTACTACGTTCTACCGATTTACGAGACAAGATCGGCTTCTAGCAAAGCACGAAGTCTACCGAATTCTCTGGTCATATTCATCTAAGAATATTTAAGATCTATATCAAGCGTAGTATACCAAGTATCGTGTATATGGTCCAGTATCGGATAGTCACGTGCTAGGGCTGGGGCTGGATAAGTGTCTGCCCCGTCCGAAGCACATGTCGGATGTCTGGTAACTAGTCTCTATAATCGGATATACATGACCTTGTCATAATATCCCGATGGCCGGCCAGCACTTAAGAGCACTAATACCGTATCCTGCGTGACATCATCTCCACTATGACTGGAGTGATACTTCCGTCTTGACATCACACCCAATACTCTACGATTCTCAATATGCCCAGCATTGGCGTACACAGAACCGGTTAGAGTCCTGGACGACCTCAACTAAAGCATATTGATTGTCGTAAGCATTAGCGGTGCAAATCTCAGGTTAAGACCATACACACCTACCCTGATGTCGGACTCCCATAGACACATAGTCATAATACCAATGAGATTCCGAGGGGTCTATCCAGAGTGAAGCTGTTTCCCGTACCATCGGTGAAACACAACCTCCTATCGCACTTGCATAAGTATCCAATACTTATATATATGAGAACTATGTCGTTGTGCCCTCACAACGCGCACAGTGCAATACTAGCCTATTCCGCATTATCGATGTCCAGACTCGATAATACTCCGGCTAGGGATATTTAATGATTAATCCTTCGTGGACTGATACTGTCTCATATCATTCTCAATCCAGGAACTAATCATAGGGACCTCTCTTCATTTATATATCTAAGGAGATCTAATCACAAATGATGAGAGTGCAATTTCCTTGTCACATAGTTAATTTGTACAACAACACTATGATCTGTACAAATAGTGACGCTATGGGTCATATTATCCAACACCGTCTTGACATCACACCCAACACACTACGATTCTCGATATACCCAGAAGAGGCGTACACAGAAACCAGTTAAAGCCCTGGACGACCAAAACCAAAGTATATTGATTGTCGTAAGTATTAGCGGTGCAAGTCTCAAGTTAAGACCAAATACACCTACCCTGATTTCGGACTTCCATAGACACATAATCATACTACCAATGGAATTCTGAGGGGGTCTATCCTGAGCGAAGCTGTTTCCCGTACCATCGGTAAAACACAACCTCCTATTACACTTGCATGAGTATCCTATACCCAAATATATGAGAACTATGTCGTTGTGCCCTCGCAACGCGCACAAGAGTAATACTAGTCTTTTACGCATTTATCATGTCCAATCTCGATAATACTCTGACTAGGGATATTTAATGATTTATCCTTCGTGGACTGATACTGTCTCATATCATTCTCAATCCAGGAACAAATCATTTGGACCTCCTATCAATTATACATCTTAGTGATCTAATCATAAATGATAAGAGTGCAATCTCATTTGTCACATAGTTAATTTGTACAACAACACGATGATCTGTACAAATAGTGATGCTATGGGTCATAATGTCCAACAATCTCCCACTTGGCCTATAGCCAGTCACTCGAGTGTCTTACACCCGAACTATGTACGGTTGGCTCAAATTGCTGAGGAAAGGTTTCGTCAGCGGATTTGCATGATTATCATCTGATGTGATTTATTCGATCATCACATCGCCATGATGTATGATCCGAACGAATCAGATGAATATCGAAGTATATATATCTGGATCGTTGATGAGACCATTAATTCTTTAGCCTGTGCTGACACCTAGCTCAGTTTCTAACAGAATTATATCTAATCTAATTAGATTTGTTATTGACCCAAATGGCTTCTATTGCTGCCTCAGCTGCAGCAATAACCCGCATTTGTTGTTTATTCGGTAATAGTATCTTGCTTGGAAGATTTCCAGCTCACTGTACCGTTATTCAAACTGTATAGTACCGTTGTTATGACTTGTAGTCGTTTTATTGGTTTGGGAAACTTGCAGTAGTGATCCCAGTCACTTTAAGTTCACCATCTCCATAGTTTAAAACAGCATCCTTAGATCACTAAGATATTAATGAATGTTCTTAACATCAATCCAGTGACCATCACTTGGGTTCGCCCGATTGTGAATCAATATGCTCAAAGCATATGAGACACCAGGTCATGTACATTTTCAATGTACGAGTTCTCGGAGAGTGTTAACAACTTTAGATCTATCCTAGTAGATCTTTATTCCTCGAATAAAGGTTATTTCTCCCAAGAATTCTACGGAGAATTTTCTCGAAAGCCAAGCTTTCACCGATTATTATTATGGAATATCATTTCCAAGAAAAGAAATGACATTTTCATTATTTTATAGGACATTTATTGTCAGTGCGCTCCCACTAACCTCCTTATACACAAGAATCTTTTCGTTTTGAATTAAATCATAAACTATTATGATTACATCAAAACGATAGTTCCAAGAACTCAATGTTTGCTTCAATCCAAACATGGATCAAATAACCTGCAAACCTTGTTTGCTAGTTTTGGTACGACAAAATCGTCAGGATGTTGTAAACATCCTCCGAAAGGTTTCCTTTTAAGGAAAGCGATTTTCCCGTCCAGCTGTCATATTTCATAAATGAAACATGCAGCGTTAGCAAGCATTATCCAAATGGATACACCGTGGCAACAGGTAAAAGGTTTCGTCATAATCGACAAAATGTTGATAACGATACCTTTTCCCAATAAGCCTAGCTTAGTACGTTGGTATGTTGCCTTCCATGTATGTCTTCCTTGAAGACTTATATAGTACCTATAGGCACAATGCCTTGTGGTACATCAACTAGTATCCAAACTTGTTGATATACATGGAATCCATTTCGGACTCGTGACACTTTGCCATAATAGGGAGTCGATACCTTGTATCACTTCCTCATACGTAGTCAGTTGGTATTCCTCAATAAGATTGACATCTTTATGAGGTGAGATCAGAAACCCATACCCTAGGTTGTTTTCTGACTCTTTCCGACATACGCGGTTCTTGTGTATTTGAAGATTACTGGTATAGTTTCATCCTTGATGAACTATATGTGTTCCATTAAGGATTCGGTGCCTGGAATAGTATTACTCCAATTTTCATCGAATTTTACTATCCTCCCACTTACCACTGCATATAGGTATTCCTCTTAGGAAAACCGCTTGGCGAGCAACAATTAAAATTATTCTCTTGTGAGTTGTATAAGTACTATACTTTTGGTTTCCCTTGGATAACCTACAATTGGCACTTATCCAATTTGGGTTCTAGTTTGGTATCATCCAAATATATGCCTAGCATACCCAAATTATCAGGAATGAGAAACCCAGTTTCTTTCCTGTTCATATCTAATATGAAATCAGTCTAACAGATTTTTATGGAACCTTATTCTAAATAAACTCTGCACTGTTAATGCTTATCCGTTGAAGGAAATGGTAGCTCAGAGCGACTCATGATTAACCTTATCATGTCCAACAAAATTCGGTTACTCAGTTCGGACACACCGTCAAATTGACGTGTTCCGGGAGGAGTCCTCATTGAAAGAATACTATACTCTTTCAAGTTTATGAGAAACTTATTGCTTAAGTACTTTCCATTACGGTCTTACCGTGACAGTTTAATACTTTAGCCGATCTGTTTGTCTATTTCGTGTCGAAACTTTAAAAGTTTCCGATTTGTGTTTCGAAAGAAACACATAACCATAACGCGATGCCACATTCGTAAAGGTCATGAAACATTCATATCCACTTCTAGCCTAGCTAGATATGGGCCCACTTGCTTCACTATGAACTAGGGCTAACAGATCGGTGGCATTTGCACTTTTACCAAGTAAATGTGTTATAGGCACATTGCCCAATAAACTAGATTCGTAGACTTTATTTGAATGGAATCAAATCAGTCCTAGTACCCACTCTTCAAAAGTGTGGATATACGATTCTTGTTTAATTGTGTCCCAGACAACAATGCCACAATTAAGTTTCATCTGATCAAATCAGTTTGAGCTATTGTTTGTCATGTTTTACATCTGAGATTTATTTATATTCAAAATATAAATTCTGTTATTCACATCTAATGTGTTTATCTCAATATCATCTTTATAAAATAAAACACTTTAGTGTTCTAGAATATAAAGGTCAATCCGCAATGGATTAAACACTGATATAGAGATAATGTTTCTAGTCAAACTAGTTACATTATAACAGTTTCTAAATTTAAGTACATACCCGAGGGTAGTTCCTAAATTTAGGTATCCACGATTGAAACAGCGACTTTCGTCCCGTTTTCGTTTCGCAGATGAATCTCAATCTGAAGTCAGTATCCTGCTCATAGCAGATTCTGAACATCAATACATATTTATGTATCACACTAAGTATTTAAAATCCAATTTCAATACTAGTAATGAACATAATTATGACAAACATATTTGAAGTCAGAGCCTTGCTCGTCTTCAATTCCTTCATGTCTACTTTGTTCAAACGGCAGTCACGCTTCCGCGATCCCGTTTGCCACAATTTAGGCAGACATTTTGGGATATGTCATTTATCTTCCCAGAAGATTATAATGATTTTACCTTTGCCCTTTTCCACACTCCAGAAGCCTTTGGCTAAGCCTAAGGTTTCTTGAATATCGAAGTAAGGTGCGTCTTGCGCTTCTTGCCTTTTTGCAAACTTTGACTTTGTCTCCTTGAGAATAGTCATTAACTCTCCAAGAGTTATTATTGCAATTTAGTACATCCAAAATCTAAGTATAGATTTATGAAGATCCTTCAATTTCATTATCATACATTAAGGATCTAACCCTTAGTTCTGATAAATAAATTAAGGAGTCTACTGCGACAAGCTTAATGGATTAAGCACTAAAGTTATCATCACATAAATCTTCCAAAGATTATGCTCTTCTATTTGCTTAACTCCGGGCTTTGGCCTAATATATTATTTTATCAAATAAAGTAACTTATTAGTTTCTAGGACCATCCTGAAATTTTATTCCCAATTTGAAAATTAAACCATTTAAATACATTTTCCCTAGGATTATGTTTTAAATGTCAATCTTTCAATTTTATCTTGATTCTAATAGTCCAACTATTTAATCAACGATTTAGGTACTATTTTTATAATGATTTTTATAGTCCAACTATTTAATCAATTATAAATGAATTGTTTGAATACAGTCCAACTGTTAATAAAACAACGTTTTAAATATTAGTCCAACTAACATTTAATATATTTGACGAATGATATTTGATTGAGCGCGTATGGCAAGTAATTAAACGAATATTGCAAATTCAATTCTTGCCTCCCACTATTTTTCGCCGAGCCTCTAACCCTATGTCGAGTACTCGGAAAACCGTGTTTCCTAGTGGGCTAGGATCCCGTTAATTATCACACAATCTTGACTTTGGCCAACAAATTGTATGATAATTAACTAGGTAGATCTCTAAGATCAATTGGATCCAATCCAATTCCTAGATCCAGTAGGGGGACATCCAAGTCAGAAACATATATCTTATATATGCCAATATATCCAATATATTACCTAACCTTTTTCCTCTGAATCAACTAAGCCTTGGCTTTGGCACAACAAACTTAGTGATCCCAGTTAAGCGCGACCCATTGACCATGGAAAGCTTCGTAATCAATGTCGATGGACGAGAAATGGTCTTGACTTTGGCCAACAAACCACAACTTGGACAAGACACTGATATGGAACAAAGCTCTCGTGATTCAAACACATCCTCGACAGACAAAGGCCTTGACTTTGGCCAACAAGCCAATGCCAGTCTTGGATCTTGAGTAAGAATCACTCAATGGAAGGAAAAACGCTTAATATTTGTGAGGGTTTTTCGCGTGCAAATTGGCAACCAATTTATTATCTTTCTTAAGGTCTCATCATCATACACCCTTAAACATGCATTCTAAATACATAATAAAGCGCGTATAATAAAATAATAATGATATGCAGATGGATACTTTACACATTGATCCTAGATCAAATTTCTCCTTTTCTCTCTCCCGCTAGCACAAGTATTTACTTCTACCTGTTACACTACACTTCTAAAGAAACCTCATTTATATTGAGGGGAATAGGTGAGAAGAGAAATACATAGAGTATGGAGGTATAGACCCGCCCACGGTTCCGGTTCGGAACCGGAACCGAACTGGAACCGAACCGGTTGGAACCAGAAGGTTCCGGTTCCAACCGGTTCCGGTTCCGACTCCGGAACCGAACCGGAATGGGACCGGTTCGGTTGGGGTTCCACCCCAACTCGAACCGGTCCGAACAGGTGGAACCGTACGGTTCCACCGGTTCGGACGGTTCCAACCGGAACCGAACGGTTCCGGTTGGAACCGTCGGGTTCCTGTTGGAACCGTAGGGTTCCAACAGGAACCCTACGGCCCCCAACGGCTACTAGCCGTTGGGGGATGCAGGGAGCCGTTTGGCTCCCTGCCAAAAAAAAAAAAAAATTAGAATTTTTTTTATTATTATATAAAATAAAAATTACTAATGTACCCCTAATAACGGTAATAAAACGGTTATATTTAGGGGCATTTTTGGTATCAAAAAAATTCTAAAATTCTAAAATTATTTTCTAAAATCTAGGGATACGACAACAACTAATAACCCTGAATTAGATAATTATTTATCTACAAATTTTGAGTTTTCTAATGAAAGTTTATGCAGTAAAAATTTTAAAATCCTTGAATGGTGGAACCGGCATCAAAATATATATCTTGTTTTATCTATTATTGCTAAAGAGATATTGGCAGCACCTATTTCCACCGTTGCGGTTGAGCAAGCCTTCAGCTTGGGAGGTAATATATTGGAAGCTAGGCGATCTTCATTACATCCAAGCACTCTAGAAGCAACAGCTTGTGTGGATGATTGGACTCGAGCTGATCTGAGACAACAAGAAGATGCCCCCGATGATTTTGAAGATTTGTTCGATAATGCTTCTGCAACAAGTGCAAGTGGAAGCTGCGGAACCGGAGCCGAAGGATCAACTGATAATGATGATTGATAATTGTAAAATTATATTTTACAAAGGGGATATGTCTTAAACTTGTAATGGAACTACGTGAGCTTTGATTCCTCTCACCCTTGGAGGATACGTAGGCAACTTAAATTTTAAAAAATTTAAGCTCAAGCTCTTCAATGTAATAATTTTTTTTTATTTATAAATTTAATCTCATTTTTTTTAATTAATAAATTTTTTTTATTTTTAATTAATTAAAAAAAAAGGAACCGAACCGAACGGTTCGGTTCCGGTTCGGTTTTTGGTTCCGGTTCCACACTTGTGGAACCGGAAACCGGCCGGTTCGGTTCGGTTCCGAACCGGAACCGAACCGCCGGCCGGGTCTATGGAGGTAATAGGCTGGACATGCAGGTCCAATTTAATAAATTCTAAATTTATTACAACAATTTCTAAAATTATCCCACCCATCTAATATCCATCTGATATACATTATTCATGCATCGCAATCATGTATTCACACAAGGCTCCCACTATTTTTCGGCGAGCCTCTAACCCTCTGTCGAGTACTCGGAAAACTGTGTTTCCTAGTGGGCTAGGATCCCGTTAAATATCACACAATCTTGACTTTGGCCAACAAATTGTATGATAATTAACTAGGTAGATCTCTAAGATCAATTGGATCCAATCCAATTCCTAGATCCAGTAGGGGGACATCCAAGTCAGAAACATATATCTTATATATGCCAATATATCCAATATATTACCTAACCTTTTTCCTCTGAATCAACTAAGCCTTGGCTTTGGCAAAACAAACTTAGTGATCCCAGTTAAGCGCGACCCATTGACCATGGAAAGCTTCGTAATCAATATCGATGGACGAGAAATGGTCTTGACTTTGGCCAACAAACCACAACTTGGACAAGACACTGATATGGAACAAAGCTCTCGTGATTCAAACACATCCTCGACAGACAAAGGCCTTGACTTTGGCCAACAAGCCAATGCCAGTCTTGGATCTTGAGTAAGAATCACTCAATGGAAGGAAAAACGCTTAATATTTGTGAGGGTTTTTCGCGTGCAAATTGGCAACCAATTTATTATCTTTCTTAAGGTCTCATCATCATACACCCTTAAACATGCATTCTAAATACATAATAAAGCGCGTATAATAAAATAATAATGATATGCAGATGGATACTTTACACATTGATCCTAGATCAAATTTCTCCTTTTCTCTCTCCCGCTAGCACAAGTATTTACTTCTACCTGTTACACTACACTTCTAAAGAAACCTCATTTATATTGAGGGGAATAGGTGAGAAGAGAAATACATAGAGTATGGAGGTAATAGGCTGGACATGCAGGTCCAATTTAATAAATTCTAAATTTATTACAACAATTTCTAAAATTATCCCACCCATCTAATATCCATCCGATATACATTATTCATGCATCGCAATCATGTATTCACACAAGCATATTATCAATCATCTAATCCAATTAATTAATCTGAAAATTAATGACCATCAAATGTTCAAACAATGATTTGATTTTGCACGAGTCAAACTCGTTTTGCTAATAAGTACTTAAAGTACGAATTCTAGAATTAAATTAAACTACATAATTAAATCCAATTCATTTTGTATTTAATACTAATTCATTATTTAATTCCAAATTAAATATTACACTTTATTAATAAACCTTTACGACTTAAATTCCAAATTTAATCGTTACGGGTCTCAAAGCCCGATTAACGTCCAACGTCAATTTAATTAAAGTCCAATGGGCTTCTAATTAATTTCTTAAGGCGTGGACTTTTGGTCAACTCGGGTCAAACCGATAACCAAAGTCCAATCAAAGAGTTACCCCATAAGCCTAGAAATCAATTTAGGCCCATTAGGCCCAATTAAACTTTAAAGGTCCATTAGTCGCATTTGGGCTTTATGGATGCGGTTTTGGGCCAAATTGGATCCAACCAAATTTTCCTAAACCTATCTTGGTACAACCAAGCCCAATAAGCCCAATTACAGCATAACAAGCCCAAATCCAATTTTAAGCTCAATTTAATTAAATTCCAAAAATCCAATTTCTTAATTTAATTAAACAAAGTGCATAACATAATTAATTACCCAATTAACATTTCTAAAACATCAATTAGCCTAATTAATCATGCTTATCAACAACAAAACATGTCCAACACATTTCATCAAAAATCAAACCCAATTTCATGCCTATTAAGTCTCGGCCAAATGGAATTTATGTCAAATTACAAATCCAATACAATTGAATCTTAAATTAACATTAAATCATCATTCCCAATTGATTTCCAACACATCCAATGAATCAAAAAATCAAAATCCGAGACAATTAGGGTTCATGTCAAATTCGGCCAAGCCAAAGAATTTGGGGAAAATGTTCCAAACAATTTTTCATCAAATTGATCCAATCAAACATCAATTAAAACACATTTAAGCATACTAATTCATCCAATTTCATTAAATCATGCTCAAACACATTTTACCCAATTTTAACCCTAAAATATTTTCATGCTCAACCTTGCTCATAGATATCATTGTTTGAATTGTCTAAGCATCCCAAGATCATTTCAAGCATTGAAAATAAGTGCGAATACAAACGACGAAGTTGCGGAATACTTATATCGATCGGTTGAGCGATGTGGTGGACAACCAAAATTCTTCTACTCCCTCCTTGTGCATTCGGCAGTGAGCAGTTTGGTGTCCAAGAGATTCGGCCATATGTGAGGTCCATAAAAGCTCCAAGCTTATGAGTTTTGATTCCATGCACATTGGTGGGTTTCCATATCACCTTTGTATGTCTCCTATGTATGCTAGCACCTTGATTTTTTTTGCCACAAAAATCACTCATTTCTTCCTCTCCTTGCTCGGCATTTTGGGCAGAAACCAGAAGGCAGAAATAGCCTCTTGGGCGTGAGATGAAGAGAAGAAAGAGAAGAGAAAAGGTTGTGTGTTTTTTGTTCAAAAGTGTATCTAATGCACCTTTATTTTATTTTCAAAAAATAAATAATTGATTTTCCAAAATTGGCTTCAAAAGTCAAACAAATAAAGCACACAACCACTACATCACTCAATCAATCAATGAATAGTGACTGGTGTCAATCACTCAAAGTGAAAGACATCTATCAGTTGATTGACGGATGATGTGACGCTAGATGCGACTAGCGATTTGACGCTTGATGTGACTTGTGTGTCGCATTCGAATTCGAAATACGAATGCACTCGCAAACAAACCCCGGGCTCTGGTTCGCTAATTCCAAATTAACGAATTTTCCGTTACGACGTAATTAAATAATTATGCCTAGCGAAATCACTATTCACATCGCTAACGAATTAATTCTAAATTAACCCGTTCGCCCGAATTAAAATCTAATTTTAATTCCTCGTCGAAATCCAATTTCGTATAATATATCGAATATATTATTTTATCGATTAATTTCAAATTAATCGTTTTCTCTCTTTAAATGATAGTTTATCCCAGATAAAATATCTTCGCAATTAATCCCAGATTAATTTTCTCTCTCTTCTAATTAATCCCAGATTAATTAAAGTGCGAGTCATACGTCATCGGTGAATCTTCGGGAAGCGACCCATGAGATCCCCGGATATGTTGGTAGTAAATTCGGTCGTCGGACTATCCGAACACGTAAGTACCGAGTACTACGTTTGTACCGATTTACAAGACAAGGTTGGCTTCTAGCAAAGCGCCATGCCTACCCAATCCTCCATAAATATCCTTACAGGAATACAAGGATCTATATCAGGCGTAGTATACGAAGTATTGCGTATTTCGATCCAGTATCGGATGATCACGTGCTAGTCCTGGGGCTAGAATTGTGTCTGCCCCGTACGAAACGCATTTCGGATGTCTGGTGACTAGTCTCTACAATCAGATATACATGACATTGTCATAATATCCCGATAGCTGCAGCATTTAAGAGAATCAGTCCCGTATCCTACGTGACCATCATCTCCACTATGACTGGAGTGATACTTCCATCTTGACATCACACCCAACACACTACGATTCTCGAAATACCCAGAAGAGGTGTACACAGAAACCGGTTAAAGCCCTGGACGACCAAAACCAAAGTATATTGATTGTCGCAAGTATTAGCGGTGCAAGTCTCAAGTTAAGACCAAATACACCTACCCTGATTTCGGACTTCCATAGACACATAGTCATACTACCAATGGAATTCCGATGGGGTCTATCTATAGCGAAGCTGTTTCCCGTACCATCGGTGAAAAATAACCTCCTATTACACTTGCATGAGTATATTATACCCAAATATATGAGAACTATATCGTTGTGCCCTCACAACGCGCACAAGTGTAATACTAGTCTTTTACGCATTTATCGATGTCCAATCTCGATAATACTCTGACTATGGATATTTAATGATTTATCCTTCGTGGACTGATACTGTCTCATATCATTCTCAATCTAGGAACAAATCATAGGTACCTCCTATCATTTTTACATCTTGGTGATCTAATCACAAATGATAAGAGTGCAATCTCCTTTGTCACATAGTTAATTTGTACAATAACACCATGATCTGTAAAAACAGTGACGCTATGGGTCATAATTGTCCAACACTCGTAACACTCTCAGCAACTTTTCTTCATGCTCCAATGTTAGCGAATAAGAAATAATAACAAGTAATTCAGAAGAGTTTCCAAGAAATACATACATGAGATTGCTCGGTAGTAAATTTAGCTCCATCTGTGGTGGTTCTTCAATTGAGGGCTTGATTGGATCTTTCTTCGGAAGTTCCAGACTTTCAATTGTTGGTGTTGATTTGAATCGGAATGGTTTTTCAAGGTAGTTGATATATTCTAGGATTTCAGCATCTAGCTCGCTGTCAGTCATGTTGGTGATGCAAGCTTCAAGTGTATCCGTGGGATTTGGCTCAGTATCCTGAACGATATTATCAACAGCATCAACTCTGAAACATTCTTCTTCCTTTTCATCGCTTGGGAATTTCATGGCTTTGAAAACATTAAAAGTAACTTCTTGGTCTTGAACTTTATGGTTAGTTCTCTTTTTTGTACATCAATAACAGTTCGTCCTTTCGCCAAGAATGGTATTCCAAGGATGATAGGTACATCTCTGTCTTCTTCCATATCAAGGATAATGAAATCTGCTGGGAGGATGAGTTTGTCGACTTTGACAAGCACATATTCACCAACACCTCTTGGAAATGTGAGTGTTCTATCAGTAAGTTGCAGAGAGACTGAGGTAGGCATTACTTCTCCAATTTGTAGTTTCCTATAAATAGAAAAAGACATCAAATTAACACTAGAACCTAAGTCACATAAAGCCTTACCGATGTAGTGTTCTCCAATGATGCACGGGACAATAAAACTGCCATGATCTTTCAACTTCGGGGGAAGTTTCCTTTGAATGATAGCGCTACATTCTTCTGTCAATGCCACTATCTCGTAGTCTCCCAATCTCCATTTTCATGAAAGAATGTCTTTCATGAATTTGACGTAGCTGGGCATTTCTTCCAAGGCTTCTGCGAATGGAATGTTGATATGCAGCTTTTCGAAATCCTCCAAGAAACGAGAAAATTGTTTGTACATTTTTTTTTCTGAAGACGCTGCGAAAAAGGTGGAGGTGGAGTGATTTGATCTTTTTATTTTTCCTTTGCTTATTTTCCTTCATCTGTGGAACTGCATCTTTTGGAACTTCTTCAATGGATGCCTTGATTCCAACATCTTTGTTGATTTCAGTACCGCTTTTCAAGGTGATGGCTTGACATTTCTCCTTCCCTATGTTCATTGGATTCGGTTTTGTGTTGCTGGTAAGATTTCCTGGCGGTCTGTAACTCTGGGCATTGGCTAGTTGTCCAATTTTATTCTCCAGTGCTTTGATAGAAGCATATTGGCTCTGAAACATAGCATCATATTTTTTTAACTGAGTTAGCACTTCCGCTATTCCTGGTTCATTTGCCTGCTCCTGGCCTTTGTTCTGTTGCTGTTGGAATTCGAGTGGTGGATAATTCTTTTGTCCTGAATTATTACTCCATGAGAAATTTGGATGATTCATCCACCCTGGGTTGTAGGTGTTGAAATATGGATTGTTCCCCTGTCTGTTGAAATTGTTGAAAAAATTCACCGTTTCTTCAAGTTGGTTTGGTTCTGGTGCTCCTCCATATAGTGAACTTGTGGATCCAGTGGTAAGAGTCTCCATCAATTTGCATATCTGATACAGCTTGGCATTGACTGCTGTATTGGCTCCAACTTCATAAATTCCTGTAATTCTTTGGATCATGCTTCTTTTTATTGGCCACAAGGAATCGTTGCTGGCAATTTCTTCGATTAGGTCTCAGGCTTGATCTTCTCCTTTTGCCATCAAAGCTCCTCCAGTAGCATCAATTGTGGTTTTCATCAGTCTAGAAAGTCCATTATAGAAGGTTTGGACTTGAAGCCATTTTGGAATCTCACGGTGAGGACATTTTCAGAGCAAATCTTTATACCTTTCTCAAGCTTCATAGAGAGTTTCTGAGTCATGTTGCACAAATGATGTGATGTCATTCCTCAGCTTTCCAGTTCTGGCTGGTGGAAAGTACTTTGCAAGAAATTTGGTGGCTAAAGTGTTCCAATTTGCGATGGAACCTACTGGTAATGAATATAGCCAAACTTTAGCTCTGTCTTTCAAAGAATATGGAAAAGCACGCAGTCTCATTGCTTCTTCATCTCCTCGGTTGTAATTGAAAGTGCCGCAAACTTCTGGGAAGTTACTGATGTGGGTATTAGGATCTTCAGCTGCATTCCCTCCAAACTGAACTAATTGCTAAATCATCTGAATGTATGTTTTGATGTCACACGCATTTTCTGGTAAGGGAGGGAGTACAATACAGGAAATGAGGCCGTCAACCTTTGGAATGGTTCTATCTCAAATGGGAATTGGTGGTGCAACCTCCAAAGGTTCAGGTTCCATGTTGACTAAAGCTTTTTGGCCTTCACGCCTTTCCGTTCTCAACTGTCTGATGATTCTTTCAATTTTTGGGTCGAGCGATCGAATTTGAAAGCTTCTGGTTCATCTCATGTAGTGTCTGAGAACCTGAAACACAGGAAAACATAAATTATAAGTAAAAAGAAATTAGATATAAGTAATGTATCTAACCCCAAAACTAATAGTGAAAGATAAATAAGTCCCCGCCAACGGCGCCACAAACTTGACCGGGTGCGAAATCACATGCGTAATATGCAAGCGCACGTATCGTTCAAGTAGTATAAAAAGTATCGATCCCACGAGGACTTAAAACCTATGCTATTAATTTTTATTAGGACAAATGATTACTAGTATCTAATAGATTGATTGATTGACTAGGTGATGACTTTAAACTTAAAAACAATTAAATAAAATTACACGAAAGTAGGTTGAGGAAAATTCAAATTTATAAAACTATCCAGGGTTGTTATTTCTTCCAATATCTTTTTAAAGATGAAGTGGTTATTTCATGTTTGTGTAATATGTCGGTTTACTAACCTGGAACACGAAATTATGCAAAAGCCTCTGTCGATAGTCAGATGCAAATACCCAGTATAACCCAATTGAACCATATGTCTATGTCAACCAAATTACCTGGATTCATTAAGATTAAGTTTCAATTATGGCTACCCCCGCCCGATAGGTATATGTCTATCCTGTAAGGAAATCTATTAAAAGGTTATCTATCCTCCAGGAAGATCGTGGCCTATTAAGTCTAAGGCGGAAACCTAAAATTCCTTTGTCAAAATTATTTTAGATTTACCAGATCAATCTTATTAATGGCCAGTTAACAAGAAGCATTAAGCTTAAGACTTAATAAATAAACCTTTAAATTACCCAAACTATAAAATAACCTCTTATAAACTGGTGATATTGGATTTCATCACAACCTCAGATAACGGGCTTAACTACGACACATATCTAAGGCTAGTAAAAACTTAAAAATAAAAGACATAATGTAAAATACTGAAAATAAAATGCTGGAAAGTAAATAAATAAAATAAAATAAAATTTAAGAAAATGCTAGATTAAAAGGATCCACTTTTATCACTACTATATTAGATATATCTCTTAATATAATATATTAACTTGTGTTATATTACCAACCAGCCATATAGGCGGTATCCTGATTAAGTCAGATTAAGTCCAACCGACAATAAAGGCGGTATCACAATTTGTCCATAAACCAGCCATATAGGCGGTAATTACCAACCGACCAACCAGACGGTATCCATGCTTAGTCAGGTTAAAACCAGTTTATAATTGATTACCAACCGACCAATATAGCGGTATCATTGTTAAGTCAAATTTTAAATAGTGAATATATTATAATTAAGGGAGATTAATCTAAATAACAGTAATAAAAGTTTTACCTTTCACCCTAGCAGGGGAAATTACCTCCTCATGTTGAATAGTAAAAACTGAAAAAATAAAGAAAGTAAATTATTATTACAGAAAGTAATTAAAATTAATTACAAAACTGAAATTAAAATAAACTAGATATAAAACTCCCTATTTACATCAGTGAATTCAGAGAGGAAGGTACATCTGAAATCATAAGAATGAGGTGAATTTATAGGCCTCGGTAGGCTTCACGTGTCGCGACGCGACACCCTCTGCGTGTCGCGACGCGCGTAGATCATTGGCACGTATCGAATTGGCTTCGTGAGATTGTGACACGTGTCACGCTTATGTCGACGGTTGAATTATTAGTGTCGGCAGTATGTGATGGCGACACATGTCATGACGCATGTTAGCGTGATTCGCTGAGATGTTGACACGTGGCAGACGTATTTTAGCATCGATGATGATTGTCGGCAGCATGTGATGGTGACACGTTTCCGACGCACGTTAGCATGGCGCATTTTAGCAAACAGCGCACGTTAGCACGACGTATTTGAGCAAAACTTCTCTGATTGGTCCACGTGTCTCGGCGCATTTTAGCAGGTGGCGTACATTAGAGGTCGTGACATAAAAGGCTTGCGCGTCGCGACGCGACAAAAGATGATTTTGCCGTTTTGTATATTTTTCACTGTTTTGGCCCCAAATTGCTTCCAGAGAGTCCTGAAACTTTATTTATCTATAAAATGACACAAAACACATCAAAATATTCACAAAACTCAAGAAACTATACAAAATATTAGGTCAAATGAGTGGGAAATAATGATACATTTTCCACTCATCAATACCTTATTAATGGTATTGTCATTATGTGTATTAGATTGATGTATAGATATGCTAATTATGCCATCGACTTTAGATTAGTCTTATAGTATTATTGGACAATAGGTGGTCCGACGTTGGGATAAGTATTACTATTATAAACTATTCTTAAAGTAAATATTCTTAGTCATGAGTTTTGGAATACGGTCGAAGACTAGCACATGTCGTATATTGGAATTGGAGTTCCAATAGTTTAACCTGATGTATCATGAGCTTTGGAAGCTCGTATAAACATGTGGGTATTGGTTGGACCAAATACTGAATGACTCACAGGTGATTCCTAATAGTTGGAAGTACACACCATCATTAATAGGAATCTCCTCGAGTCAAGTAGCATATGTAATCCTTTGACTATAGGATAACATTGATTTTGTGTGAGATCCTCCACACTTTATTGCCATGTATGTTAGAAATGTTACATGGTTT
This sequence comes from Zanthoxylum bungeanum, assembly GCA_019454045.1. Taxonomy (NCBI): domain Eukaryota; kingdom Viridiplantae; phylum Streptophyta; class Magnoliopsida; order Sapindales; family Rutaceae; genus Zanthoxylum; species Zanthoxylum bungeanum. The sequence goes on from SKCR01029764.1 coordinate 249,415, forward strand.
GGACTCTAGATATTCGTTGGGTGTGGACCAATGTACTCAGTAATCAAGTGCGAAGCAAGATAGGATATATCGGCCTATATGTGTACTATAAGGGGTTTAGGTATCCATGTGAGTAAAGTCACCATTCTTGAAGCTTTGGCCAAATTCAATCACCTAGAGTGGATCGCATCAGTCAAAAAGAATCTTAGACATGTCGACATGAGATGTGCGCCTCTGACACTTGACGGTGTATTCTATGTTTCCTAAGAACAACTCGGATAGCCTATGACGAATGGATTGTTAAACTTATTTGATGATCTCGACTTGTATAGTTCAGAAAGGTCGTTCGTTTCTTCGCGAATTCGGAGGTGGCCGAATTGCATACATATAGCTAGGCTTATATGATGAACGTGTCTGAATTTAGAGAGTCTCAATATGAAGTTTACTCGTTGAGCACTTGGGTAGCTGATTAATTTTGATAAAAGATAATATTCGATATTATAATTATCAATTAAGATAATAAAGTGTTATTGGATAACAATGATTATTTAATTTTACCTAACTGGATTAATTGGATTAATTCAATAATTACACAATGGCTTAATTGTAAAATCATAATTATCTCTACCATTTGAGGATATTATGGTAATTGTAAGTATGTAATAATAGGTTGTTTTTAAATCAAAGTGGCAAACTTTTATCCTTGGCTTGATTTAATTGGATTAAATCAAAGTGGAATACAATAGAGATTAGTCGCACCTAATTATACATATTTGGACAAATTATATTAAGCTCAAATAAAAGTTTATTTCAACTTTTATTAATTAAAAATTACATAAGTTTTGCTATAAATAGCAAGTTTTAGGAATGTTTTAATTAAGAAAGTAAAAGCTTGAGAAAGCTAAATACAAGCAAGAATTAGAAAAATTAGCCTAAGTTAGAGAGATGTTTAGAGAAGCTTTTTGAGGTCTCCACAACATTTCATCTACGAGAAATCTAGATTGGATCTTGGGGTGAAACTTGCTAGCATTGGAATCAAGATTGGATCTTGGAGTTAAGCTTGCTAATCCTTAGAAGTTCTCCAAACATTTCAATAAAGAGAAGTAGATTGGATCTTTGAATCAAACTTAGTAGGTAAGTTTGATCTTCTCCAAAAATTATATTTTTCATTAGTGAGACATATATTGTTGAATTATGTATTAGATACATAAAGCTGAAATTAGGCAAATTAATTGTGTTAGGATACTTTGGAAGTATAAACACAATGTGCTTGTAATTGGGTCAAAATATTTATGTTAGACATAAACATAAAATTAGAGTTTGGAACTCTACATTAAGGCTTAGAGCTATGACTACCATATAGAATCACTTGACCACCTTTGGGTGACCTAGAATTGATCACGAAATATTTCTTATTGGGATTTTAATTTGGTTTGTGTATTGGATTCAAAATTCACGCAAGTGCGTATTTAGAATAAATTTATGTTTTTATAAAAATATTTTATATTTTGAAAAAATTGATTTTTATTCTATAATATGTGTTGATGTTGGTTTTGATGTTAAAAATTAATTTTGGGTGTTTTTGAAGTGTTTAGGGAAGGTTGGAAGAAATTAGGGTAAAATACCATAATCCCTTCAATTCTCTAGAAAGAGAGCTGGAGGATTAGAAAGAAAAACAAAAAAAATACTGATTACGTGCACAGTGCATGCACGCACTGTACACGCTACGCGCACTGAATTTGTTTTCACTCATTCTTGAGCTTTTGGACTCCGATTCAGTCATGGTTTTTCCTATATACTCGTAATGTAATATAATATTTCATTAAATATTTTAAAATTGCACCCATACTTGATATCCACGGGTTAGACCCATTTCCACTACACGGGGTACCGATCCGATCCTAGAGGTTCCATAACTGCCCCAACAGAATGGTATCAGTAGCAAGGCTTAACCACACAACACATGTTTTTGAATCTATTCCTTAGTAATTTTAATTTAATTATGCATAAGTCATATTGGATATGTATTGCATGTTTTAAATTAAAATTTCGACCTAATTAAATTAATACTTGATTGTCATAAATCTCTTGTGATTAGGTGATTACTTTATTTAAGTAATAGTATTAGTAATATTGGAGCATTATTGGATGGTCCATCTTGTCAATACGGAGATGAATGAGTTCTTACTACTTATATCCAAGACCGTCATAATTGTGAGGGTATAAATGCTCAGAACTTAGGTCACTCCGGTAAAATATTAGATGTAGCATGATGAGTTAACGGAATCACCCAATACCATCATTATTGTGAGGGTGTACATACGAAGCTCATTAGTGCACATTGACAAGTATACACCTGGAATACGTCTCAATCCAATACCGTCATTATTGTGAGGATAAGAAATGGTTCAAGACCAAACTAGGAGTCACATGAATGTGATTGACCTTGGAGGTCTACCTAATGAGTTTATAAAGGCCAATACTGTCATTATTATGAAGCTAGAGTAAATGTCATGGGATCCACTTCCCACTATGAAATTTTGATAGTCAGATATCTATTTTTTCCGTTAAGGGAGATTAAGGAATTGCGTAAAATAGTGGGAGGGCATTAATAGATTTAAAATTCCATAATCAATTAGTGTTATTATTTTTGAAATGAAAAATATTATGCTATTGTTTAAAATATTATCTTGTAGATAGCTGCCACTAATCCATTGATGAGACTTTTGGATAACAATAAACTAAAAGGTGTCAAGAACTATTTCGAATGGGAAATGAACATACGCCATGTCTCGGAGTTTGATAAGTTGACTTATGTCACTGTCAATCCACTACCTATTGAAATCGATCATGACTACACTCTAGAAGAGCGAGAAACTTTTAATAGATGGAATGATGATAACCTAAAGGTGAAATCCTACATCTTGGGATCGATGGTTCCAGATTTTCTGAGACAGTACGTAGAGGTACCAGATGCTTGGAGCATTATGCGAACACTCAAGGAGTTGTTCGAAGCAAATCAAGAGATCAAAATTTATCGGAGGTCTAAGGAATTATTTCGTGCTCAACTCAAGGATGGAGGAGCTGTCAGCATTCATTATTGAACATGATCGACCAGATCCGATATTTGGAACGACATGGCATTGTGATTGATGAACGGCTTGGCCATAATTTGATTATGTGTTTTTTGACTGGATCTTATGCTAGCTTTGTGTTAAAATTCCATATGCATTCAATGCAAGCCAGTTATGAAGAACTTCATAACATGTTATGCATGGCGGAGCATGATATGAGAAAAGGCAACCCCACTTTATACCTCCATGGTGGAGATGGCTCTTCAAAGACTTTTGGGAAGTCAAAGAAAATAAAGATTGGGAAAACGAAGATTGCAAAAAAGAATTCCAAAAAATGCAAAGGCGCAGAATCGTAAATAGCTCGTCATCAATGTCTACATAGCAAAAAGTCAGGACACTGGAAGAATGACTGTCCAGAGCTGATAGGAAAAGCATGACCCTCATACACACTTTGTCTTTTTCCAATTATTGACATCTCATTAGCCTTAGATGCAAATAGTGGATGAGTGTTAGACACTGGCAGTCCTACTTATATTTGCAACTCCCTTCAAGTAATGAGGGTAAAAAGAAGGCTCAATAAAGGGGAGATCCATCTTAGAGTTGGCAATGACGAGACATTGGAAATTAAAGCCATAAGAACGATTGTTTTAGATCTCCCTAATGGTTGTAAATTATATTTACAAGACTGTTATTATGTACTCTCACTTATCCGAAAAATAATATCACTGCCGATATTAGATAAAGAGGGATATAAAATAAACATTAAGGATGAAACTTTATGTTTATATGATACAGATAATTTATTGAAATGTGAATATTCTTTATCAAACGATCACTATATTTTGGAAATATATATATATGTCTTTGATGTAGAGCAAAATACAAGTAGGAAATCTGAATTAAATAATACTAAATTATGGCATATGAGATTGAGCAACATATGTGTTAGACGTTTATCCAAATTGGTAAAGGATGGTTTGATTGAAAATCTTACCTTAGATCCTTATCCGATTTGTGGGTCATGTATACAAAGAAAGATGACAAAGGCCCCATTTCTTGTTGTTGAACACCGTGCTTGAGATTTATTTGATCTAATACACAGCGATGTGTGTTGTCCATTAAATCATGTCACTAATGATGGTTCAACATACTTCATGACTTTCACGGATGATAAGTCTAGATATTGATATGTCTACTTGATGAGACATAAATCCGAAACATTTGACAAGTTCAAAATATTTCGAAACGAAGTAGAAAAAACAAACCAGTAAATTCATTAAGTGCCTTAGATCAGATCGAGGCGGTGCATATATGAGTGAAGAATTCAGAAACTATTTAAGGGAGAATGGAATTCTTGCCCAATATAGCCCACCAGGAACACCTCAACACAATGGTGTGTCTGAGAGTAGAAATCATATTTTATTGAATATAGTGCGATCAATGATGAGCTATATAGATTTTCCTTACGCTTTAATTACTGATGCCCATATAATTAATAGATTTCCAACAAAAGCTGTTTCTATTACTCCCTATCAGATATGGTTTGGTAGAAATCCAAGTCTTAGGCGTTTAAAGATCTGGGGTTGTCATGTATACATTAGAATCGCGCAGCGGGATAAACTAAAAACCATATGGTATAAATATAGAATCGTTGGATATCCTAAAAATTCTTTGGGATGTCAATTTTGTGATTGTGAGCTACGAAATGTATTTGTTGTTCCCTTTACCACTTTTCTTGCGAATGAATTTTTGAGAAATAGTGGGAGTTGCAGAAATATTGAACTTAATGAGTTTGATTCCAATAGTAAGGAACCTAAGATGGAACCAGATATCCAAATAGGTGAAAGATATACAACACAGTTCTATGTAAGTTGAATAGAATATAAAGGCCTCATGAAAGACTATTTTTAGCATCTGATACGAGCCTTGATGTTCTCCTCTTGGGGAAAACGGATCCGACTACATATAAAGGAGCAATATTGGATATCGATTCGGGAAAATGGCCGGAAGCCATGAAATTTGAGATGGATTCTATGCATGACAATCAAGTCTGAGACTTAGTTGAACTTCCTGAAGGAGTTAAACCTATAAGATGTAAATAGGTTTACAGAAAGCGAGGGCCCGATGGAAAGGTGGAAACCTTTAAGGCCCAACTAGTAGCAAAAGGTTACACTCAATGTCCTGGGATTCACAATGAGGAAACCTTTTCACCAGTAGCCATGCTAAAATCCATTAGGATTCTTTTAGCCATTGATGCATATCACGACTATAAGATATGATAGATGGATGTGAAAATCGCTTTCCTAAATGGATTCCATGAGGATATCTATATGGAACAACCAGAGAGTTTCGTATCCAGTGAGAATTTAAACTTGGTTTGTATGCTCCAAAAGTTTATTTATGGGCTTAAACAGAAATCCCGAAGCTGGAATCCTCGTTTTGATGAGATGATTAGATTATCTGGATTCATCAAGAATGAGGAAGAACCATGTGTTTATAAGAAAGTGGGTGTGAGCATGATAGTTTTCCTTATCTTGCATGTAGATGACATCCTTATCATAAGTAATCCTTTGACTATAGTCATTGGTTTTGGAATACAGTCTAATTCCTATAACCTATAAGACTAGCACATGTTGTCTATTGTAATTGGAGTTCCAATGGTTTAACCCGATATACCATGAGCTTTGGAAGCTTGTATAGATATGTGGGTTTTGGTTGGACCGAATACTGAATGACTCACAGGTGATTCGTAATAGTTGAAAGTACACACCACCGTCAATATGAATCTCCTCGAGCATAGTGGTATAAGTAATCATTTGACTATAGGATATCATTGATTTTGTGTGAGATCCTCCACAATTTGATACCATGTATGTCAAAAACCTTTCATGGTATGGCCTCTAGATGTTCGTTGGGTGTGGACCGATGCACTCAGTAATCAAGTGCGAAGCAAGATAGGATCTGTCAGCCCGTATGTGTACCATAAGGGGTTTAGGTATCCATATGAGTAAAGTCACGATTCTTAAAGCTTTGTCCAAAGTAGATCACCTAGGGTGGATCGCATCAGTTATGAAGAATCGTGGACATGTCAACATAAGATGTGCACCTCAGAAACTTAATGGTATATTCTATGTTTCCTAAGCAGAACTCGGATAGCCTATGACAGAAGGATTGTTAAACATATCTGATGAACTCGACTTGTATAGTTCAAAAACGTCGTTCGTGTTCTTTGAGAATTCGGAGGTGGCCAAATTACATATATATTAACTAGGCTTATATGACGAACGTGTCTAAATTTAGAGAGTCCCAATATGAAGTGTACTCGTTGAGCACTTGGGTAGCCGATTAATTTTGATAAACGATAATATTCGATATTATAATTATCAACTAAGATAATCAAGTGTTATTGGATAACATTGATTATTTAATTTAACCTAATTGCATTAATTGGATTAATTCAATAATTACACAAGGACTTAATTGTAAAATCATAATTATCACTAGCATTTGAGGATATTACGGTAATTGTAATTACGTAATAATAGATGGTTTTGGCTTGATTTAATTGGATTAAATGAATGAGGCAAATATTTAACTATTCTGTTTCTGAATCCTTGGCTTGATTTAATTGGATTAAATCAAAGTGGTAGACAATGAAGATTAGTCACACCTAATTATACATATTTAGATAAATTAGATTAAGCCCACATAAAAGTTGATTACAACTTTTATTAATTATAAAGTGCCTAAGTTTTGCTATTAATAGCAAGTTTTAGGAATGTTTTAATTAAGCAAAGAGTTTGTTTTGATGTTAAAAATAAATTTTGAGTGTTTTTGAAGTGTTTAGGGAATATTGGAAGAAATAAGGGTAAAATACCCTAATTACTTCATCTCTCTGAAAAGAGAGTTGAAGGATTAGAAATAAAAACAACCAAATATATATATATATATATATATATATTGATTGCTTGCACTCTCGCTCGTTCTTTAGCTTCCGAACTCCGATTCAGTCCCGGTTTTTTCCTATACACTCGTAATGAAATATAATATTTCATTAAATATTTTAAAATTATACTCATAATTGATATCCACCGATCCGACCTTAGGGGTTCCATAATTGCCCCAATAAAAAGTTGCTAACCCTTGAATTTATGGCTTCAACCCCTTTAAATAGGCTTCTGAATCTACTATTCCACCAACCCATGACGTCAACCAATTTCTCCATGTCATTGTCGCTCATGCTTCTTTTCCCCCAACCACACTCCAAACAGTTGCTCTGACCATTGACTCAACCACCCTCTATAAGCAAAAGCCCATCATTCCAACCTTTTGTCCACTATTATACGTTATGTCAACGTGACAGCCTATGGTTCAACTACTCTAATACTTTTTTGTCTGACAGAGTCCTTTCCCAAGGGGATTCGTTGACTTACTCATGTCATATCAGTCTTCTAGAAGCTCAAACTTCCATTTATGGCATATGTCAAATGCTTGTAGGTATTAGACACTAAGACCTTAACCTCGGTCCCCGGATCGGCATGCCGTGATGAATGGTGTTGGATCATATTCATGACTTCTTCTTCTAGGTCTGGTCGGTAAGTTATGACCACCTCGGTTCGACCTCCGCAAATGCTCAAATGCCATCAAATATAGCACTTCTTCAGGTTGGGTCGGCATCTCAAATCTACCTCATAAGGCGGTACTGTCCTCGATAACTTTCACGCTCAATGGGTCCGGGTCTTTCATCTGCCTTCTACCTCTCTAGGCCCTCTTCATTCCAATGGTCTACAATCCCAAACTACCCTTCCTCGGGATCTGAAATTCCTCAGGGAGAGAAACAACCATCAAAATATGTTCCCTAACTCTCGGTATCAACGAGTTGGTGAGTTGATGCTGGGAACTTCAAAAAAAATGGTTATTCAGATCATTTGTGTCCTCGGGTTGCAGTTCGTTACTATTCATATTGCCATGTCCCTCGGGTCAGAAAGGTAAATGTATCGCCAAAGATTCTCTTTTTTGTAATGATTGTCTCTCTTTCATTTTTCACTGAAGAGTCTTCCTAGGATTTCTGAAACATCCCTAGGAAGATGTGAATGCTTAATGGTCTTCTAAAATGCCCATCACATCTGTCGGGCCTTCTTTTACTTCGTCTCTCCAAGGTTCTAGGTGTCATGCATCCATGGCTTGCATGCCAAAACTTAATGCAGATGTGTCCAACCGAAACTGTGGCTTCAATCTAGGCCTTTCATTTGATCTCAATAGACTTGAAATCCCTTACACGTGTCGTTAATCCCATGCACTTGTTTCAATCTGATGGTCAGAACAAGCCTGAGCTGCCTATTTAAAAGTCGTTCTTCGTTAAAGTTTATCATTTTATCACATCATCTTCTCAAAAAAAAAACTTTGAAAGCTTCACACCGCCTTCTATTTCAAACATCCTCTAATATAATCGTTCGGCATAGCAAGTAAGTCATTCACTGACTTCCCCTTTCTTCATTTGTGTTTTTGTTTACAATATTGGAGGTGACCTATTGGTGGGGTTTGTTTATGCTATTTTTTCTGGTTTTTATGTGTCAATGGTAATCTGGGTGATGATTTTGTTTTATGTGATTTTTTTTATGTTTTTGTGTGTATCTGGGTTTTCTTTCTAGGTTATCTATCAAGGGTATGAATAATAAGTTTCTAGGGATTTTTTTAGATGTGTTTGTCTTGCATGTGCTTTGCGATTCACTATTTCACCATTTTTAGGGTGTTTAGAGCTTCGTAGGGTTAATCACTTGGTAAAGACGATGACAGAGTGAACCCTAGCTCTTGTGTGCTTATCTCTACTAACCACAAGATCTGTTTCTAGGATTAAGTATTTTAAACTAACCTTCCTCCTCAGGTATTGTCTTGGAAAAAATGTCAAACTTATAATCCTCTTCTCCAACTCCCCTCAACCTTCTACCTCTCTCAGTGGAATCCACACGCTGGACCAAGACGGTTAACATACATCACTCAGGATCAAATAGCCCTGACACCAATGATACGACCCCGACTGCTTCTAAGGAGGAGAACCAATCATAGCAAAAATGGGTGGCCCACCCGAACCGAGCCACCCTGAGCTCGACTTTGTCAACCTGGACATGGATAGGGCTTCGACAATAACCGAGGTTAAGTTGGACCAGCTGAGGAAAAAATTAAGCATTCCCGAAACCGTCACCCCCCGCGTCTTAAAATAATGGGATCACACCAAATGTCCTCGAGATAACCAGGTGGCCCTTTGCACGGTTTTCTTCGATAATGGGCTACGCCTGTCCGTGCAGGGGTATTTTGTAAGGATACTGGCAGCAATAAACTTGGCATCGTGCCAACTAAATCTAAAGTAGTGGAGAGTGCTGGCCATACTCTATGTGATCTGGAGCCGAACATGGCTTGAAGTGTTGTTCGTCTCGAGCTAAATAGGTTATACAAGATGCATGTCAACCCAAAAGGATACATGGGTTTATACTACCTTTCCAATTACACATGGGCTCCTCATATCATCTCAAATCTCTTGGACATAAACAAGAACTTCAAAGACAAATGGTTCTAGGTCGAGGGGCCATTGGGAAGGCACTAGCAGTCTGTCGGCGAGGACATCATAGTGCCGAACGTCTTTCGAGTTGGAGGTAACAACCCGTCCTCAATCTACTTTCTCTTGTTTAGTTTCTAACCTCCGAATAAGTGTGATTTATACCTACTAATTCATGCATTCTTAGCTTACTATTTTGTTAGGTTTCGTTTCATTTAATGTATTTTGTACTTTGTTTTATGTAAGCAAATGTACATATTTTGGGACGTTACAGAAGCAAAAGAAGCACGCTGGAAAGCTAAATACGTAGAAAACACTAATTCTGAAAAATGGGTGGCGTTACGATGCCACTTTTGGCATTGCGACGCCCTACCAGGATTGCTTCATGTATTTTACCGAGAGTTTGGCATCGCGACGCCAATTTCAGCGTTGGATGCTACGGAAGAAGCCCAGAATCTTCAAAAATCATTATTCTACAAGCACAATTTGGCGATGTTGCCTGGGATTATTAATCTAATTCATATTAATATTATTACAAGTAACCTTGACTTTAATTTGGTTTACTTTTATTTTTACTTTATTTTTTTTAATTATTTTCTTTTGTGAAAGGAACATTGAAAAATAAGCGATGGCGGCTGAAAATATAGAGAATAACCCATGCCAGATGGCAATCCGAGATCACTTCAAGCTGGTCGTTGACTATAATTATTATGGGATTACGCACCCACCAATTAACGCCAATAATTTTAAGATGAATCCTACATTGATCAACATGGTGCAAAAGAACCAATTTAGGGGTTCAGCTATAGAGGATCCCAATGTGCATTTAAGGATGTTCTTGGAAATGGCGATACCATAAAGAGGAATGGCGTGACTAAAGAGACCTTCAGGCTACACTTGTTCCCATTCTCTTTAAGGGGTAAAGCGAAGGGTTGGTTGTAATCTATTCTGATAGGGAGCATCACCACATGGCAGGATATGGCACAATATTTCTTACGAGGTTCTTTCCACCAGCTAAATAAGCCCAACAGAGAACAGATTTAAGCATATTTAAGTAGTTAGAGACTCAAAATCTGTACGAGACCTAGGAAGGCATTAAAGATCTACTCAGGAGATGCCCACAACATAATTTTGAAAACTGGGTTCAAATTCAATTATTCTACATTGGTTTGAATGGTCCAAACAGAACTATGGTCGATACAGATGCTGGAGGAACCCTGTTTAAGAAATCTTCTAAAGATGTGTATGCTCTGCTAGAAGAGATGGCCATTCACAAGTTCCAATGGCCAAGTGAACGATCTACTGTGACTAAAGTGGCTGGTATATATAAGGTAATCCTATTGTTGTAGTTACAGCTCAAGTGTCATCCCTCACGACTCATCTAGTAGCATTGGCCAATCAACAGGGCCGACCATCTATTGAAGTTATTGCTGCTACTAGAATGATCTTACTTGACAGAGGATATCGGTAATTCCAATTTGTGAACAATCAGAACTTCAACAACTATAGAGGCAATCATAGGCCTAACTATTGTCATCCGAACTTGTCATATGCTAACATAGAGAATGTCTTGCAACCTTCTTCTGGCTTTAACAATCAAAGATCATAGTAGAAACCTTCCCTAAAAGACCTCATGAGCACATTTGTTGCTAAAACTTTAGAGAAGTTTGAGAAGAAGTCGAGGCTGAATAATATTGAAACACACATGGGTAATATAAGGGCAACAATAAAGTCCTTAGAAGTGCAGTTTGGGCAGATTGCTTCTTCCATTACTAATCAATAGAAAGGGGTGTTTCCTAGCAATACCGTAGTCAATCCTAAGGAGCGGTGACAAGCCATTACCCTCAAGAGGGGATTAGAGATTAGAGATGCCCTTAAGGTCCAAGTCAGTCAAGACAAAGAGGTAGAAATTCAGGAAGAAATAATAACAGAAGAAAAGAATAGTGTAGCAGCTTCTTCATATAAGCCACCATTCATCCCAAATACACCTTTTCCGTACCCTCAGTGCTTTTAAAGGAAGAAATTGGATGTTCAGTTTGCTAAATTCCTAGACATTTTCTTTAAAAAAATCCATATCAACATCCCTTTCACAGACGCTTTGGAACAGATGCCCAATTATATGAATTTTATGAAGGAGGTGATGTCCAAGAAGATGAAGCTGACTGATTTTGAAACAGTAGTACTCAGTGAAGAGTGTAGTGCCATTATACAAAAGAAGCTCCCTCCGAAGTTGAAGGATCCTGGCAGTTGTACCATACCGTGCAATATTAGGAATCGATATTTTGTTAAGACACTATTCGATTTGGCTGTTAGTATCAATCTCATGCCCTTATCCATCTACAAATAGTTGGGCATATATGAGGCAAAGCCAACCACTTTCACATTGCAACTAGCAGATAGATCTCTCACCTAACCACGAGGAATAATAGAAGATATGTTGGTTAAGATGGATAAGTTATATTTTCCTTCTGACTTCCTTATTTTTGATATGGAAGATGATCATGACATTCCAATCATCCTTGAAAAACCTTTCTTGGCAACAGACAGAGCGATCATTGGTGTACATAAAGGTGAACTAAAAATGAGAGTTTAAGATTAAGAAGTCACCTTTAGTGTCTTCATAGCCATGTCGAGTCCTTAAGGTGATGAAGAATGTCACAGGTTAGACATTATAAAGAAGGGAGTTGCAAGGGATAATGACCATGTGTTAGGTATGTCTCTATATACTCAAGCCAACCCGCAGGGTGAACTAGCAGTTAAACAACCAAAGAACAAAGTGGAGCCATACAAAGAAGATTCTTTGCAGCCACAACTGAAATTAATCCCAAAACACTATAAAAGAGAAAATTAAGAGTCAGTGCTCACCTAAAGATGATCTATAGGAAGCTCAAAAAGTGGTCGAGCCAATGTTGCCACATGCGCAGTCCAAAATTTCAAACAGCAGTGGACTTTGGAGGACTATCCATGGATAAATTGCTGCAGCTAGCCAAAAATTCTTTTTCAAGTCATAACAACCGGTGGATACCAAAAAATAATGGAAAATGAGATTATCCGGTCCACTATATTAAAGCCACCATAACCATTTGGGTGGTTGCGTCTGGTTGAAGACGTTAAACTTAGCGCTAGAGGAGAGGAAACTCTTGCATTTGTTTGTTTTTCTTTTATTTTCTTTATTATATTTTATTATGTGCTATTTGCTTGTTTATTAGTTTGCATGTGTCTTTATGCAAGTGTTAGAGCAAACCACACAGCCCGCACAACCAAATTCTAACCAGTAGGAGCCTGATCGACTCCATGCACAATAGTGTTGTTCCTCACTCTTGTTTCTTTATGTTTATCTTACATTGAGGACAATGCAAGTTTTAAATTTGGGGGTGTGTGCATGTAGTGATAGCTTCTGCTATTAAAAAAAAATTTAAGTCCTACGTAGTAAAACATAATTTTAATGATGAATTTTGTTTACTTTAGATGAAATCTTATAAATGATAAGTTCCCAATTGACTTTTATCTGATGCCTTAGTAGGTGATCTAGGTTAGACTCGTAAGTACTTACCAATAAGATTATAGTAGTAAGAACCTAGGTAGTTGTCAAAGTGACTAGTTAAAGAAATTGCTTGCTGATGAATGACCGTTTGCTTAGATGTCTATCTCGATTTGCTTGTGTTATGATATATGGTATAGTTAAAAAAAAAAGAAAAAAAAAAAAAAAGTTAATCCACCTATAACCGATAAGTGTTAACTACCCCTGGGCGAGTGTTAGGACCACCATGAGGAGAAATGTCGTAAACGGATAATATATCAATATTTACTGCCCATTTTACTTAATATTTTGTATAGTTTCTCGAGTTTTGTGAATATTTTGATGAGTTTTCTAGATAAATAAGATTTCGGGACTACAAAATATTAAGTAAAATGGAAAATTTACTATTCACAGATCGCGACGTGCAACCTTCTCTGTGTCGCTATGCGCATCAATTATACAGTCTGCTGACATACGTCATCACTTATGTCATCATGACATCAGTGTCGCGATGCCCAAACCTTCACGCGTTGTGACACCAAGCCAATAACGCAGTCTCCTGAAAGCCGCCATTTACTGTAGCGCGCATCGTGACGCAAAAGACTTGGCGCATCGCGACGCGCCCCCGACTTAAAGGCTATAAATAGCAGCCTAAATCAGAGGATTTTCTTCATACTTTCTCATGGGGAATTTCCTTAGAATACTGAGAATAGAGTATCTTGTTTGCTTGATTTCAGTTTTCTTGTATTTAATTTTTATTTTAAGTAATAAATCTTTCTTTGTTTTACTTAAAAGCATGAGTAGGTAACTTCTTTCTGCTGGGGTGAAGATGAAACTTTTATTATAATAATTTAGATTAATCTCCCTTATTTTATAATATATAAATTATCTTAAAACCTAACTTAATTGGATATCGCCTTTATGGTCGGTTGGACTTAATTAAATTAATTTTAACCTGACTCAATTGGATACCATCTTTATGGTTGGTTGGAATTAATTAAATTATAACTTGATCAAGATAACGCCTATATGATCGGTTGGTAATATAATGCAAATTTATATATTATAATAAAAAAAATTTCTAGATTTGAAATAATAAAAGTGGATCCCCAACCTCCAGGATTTTATTTCTTTTTTGTAATTTTTACCTTTTTAGTTTTCAATTAGTTGCATGATGTTTTCTTTATTTATGTCTTTAGTAGTCCTAGATGTTAGTGTCCTAGACATGCCACAGGATCTCTAAGCGTGATTCGTGCGTGAATAAATCAAGAAGTTTGCGGAATTAACTTATAATGATCGGCCGTGAATAAATCAAGAAGGCCATTCGGCCATTCGGCCTAGATGTTAACTTACAATGATCGTGCGTGAATAAATCAAGAAGGCCATTCGGCCGAGCTTCATAAGAGAAGCCAAATTGCTTTTTCAAAAAGAAGCAAAAATGGCTTTCTGCCCTTTTCAAAATGAAATCCAGAGAGCAAAAATGCTTTCTTTCATTCGGCCATAAAATGAATTAAAAGGAAAAGGACAGTGGCCACTCTTCATTTACTCGGCCAAGGAGAGAGACATGAAAAAATGAAAATCCAAAATTCATTAAACGTGTTTCTTTTACTTTTTCCAAAAAGGCAAAGTCAAAGTGTGTTGTAAAAGTTTCCTTTAATACTCACAACCACTTTCATCAACTAGATTGACTAGTGTTGTAAGTTGGTGGGTCCCACACATAAATTCAAAATTCAAGTTGGGTGAGACTACACACTTCGGGCTCGGGTTCGTTTATTCCGAATAAACGAATTTTCCGTCCCAATGTAATTAAATCTAATTTAATTAAATAATAATGTATCGAAAAATTATTACGGAACTCGCTTACTAATTAATTCTAAATTATTTCATTCGCTTGAATTAAAATCCAATTTTAATTTCTTATTGAAATCAAATTTCAATTAATATATCTAACAAAAATCTTCAAGCTTTTGCTCCATGATGCTCACGGTTTTGGGCTCCATTTTTGTCCTCTATTTTCGGTCCTTCAAGCTCCAAGCTTGGTGTGCATTCCATGCCCACGGATGAGTTTCCCTATCACCTTTGTATGTCCTCTTTTGAGTGCTAGCTCTTGGTGATTTTTGCCACAAAAATCACCATCTACATCCTTGAAAATTCGGCCATGGAAGAAGAAAAATGAGAGAGGGAGAAAATGGCACAATGCCTTGAGGTTGGTGAGAGGAAAGAGAGAAGAAAAAGTGTTGGTTGGTTTGTGTATCTAATACACTTAATTGATTTTCCAAAATCAATTAATGATATACCAAATTTGAATTACAAAAATGGTACAAGCATTAAAGCTATCCAACTACCACCATCAATCACAAGTGACAAGTTATCACATCACTCAAAGTGACTAGACATCACATCAATTGATTGACTTGTGATTTGACGCTTGATGTGACTTGTGGGCCGCACTTGAATTCGAAATGCGAGTGGGTCCGCAAACACTCCCGGGCTCGGGTTCACTAATTCCGAATTAATGAATTTTCCGTTGCGACGTAATTAAATAAAATTTAATTAAATAAAATTTAATTAAATAATTGTGCCTAGCATAATTAAATAATTTCCATCTTGACATCACACCCCGTATCCTATGATTCTCATCATCTCCACTAAAGTCATCATCACATGAATATTCCAAATATCATGTTCTACTATTTGCTCAACTCCGGGCTTAGGCTCGAGACGTCACTATATCAAATAAAGTAACTTCTCGGTTTTCAGGACTATCATGAGATTTTATTCCCAATTTGAAAATTAAAAGTCGTTTAAAAATATATTTTCACCCAGGATTATGTTTTAAACACTAATCTTTCAGTTATCTTGATTGCTATAGTCCAATTATCCAATCAACGATTTTAGGTACTATTAAATATAATGATTACTATAATCCAACTATATAATCAACTATAATTTAATTGGTTAAATTCAATTATATTGATTACTATAATCCAATTATAAAATCAACTATTAATTGAAATAGTTTGAATACAGTCCAACTGTTTATTTAAAACAACTATTAAATATTAGTCATACTAATAAATAATTTATTTGACGAAAATTTTGAAATGAGCGCGTATTGGCAAGTAACTAAACGAATATTGCAAATTTAATACTTGCCTCCCACTATTTTTCGGCGAGCCTCTAACCCTCTGTGGAGTACTCGGGAAACCTTGTTTCCTAGTGGGTTAGGATCCCGTTAAATAACACACAATCTTGACTTTGGCCAACAAATTGTATGATAATTAACTAGGTAGATATCTCAGATCAATTGGATCCCATCCAATTCCTAGATCCAGTAGGTGGACATCCAAGTCCGAAACATATATCTTATATATGCTAATATATCTAATATATTCCCTAACCTTTTTCCTCTGAATCAACTAAGCCTTGGCTTTGGCACAACAAACTTAGTGATCCCAGTTAAGCGGAACCCATTGACTTTGGAAAGCTTCGTAATCGATGTCGATGGACAAGAAGTGATCTAGACTTTGGCCAACAAATCACAACTTAGACAAGACACCGATATGGAACAAAGCCTTCATGATTCAAACACGTCCACGACGGACAAAGGTATTGACTTTGGCCAACAAACCAGTGCCAATCTTGGATCTTGAGTAAGAATCACTCAATGGAAGGAAAAACGCTTAATATGTGTTGAGGGTTTTTTCGCGTAAATTGGCGACCAATTAATTATCTTTGTTAAGGTCTCATCATCATACACCCTTAAACATGCATTCTAAACACATAATAAGGCGCATAAGTAAATATAATAATGATATGCGGATGGATATTTAACACATTGTTCCTAGAACAAATCTCTCCATTTCCTCTCTCCCGCTAGCACAAATATTACTTTTACCCGATTACATAACACTTCTAAAGAAACCTCATTTACATTGAAGGGAATAGGTGAGAAGAGAAATACACAGAGTCAATAGGTAATAGGCTGGACACGCAGGTCCAATTAATAAATTCTAAATTTATTACAACAATTTCCAAAATTGCCCTCACCCATCTAGTATCCATCTGATATACATTATTCATACATCACATCCATGTATTCACACAAGCATGTTATCAATCAATCTAATCCAATTAATTAATCTGATAATTAATGACCATCCAATGTTCAAACAACGATTGATTTTGCTCGAGTCAAACTCGTTTTGCGAATAAGTACTAAAAGCACGAATTCACGAATTATATTAAACTACAACATTAAATCCAATTTAATTTATATTTAATACTAATTCTATATTTAATTCTAAATTAAATATTTACACTTTATTAATGAACCTTTACGACTTAGATTCTAAATCTAATCGTTACGGGTCTCAAAGCCCGATTAACATCCAATGTTAATTTAATTAAAGTCCAATGGGCTTTTAATTAATTTCATAAGGCATGGACTTTTGGTCAATATGGGTCAAACCCAAATACCAAAGCCCATTTAAGGAATCACCTTTATTTTCCAAGAAACCAATTTAGGCCCATTAGGCCCAATTAAAATTAAAGGTCCATTACGTCATAATTGGACTTTATGGATATGGTTTTGGGCCCAATTGGATCCAACCAATTAGCCTAAACCAAACTTGGACCAACCGAGTCCATTAAGCCCAATTACAACTTTAAAATCCCAATTCCAAATTTGGCCCAATTAATTAAATTACAAAAATTCCAAATTTCATAATAAAATTAATTAAAATGTATGCCATAATTAATTACTCAAATTAATATTTCCAAAACACTAATTTACACAATTAATTATGCTCATTATCATCAACACATGTCCAACAGATTTGAATCAAAAAATCATATCAATTTACATGCTTATAGTCACGACAATGGTAGGGATTTCTTTGTCTGATTCGGTTTTAATCCAATTAAATCCTAAATCAACATTACCCAAATGATTTCAACTCATCCAATGATCAAAAACACAAAAAATCACCATGACATTTTAGGGCATCAAGATTCGGCCAAGCCTAAATTTTGGGGAAAATTGATCCAATCCATTTTTCACAAAATTGATCAAAAACAACACCAAGTCATTCATTTACAAGCATGCTCAAACAAGTAATTTCACTCAAACATGCTCAAATCCAATTTACCCAAATTTTACCCTAAGTTCATTTCATGCTCAAAATGGCCAAGATACCATTGTTGGGTTTCTAGTTAGTCCCAAGATCAATTTCAAGCAAGAAATCATGTACGAATAAAACAAAGAAGTATGTCGGAATCATACTTACATTGATCGGCTTTTGCGATGCGAGGAACAACAAAAATCTTCAAGCTTTTGCTCCATGATGCTCACGGTTTTGGGCTCCATTTTTGTCCTCCATTTTCGGTCCTTCAAGCTCCAAGCTTGGTGTGCATTCCATGCCCACGGGTGAGTTTCCCTATCACCTTTGTATGTCCTCTTTTGAGTGCTAGCTCTTGGTGATTTTTGCCACAAAAATCACCATCTACATCCTTGAAAATTCGGCCATGGAAGAAGAAAAATGAGAGAGGGAGAAAATGGCACAATGTCGTTAGGTTGGGGAGAAGAAAGAGAGAAGAAAAAGTCTTGGTTGGTTTGTGTATCTAATACACTAAATTGATTTTCCAAAATCAATTAATGATATACCAAATTTGAATTACAAAAATGGTACAAGCATTAAAGCTATCCAACTACCACCATCAATCACAAGTGACAAGTTGTCACATCACTCAAAGTGACTAGACATCACATCAATTGATTGACTAGTGATTTGACGCTTGATGTGACTTGTGGGCCGCACTTGAATTCGAAATGCGAGTGGGCCCGCAAACACTCCCGGGCTCGGGGTCGCTAATTCTGAATTAACGAATTTTCCGTTGCGACGTAATTAAATAATTGTGCCTAGTAAAATTACTATTCACATCGCTGACGAATTAATTATAAATTAACTCGTTTGCCCGAATTAAAATCTAATTTTAATTCCGCGTCGAAATCCAATTTCGTTTAATATATCGAATATATTATTTTATCGATTAATTCCAAATTAATCGTTCTCTCTCTTTAAATAATATTTTATCCCAGATAAAATATCTCTGTAATTAATCCCAGAATAATTTTCTCTCTCTTCTAATTAATCCCAGATTAATACTATTGACGGCTGATTTTGGTCTTAAGGCAATATGGGAATATTACTCCCAAGACAATCCTCCCTCAATAGTGAATTTGTTCGGTTAAGGGGAAACCAAAAGCAAATTTAGCAAAAGACAGATAAATACACCAATCAACAAGGAGATTTAACGTGGTTCGGCAGATCAGATCTCACCTACGTCCACGGGCACAAAACGGATGATACTTTTATTACTGAGATATGCTTCTCCGATCTCTCTTTTGTTTACAAGTCTCACAATAATGATTCTGATGCCCTTTGAACATACTCTACCCCTCTATTTATAATAATACAGAAATCAGATTCCTTCTCTTATAAGGGTTCCCAGTTGAGTCAATCTCATTCTTCCACAAGGTTTCCTAACTTCAAACTATCTTTACTCCTTTTTGTCGTATTAAAATACTGATTTCACCAGTTCTCCCCGTGAAAGTAGGATAACTTGTCACCTAATCCGAGAAAATATGACGCTCTACCTTCCTGAATATGCCTCGCTATCTGGTCGGTCCTCATGAGGTCGGTCATGATAGTCTTTTGAACTGAGAATGCTGCCACCGTTCTGATAATGCTCGGTAATCCGAACCGAAATGGTCGGTCACCTATCATCAAGTGCTCGGCCCCTCACTCATGTGGTCGGGTCAGCTTTTTAATGATTTTGACCAAGAAAGGAATTTACCCTCCTACCCCTAGCGTATTCCTAAACTAACATGGGATCTGAAAATACCATCAACATTTGTCCCGTAGTTCTCGGTTTCAACGAGTTATACGAGTTGGTGCCGGGAACTACACAAGAGTGGTATGGCGGACGAACTTATAGTCGATCTTCTGAGGGAGAATTTTTCGGCTCATATTTTCTATTTTGATCGGTCTGACTTCAGGTGCTAGGCCTGAATTTCTTCCTACCGAGGTGAAATTTCCTTATTGCCCTTCTGTAACTTTGCCTCTCGAGACGCGCAACCGTCACATCCTTTTAAATGCCCATCAGATCACTTATAGGGTTCAACGGGAGCTTGCCACTTGTCAACCATCCGTAGATTTCCTGCCAAAAGAAAAAAAATCCGACCGTTTATGGTCAGTTAAAAAAGGCGTCCAATCTCAGCAGTCTATCTAATTCTAAAAATTCATTTTAATGATGACACCCGGCGTATATCTGTCGCCCTCATTTGATCCAACGGCCAGAAATGCCCTGATCAAATTATATAAAAACAGAGAGAACATTGTTACTTTCTTTTACGAATACTTCGACTTCCTTAACTGTGAGAACTCATTCTTCTCAACTTATGACCAGTGAACTCGAAGGGTGTTGAAGGCTGATTTTGGTCTCAGGGCAATATGAGAATATTACTCACGAGACAATCTTCCCTCAATAGTGAATTTGTTCGGATAAGGGGAAACCAAAAGCAAATTTAGCAAAAGACAGATAAATACACCAATCAACAAGGAGATTTAATGTGGTTCGGCGGATCAGATCTCACCTACGTCCACGGGCACAAAACGGATGATACTTTTATTACTGAGATACGCTTCTTTGATATCTCTTGTGTTTACAAGCTTGATCGTAGTGATCCTGTTCTTGATACTGATGCCTTTTACACATACTCTACCCTTCTATTTATAATAGTACAGAAATCAGACTCCTTCTTTTATATGGGAATTTCCTAGTTGAAATAATTTCCTTTTCCCAAAAGGATTCCTAATTGAAACTATATTTACTTCTCATACCCTATTAGAATAGGATAACTTATCTCCTTACCCCATAGGATAACTTATCTCCTTACCCCATAAGAGTAGGATATCTTATCCCCTTACCCCATAAAAATAAGATAACTCATCTCTAGAACATATCTCGCTATCTGGTCGGTCTGATGAGGTCGGTCATGATAATCCTTTGAACTGAGAATGCTGCTGTCGATATGATAATGCCCGGTCATCCGACCTCAAGTGGTTGGGTTACCGCTCATAAGTTCTCGGACCCAAACTCATGTGGTCGGGTCGGTATTTAATGGTCTCGATCAAGAAGGGAATTAGCCATTTTCCTATGCCGTGCTGCTTAAATATCGTAGTGCTTAAAAAACACCATCAACATCTATCCCCTAGTTCTCGGTAACAACGAGTTTGCGAGTTGATGCCGGGAACTATAAAAAAAGATGGTGTGCCGATGAATCCGTCGGTGGTCACTCTAGGAACCACAGAGAAAAATAACCTGGCTGCAAATCTGGTCCTTCATGCCACCTTCATGTGCTCAGTCAATGAGGATCCTGATATCTACCCGTGGAGAAAATGCTTTGCCCTTATGCTGATGACGATCGACTCGGTGGGACGTAACCCGACCCTGAGCTGAGAAGAACATTTGGCTCTGGGGGAATGTCACCTCCCCAGACCAATAAAGGGTCGACCATGGGGGAGATGCTCCGATCCCATGCCGATGATAAGTCTCTCGGTGGGACGTATCCCAACCCCGAGCTGAAGAAAGACTTGGCTCTGGGGGAATATTACATCCCCAGTCCAAAGAAGCCGACTCAGTGGGACGTAACCCGACCCCGAGCTGTAAGAAAAACTTGGCTCTGGGGGAATGTTACATCCCCAGTCCAAAGAATCCGACTCGGTGGGACGTAACCCGACCCCGAGCTGAAGAAAGACTTGGCTCTGGGGGAATGTTACATCCCCAGTCCAAAGAAGCCGACTCGATGGGACGTAACCCAACCCCGAGCTGAAACAAACATTGATCTCGGCGGTACAAGAGCAGACCCAAGCCGGAAAGAGACATCGGTCTCGGCGGTACAAGAGCAGACCCGAGCCGGAAAGAAACATCGGTCTCGGTGGTACAAGAGCAGACCCAAGCCCGAAAGAAACATCGGTCTCGGTAGTACAAGAGCAGACCCGAGCCGGAAATAAACATCATTCTCGGCGGTACAAGAGCAGACCCGATTCGGAAAGAAACATCGGTCTCGGTGGTACAAGAGCAGACCCGAGCCGGAAAGAAACAAGTGGCCTCGGCGGAACGAATCCAGCCCCGAGTCGATTAATCATTGGGACTTATTCAGAAGACCAATAAAGGGTCGACCATGGGGGAGATGCTCCGATCCCATGCCGATGATAAGTCTCTCGGTGGGACGTATCCCAACCCCGAGCTGAAGAAAGACTTGGCTCTGGGGGAATATTACATCCCCAGTCCAAAGAAGCCGACTCAGTGGGACGTAACCCGACCCCGAGCTGTAAGAAAAACTTGGCTCTGGGGGAATGTTACATCCCCAGTCCAAAGAATCCGACTCGGTGGGACGTAACCCGACCCCGAGCTGAAAGAAAGACTTGGCTCTGGGGGAATGTTACATCCCCAGTCCAAAGAAGCCGACTCGATGGGACGTAACCCAACCCCGAGCTGAAACAAACATTGATCTCGGCGGTACAAGAGCAGACCCAAGCCGGAAAGAGACATCGGTCTCGGCGGTACAAGAGCAGACCCGAGCCGGAAAGAAACATCGGTCTCGGCGGTACAAGAGCAGACCCAAGCCCGAAAGAAACATCGGTCTCGGTAGTACAAGAGCAGATCCGAGCCGGAAATAAACATCATTCTCGGCGGTACAAGAGCAGACCCGATTCGGAAAGAAACATCGGTCTCGGTGGTACAAGAGCAGACCCGAGCCGGAAAGAAACAAGTGGCCTCGGCGGAACGAATCTAGCCCCGAGTCGATTAATCATTGGGACTTATTCAGAAGGGAATTGAATCAACCTTTTGAAGCCTTACCGAATCTGGCACAGGCGTCCCCTTGCCAGACCAGCGAAACAAAATCAAAAACTCTGGAAAATAAAATTAAAAGGCGGGGGCAACTTAGCACTTATCCCAAAACAAAATGTTAAAGTGTAAACAACAGCACGGATTCCTTAAGACAGCGTCCTGCCCGAGGTTTCCAAAACACAATCCTGAATCTTTCAATTCGGAGTCCCGGCGAACCAGGATTTGGATCAAAGAGCGTTTAAAATGGTAAGGGCACATCCTCTATACGCTAGGTCACTATGGAGCCTGCGTATTGTACGAGGGCTCCTCTTTACAACGCTGGAGCAGGCACATGCCACGGGGGCACAATCCCTCCCCGTACTGCGCCTCTCTTGGATCCAAATGGTCAATGGATCAAAGAGTGTCTGAGACACTAAGGGCACATTCCTCCTTATGTCCGGTGTCACTGGAGCAAGCAAACGTCACGGAGGCATAGTTTCTCCCCGTGCTATGCTTTCTCATGGATCCATTGATCAAGTGGCCTCGGCGGAACGACATCCAGACCCGAGCCAAATAATCGAGTGGCCTCGGCAGAACGAAATCCAGCCCCGAGTCGAATAATCAAGTGGCCTCGGCGGAATGAAATCCAGCCCCGAGCACCGGTTTTACACAGAGGCCTCGGCGGGATAAACCCAGCCCTGAGCCTACACTACGAAACCTCGGCCAGCGAAATGTCAGCCATGCCAAAATCTGGTGGACCGAAAGCTCTTGATTCCGATGTTTCCAAATCATACAATTTTTTCCCGTTTGAATCACCACTATTGCCCTCCTGAGCTTTGGTGGCCTGGTGGTGAAAAAATCCTCATGTTTCAACTTTCCTGTGATGGCTTCGATGTGCTCCAAATTGATCATTGTCGCCTGTTCTCAACCTAGTACGGTTGATGGAAGCATCGGATCCAGGATCCGGAGGTCTCGAGCCTGAAGTCCCATCCTCCACAAGATGACGTGTTTCTAGCCTCTAGCACCTGGGTTGACCCTGTTGAGTCCAAATCCAGCTATGGTCGAATTCCAGCAGCCTTCTTCCGGATCTCCCCACCGGTGGTGACTGCTAGGGTTGGGGTGGGCTTGTTGGCTCGGATCCGGGTCATCTTCATGATCGGTTCACTAGAGTTGCAGTTGTTAGCACGACACCCATTTGTAAGGGATGATTTTGTTTTTCACCAAGCATTATGTTGATGTAGTCCTCAGTATTATCAACGTACTCCCTCAATATAGATGGCTTGTTCAGTGTACCATCAATTTGCACAAAGTATGACTCTAGAAGCATTTCTATCTTTTTCAACATCGGGGTGCTTGCTTATAGCACTGTGAGCGGTACTAGTACGCGTCTCATGGCTGCCTCGGCCAAGTCAATTTTGAGTAAATAGATTATCATTGGTGTGCTCTATGTTCTGAAGATCTACTTCATGGCTAGTCGATCCCCTAACTGCTTCCAATGAGATTTCAGCGGCATTCCTGTCATTCTTATTTGATTGAAGAACTTCATCATCCATGTCGACTGACTTATTGTCATCATCACTTGAAAATCTGCTAATTGTTTCAATAATTTCTTCAATACTTGCGTCTTCAGCACGAACTAAGAGCTCCGGGAGTCTTTCAGCGCACTTTGATATTATATTGTCCATGTCTGTGGAGCTGGTCACTACTCACTCACTTAAGAGGGTTTGTTGGCACACAAGAATGTTGTTGGAGATTACAATAATCTTTTGAATTTGAGCCTGCACAGCCCTCAACCTCCAGAGGTTGAGCATCAAAGTTTCGGGCAAAGCTTCTTGTGATAGACCGATTATTGCACTTACTAACTTCAGCAGTCCAAGCCTCACCAACAAATCAAGTATTTCACCCTTGCATTCTGGCTGCTGATTATCTGTAATATTTGAAGCATCAGAAGTTTGAGATGTGATTTGGTTTCCACTCATTTTGACTCGAAAGCTTCCTCCAGTTCTAAGGGTGGTAGAAGGCAGCTGCGATCCAGATGAACTTTCATGGGTCATCAAAGCTGAAAGAGAACTCTGTGTTCTTCCCATTCCTGATCTTTACAAGTCCATACAGATGAAATCCACCGCAAAGTCCATGGTAGAGAGGTCTGCGAGTCAGAGGACGATCTATAACGGTCAGAAAAACCTTTTCTAAGGTACTCCAAACCAGCAGGCCCCTTCAAAAAGGGTTCCATCATTCTCATACGTACTCTGATTATCTCTTGCTGAAGAGCCTGTAACTTTCAACCTGAATCTGCTCTAGAACAAAGCGCAAACCCTTGATCATTGCCATGACATGTGAATAGTTCGATTCCTCTTTGGCCTGACATATCTCAGCTAACTCTTTCAATAACTTCTAGCGATTAGCCTTCATTTCATCATCATTGGCTGGGGCAGAAAGTTTCTGTAAAGTGGTCAATGCAAACTCTAGAATCCTTCCAAGGTAATCAAAGTCCAGGTTCCCTGAACTCAACACCTGAGAAAGAGTTTCCAGATCAATAGCTTCAATAATATCTTCTTTCCAGCTTTGGGGAGCCATCCTGCAAATTTCATACCTCACTTCCCTCACAAGTTGAATAATCCGGTCATAGTTGGGCTCATCCTGTTTCACGGATTCTGCAATACCATCCCAAAAAGCCTTCTCCATTGTTTCTCTTATCTTGGCCTTGATAATGTTTGGATTTTTTTTGAACCCTGTGCTTCTCATCTTCAGGATCAACGCGAATAGTACCAGTGGGTTTGATCCAATCATAAATAGCATTCTGAATAGCTGACATTCTACATCTTAAAACTATAGAGAACTTGGGCGGAAGGGAACCCTCGACGTCTTCAACACGGCATCTGAGCATAAAAGGCTCCAATATTTGATGAAGACGGTGGATAATGAGGACCTTCTTTTCAGTCTCAAGCCAGTCATCCTTTGTATTATGCGTAGGACCTTCCTTTTGAGATGGTTGTGGAACCAATCATGGAATACTTTCCGATTATCAAATACTTTGGTAGGAAGTAAATTTAAGAGCAACCAAAGTTCCTTTAAATCTTTCTGTAAAAGGCGTCCCTGTCGACCGGTGATTTCCACCTTCTGCCATCGTCTTACTACGCGAGCCACTTTTTGTTGAGTTCCCCACAGACGGTGCCAACTGTTGACGGCTGATTTTGGTCTCAGGGCAATATGAGAATATTACTCCCGAGACAATCCTCCCTCAAGAGTGAATTTGTTCAATTAAGGGGAAACCAAAAGCAAATTTAGCAAAAGACAGATAAATACACCAATCAACAATGAGATTTAACGTGGTTCGGCGGATCAAATCTCACCTACGTCCACAGGCACAAAACGGATGATACTTTTTATTACTGAGATACGCTTCTTTGATATCTCTTGTGTTTACAAACTTGATCGTAGTGATCATGTTCTTGATACTGATGCCTTTTACACATACTCCACCCTTCTATTTATAATAGTACAGAAATCAGACTCCTTCTTTTATATGGGAATTTCCTAGTTGAAACAATTTCCTTTTCCCATAAGGATTCCTAATTGAAACTATATTCACTTCTCATACCCTATTAGAATAGGATAACTTATCTCCTTACCCCACATGATAACTTATCTCCTTACCCCATAAGAATAGGATATCTTATCCCCTTACCCCATAAGAATAGGATAACTCATCTCTGGAACATATCTCGCTATCTGGTCGGTCTGATGAGGTCGGTCATGATAGTCCTTTGAACTGAGAATGCTGATGTCGATCTGATAATGCTCGGTCATCCGATCTCAAGTGGTCGGGTTACCGCTCATAAGTGCTTGGACCCAAACTCATGTGGTCGGGTCGGTATTTAATGGTCTCGATCAAGAAGGGAATTACCCTTTTACCCCTGCTGTGCTGCTTAAAAATCATAGTGCTTAAAAAACACCATCAACAAAGGGTAACCAGATTACACCGAGCAAACTTTCATCTTTCCGAAAGAAACAAGTAAGTTTTCTGACCGTCCTCCTTGCTTTGCTTTTTCACAAGTTGTAAATCATTGATGTTGCTAGGGAGAGATTTATGATTTGACAGATTGTTAGGGCGTTTAGAACCCACAGGCTCTAGCTTTAGAAATTAGATGTAGACTGACCTCCCCCATTTTTCTCTTATTTCTCGGATGTCAGGGATGTCTGACACCGAGTCTTCCTCTGCAAACCCTGTTGGGCTTCCGACCCCTCCTGTTGAAGATCTTTCTTCGAGCTCGGGGGCACCAAGCATAGAGGACCTCGATACTACCCTCACCCCCTCTGAAATTGAACAAGATACTTATCATCAGAGGATCCCTTGGAAGGACCCAGAGCCCGGTGATTTTAACTCCTCGGGTCTGGACATGGACCGTCCTTCCAAAATAACTGAAGACGACCTCACACTGCTCCGGCAACGATATAGCATCCCGATAGATATCGCCCTTGAAGTCCCTGGGCCAATGGATCAAGCTAGCCAACCTGACGAGGGTTCAGTGGCCCTTCTTCCAGCTTTCTTTGAGTGTGGTCTTATGCTACCACTTCAACGTTACTTTGCCTGGATGCTGGCCGAGATGGAGATCGCCCCTTGCCAATTGAGCCTGAATAGTTGGAGGATTCTGGTCGGGCTATATGTGATTTGGAGTCAGGGGGGCTCGGCGAACCCTGCCTGGAAGAAGTGAAAAGGTTGTATAGACTGAAGGCTAACCCGAGATCGCACCATGGTTGGTATTACCTCTCTGCTTATGCTGAATCCTCAAATATTGTTGTCAAACTCCCAGAGTCTAATAAAAACTTTAAGGATTTATGGTTCTGGGCCACCGGAGATTCAGGGCGGGTTCTGAGATCTCATGAAGAAGAGGTTTCAGTCCCGGATATCTTTAGAGCGGGAGGTTAGGAATCTAACCCTTAGTACTCTTTTTTTTTACTTTACGATAGATTTCTAATTTCTTTGACTCTTCCCGGCTTGTTGGAGGGATGCTCCTAAGGTTTCCCACCAGGTCCAGGTGCGGATGCGCTGGGCTCGGCTATATGCTACTCATTGGAAGCAATTGTTCAACGATGAGGCCTTTATTGAGTCGGGCCTGATTCGCACTGCCCCTCCGAAGGTCCTGGGGCGGATAGGTGGGCCTTACTAACCTTTTAAACCGTCTCCTTGTTTGCTCGGCACGATTTTGAATTTTTTGGCTCAGATTCTAGACTCACCATTCTTCTTGTTTTCGCTTTCTTCCTTCTTTCTCTTCTCTTCTCCCCCATTCTTTTTTTTTTGTTGTAGGCATGTCAAGAAGGCCAAAATACCTTGATCAACTAGCTGGTGCGATAAAGAAAGCAGGCCAGATTGGGGCCGGATCCTCTCGGAGACGATCATCGACTGCTGAGCCCAGAAGAGTGACTGAAGAGGCGGCCCCGTTGGCTATCCAAAGTTTATCTTCACCTTCCAGGGTATCGCCAACAGTTTTCGCCCGAACTTCCAGCCCGTCAAAATCTACTAGAAAAAGGAAGCGTCAATTCGGGGCGGAGGAATCCGAGCTGGTCCGGGAGGCGGAGGAGGAATAGGTCCTGAGCAAGAAGCAGCCCGTCCGGAAAGAGAAAAAGGTGACGGAGGGTTCCTCTAAAAAACAGAAAGGCATCGTGATTCTTGGCGTGGACGACCTCGATCAGGACATTCGGGAGGCCACTTCTCATCTGGTGGCGGCCATGAATGAGCTGGCCGAGGTGGTTCCTCCAGCTAAAATTCCGAGATACGAAGATCTCTCTCCCGATGATGTGGTTACCTTGATGTGTTCTCAGATGGCAAAGGTAGTTTATTTTTCTTCTCTTATTTCCACCTTGAGTTCATAACTTAGTTTGTTTTTCTAATTCCCTGTTTCTTTTTGGCAGGCGACCTACCTTGCAGCCAAGAATAAGGATCTTCTCTTATTCCTTCTGTCCGAGGGTGGCCAGGCTTAGAGGCTTCAGAACCGACTTTCTGAAATGGAAGCCAAGCTGGCTCTTAAGGAATAGAACATAAAAAATCTGGAGCTGGCTGCTGTTGAGGCTCATACAACAAACGAAGCTCTTCCGGCCGCTGCCTCTTTAGAGAGGAAAAATACTGAGGCCGCCAAGAAGGGCTTGGAGGCTGCCCAGGCTGATAATAGGATCCTGCAGGTGGAAGTGCGTAGTGTTGAATCCAAGCTGAGGGCCAAAGACGAGGAATTGGAACGGGCCCGTGCCGAGCTTAGGAGGAGAGAAATTGAGTTGGAGGTCGAGAGGGAATCCATCCGTCTTGAAGGAGTCGGTGATTGTGCTGAAATTATTCTGATGGTGTTTCCCAACCTTGATATGGGGCCTATCCATGCGGCCATCCGCTTCTAAAAAGGGGAAATCTCAGAAGATGAGTTTAAGGAATGGCTCCCCTCTTCTTCCGAGGAAGTTATTGATCCTGATCCTATATCGATCGCCCCGGCTCCTAAAGAGGATCGATCTGAGGCTCCTGCTCCTGAAGAGGTCCGGCCTGAGGTTCTTGTTCCTGCTTCTGAAGCCGTAACTGTCGGGGCTTCCCAAGTTGTCGATGTAGGAGATACTATCCCACCTCTCGAGGCCGAACCGAGCCTTCCGTCTTCTGAGCCTATTGAGGAGGAACCGTCTGCCCCTACGTGAGCTGACTGACAAGGGATAACCCGAATGGGGCCCTGTGTAAACTTTACTTTTCTTATAACAACATTTCATACTCTGTTTGAATTTATTTTTGTGTTTTCTTCTCTTTTCTCATGTTTTTCGTAATTTTCTCTGTATGACTCCCTTCAAACGAACACTTGTGACTCGTCCTTTGAGGGGATAACATGTACAGAATATGGAATCATTCAGTGGACGAGAATTGATCCCGAGCTAGTCCAATAGTGGATGGACTCGGTGGAAAGTAACCCAACCCCGAGCTGAGAGAGACAAAGTGGCCCCGACGGAACGAAACCCAGCCCCGAGTCGAAAAGAAACATCTGACTTCGGCAGAACAAATCCAGCCCCGATCCGATTATCCAAGTAGCCTCGACGGAAAGAAACTAGCCCCGAGCCGATTAATCAAGTGGCCTCGGTGGACCGAATCCAGCCCCGAGCCGATTAATCGAGTGGCCTCGGCGAAACGAATCCAACCCCGAGCTGATTAATCGAGTGGCCTCGGCGAAACGAATCCAACCCCGAGCCGATTAATCAAGTGGCCTTGGCGGAACGAATCCAGCCCCGAGCTGATTAATCAAGTGGGACTTATTCAGAAGGGAAGTGAATCGACTTTTTGAAGCCCTACCGAGTCTGGCACGTGCGTCCCCCTACCAGACCAGCGGAAAACAAAAACAAAGCTCTGAAAAATTAAATTAAAAGGCGGGGGCGACTTAGCGCTTGTCCCAAAATAAAACGTTTCGCAAGTATAAACAACAACACGGATGCCTCAAAACAGCGTCCTGTCTGAGGTCTCCAAAACACAATTCTGAATCTTTCAGTTCAGAGTCCCGGCGAACCATGATTTGGATCAGAGAGTGTTTAGAATGGTAAGGGCACATCCTCTATACTTCAGGTCTCCATAGAGCCTGTGTATCGTTCGAGGGCTCCTCCTTACAACGCTGGAGCAAGCATACGCTACGGGGGCACAATCCCTCCCCGGGCTATACTTCTCTTGGATCCGAGTGATCAGGTAGGTGGGGATCAGAGAGTGTTCGTGACACGAAGGGCATATTCCTCCTTGTGTTCGGTAACACTGGAGCAAGCAAATGCCACGGGGGTATCATCCATCCCCGTGCTATGCTTCTCTTGGATCCGTTAATCATGCGGGTGAAATATATGCGGTCACATTCTCTGCTCCGTCCTTCTTTTCCCGGCCTGGTAAGGCCATCTTCAGGGGGTATCCCCTTCTTTGTGATTTCTGTCTTGGGATGTCCCCTGTAAATCGAAGGGTCTCTGTGCTCCTGTCGTGCTTTTTATCCTTTGATTTTTTGCTAGTCTGGTCGGTTTGTTGCGGACTTGGTGCTTTTACCCCGGATTAGTGTCGAGTGTGCCCCCGAAATTTTGGATATGGCTTTCCATTTTAACCAAGAGAGCGGGAAATTTTTTTTGAAAAGAGAAATTTTTATTCATATTCGGGGGCATACTGCCCTTCTTACAGCTCTTTGTGGATATTTCGAGAAAGGCTTTACAGCGAGCTCCTATCCCTTTGTCGGGTTGATGCAAAAAAAAAAAATCTATTGAAAGTATTTTCTTAACATCTCGGCATTCCAGGGTTTTCTTAATCGCATGCCATCTAGTTGTTCCAAGGTGTAGGCCTCCGACCTTACCACCTCTGCAATTTTGTAGGGCCCTTCCCACTTGGCTCCTAACGAGCCTTCTTCTGGCCTTCGGGTGTTCAGAGTGACTCTTCTTAATACTAGGTCGCCCGGGAGAAAGACGCGAGTTTGAACTTTTTTGTTGTAGAAGTGGGCCATTCTTTGTTGATAAATCGATGTCCTCATGGCTGACTTCTCTCTTTTTTCCTCGATCAGGTCGAGGTGGCTTCTGATAAGCTCTTCATTTTTTTCGCCCTCAAAATGACGGACCCTGGGGGAAGTTATCCCGATCTCTGCTGGAATAACTGCTTCACACCCGTATGATAAGGAAAATGGGGTCTCCCTTGTGGAATCTTTATAGGTCGTCCGGTGTGCCCATAGTACTTCCGGCAATTCCTCGACCCATAAGCTCTTGCAGGATCCGAGCCGAGCTTTAAGATTCGCCTTGATCGTTTTATTCACCGCCTCAACCTGTCCGTTTGACTTGGGGTGGGCTGGTGAGGTGAATTTTAAGGCGATCTGGAGGTCTTCGCAGAGTTTACTGAATCCCCTGCCATCGAACTATTTTCCTTTGTCGGTGACGACGACCTGTGGGATTCTGAACCTGCAGATAATGTTCTTCTTTAAAAATTTTGTGGCCTTCTTTTCTGTGATGGCAGATAGGGGTTCGGCCTCCACCCATTTGGTGAAATAATCTATGGCCACAATGGCGTACTTCGCTTGTCCCCGTCCCTTTGGCATTGGTCTGATGATATCTAGCCCCCATTGAGCGAATGGCCAGGGACAGGATAGGGTGATTAACTGCTCTGCTGGTTGGTGGTGAATATTGGCATTCTTCTGGCATCCTTCGCATTTCCGGGCTACCCTCATGCCGTCTTGGTGCATAGTTGGCCAATAGAACCCTTGCCTTAAAGCTTTAAAGGCCATCGATTGTCCTCCGGCGTGACTTCCACAGATACCCGCATGAATTTCCCTGAGTACATAATTGGCCTCTTCTTCTGTTAAACATCTTAGGAGGGGTACTGTGTAGCCTCTTCGGTAAAGCACCCCTTCGATCAGGGAAAACTTGGTGCTTTTGAATTTTAGCTTTCTGGCTTCCTTCTTGTCCTCGTGTGTCTCCCCTGTCTCCAAATATTTCTTAATTGGCTGTATCCACGAGGTTTTGTCTTCCTCATCCAATAATTTTACCTCGACTTCTCCTACGCTCTTTTCCCGGAGGCAGATTAGAAGGACTATTCTGGGGTCCTCTGATTTTATCGAAGATGCGAGCCGTGCCAAGGAGTCTGCCTCACAATTCTCTTCTCGACTGATTTGCTTAAAGTGTACGTTCCCCATTCTTCCCACCAACATTTTTACTTCAGCCAAGTAGGCTATCATACTCGGCTCCCTGGCTTGGAATTCGCCTTTCAGCTGCTGAACAGCCAGCTAAGAGTCACTTTTTATTACTACATCGTGGACTCCTACCACTGCGCATAGCCTAAGACCGGCCAGAATTGCCTCATACTCTGCCTCATTGTTTGTGGCCTCGAAGGCGAACTTCAGGGCGAACAACACCTCTTCACGTTTTTCTTTTTTCAATATGATTCCAACTCCTTTGCCTTGTGAGCTGGCAGATCCGTCTACTGACATCACCCATTTGCCTTCCCCCAAAGTCAAAACCTGGGGTTCTGTGAATTCTGTGACAAAATCTGCCAAGGCCTACCCTTTTACTGCCATACTTGGGAGGTAAGAAATGTCGTGTTCACTCAACTCCACCGACCACTTCATTAGCATGCCCGAAACTTCTGGTTTTTGTAGAATCTATCTTAGAGGATAATCGGTGTAAACCCCAATAGGATGGGCTTGGAAGTAGGGTCGTAGCTTCCGGGCTGCAGTAACCAATGATAGGGCGACCAGTTCATGTATCGGATATCGGGTCTCTGCATCTAACAGAGCTTTGCTAACATAATATACTGGCCTTTGGACCTTATCGACCTCTTGTACCAGTACCGAGCTTACTGTGTGCTCTGATACAGCTAAGTATAAGTATAAGGTTTCTCCCAGGAACGGCTTTGCTAAAAGCGGGGGCTGTGATATGTATTGTTTTAACTGTAGGAAAGCTTCCTCGCATTTCGGCGATTTCCTTTTTGGCCTTCTTGATGACTTTGAAGAAAGGGTGGCACTTGTCTGTTGCTCGGGAGATAAATCGGTTAAGCACGGCCAGCCTGCCGGTTAGACTCTGTACTTCTTTTACCGTCCTGGGAGATTTTAAGTCCAGTACGGCCTGGATCTTCTACGGGTTTGCTTCTATGCCTCGGGAGCTTACCATGTAGCCCAACAATTTCCCCGAGGCCACCCCGAAGGCGCACTTCTCCGGTTTGAGCTTTAAATTGTATTTCCTCAATAACTAAAAGGTTTTCTTCAGGTCTGTCACGTGACACCCTGGCTCTTCAGACATCGTTATCATGTCATCAACATATACCAGCATTGATGTGCCGATGAGTGGTTTGAAAATTTTGTTGACTACTCTTTGAAAGGTGGCTCCTGCGTTCTTTAGTTCGAATGGCATTACTTTATAACAGTAAAGCCCCTGATCGGTAACAAAAGTTTTCTTCTCTTCGTCCGCAGGGTGCATCTTAACCTGGTTGTATCCTGAGAAGGCGTCCATAAAGCTTAGCAGTCCCTGGCAGGCTGTTGCATCCACCAGTTGATCTACATTTGGCAGTGGGAAGCTGTCTTTCGGGCATGCCTTATTCAGGTCGGTGAAATCCACACACATCCTCCATTTTCCATTTGACTTTTTGACCAGTACCACGTTTGATACCCACTGCGGGTATTTTACTTCTCTGATGAAACCAGCTTTCAATAATTTGTCCACCTTGGTCGCTACTGTCATGCACCGTTCCTGATTGAAGGTTCTTCTTTTTCTGCTTGACTGGCTTGTGTGACGGGCTTACTGCTAAGCGATGATTGATGAATTTCGGGTCAATCCCGGGCATGTCATCGTGCCCCAATGCGAAAATGTCTGGGTATTCCTTAAGACATTCCAGCAGGCCCTGTTTCAGGTTTTTGCCTAAGTTTCCCCCAATTTTTATGCCCTTCCCGGGTCCGAAGAGTTCTATACCTTCCAATTCTTTGATCGTTCCTAGCCGGGCAACTTTGTTTGGCCGAAGACCCGGATCCCCACTTGCTTCTTCTCTGTCTTCATTCTCCTGCCTTTTCCTGGTACCTACTTCAACGCACAGGGTTTCTCACGAGAGAGTGGCGAAACAGCTGCGGGCTACTTTTTGACTCCCACATACGATTCTGATTCCTTCCCGGGTGAGGAATTTCAGTTTTAGGTAATAGCAGGACATCGCGGCCTTTGTCTTCATCATGAAAGGCCGGCCGACAATGGCTTGGTAACTGCTCATGCAGTCCACCACTGTGAAATTTATCATGATCATCCGGGTTCTAGTGTGAGTCCCGATTGTCATGGCCAATTATATCCTTCCCAGTGGGACGATTATTGAGCCCCCGAAGCCATACAGGGGGTGCCACCGTCGGTTAGAGTTGCATACTCTACTCCCAGGCCCTCTAAAGCTTCCCTGGAGATTATATCTACTGCGCTTCCGGGATCTACCAAGATTCTGTCCACTTCTGAGCCGCCAATTGTCGCCTTGATTATTAATGCATCGTCATGGGGGAAACTCACCCCTCGAGCATCCTCGTCGGTGAACATTATGGATACCGACCGACCTCCTCATTGTACCGAGGACCGTTCTGTCTCCAGCACCTCCGCCCCCCGAGCTCGGCTATAGTTTTTTCTTGACCGGTTAGAGTCTCCGGCCAGTGTCTTCTCTCCGGCGATGATGTTCACCTGTCGGCTTCGCGCCCTTTGTCTGGCCGCCATAGCTTCATGGTCATTATAATTATTTAAGTACCTATTCTGTGCTAGGTCTTCCATCTGCTCCCGTAAATCTTTGCACTCGTCCGCTGTATGTCCCCTCAAATTATGATGTATGCAATAAGATTTCTTATTCCTTTTATCTGGGGGAAATCTCCTGAGGTCGGGTTCTATCAAAAGGCCTTTTCCTTGTATCTCCATGATGATCTGCCCTGGTGGCTTACTCAGGGGAATATATGCTTCTTCCCGGACTACGTGGTTTACTTGGGTCGGGACTCCTCTTTCCTGGTCATTCCGAGGCATCGGTTTGAATTCCTTGCGTCTCGGGAGGAGTTTTCTGAACTCCCTATCTGGCTGGTGGAGGGGCCTCTGCCCTTGCCGTCCTTTCTTTGACGGTTTTCCCCCTCCGGGAGATCTTTTGTTGGTTTTTAATGAGACCAACTTTCGGGCTACTTCCAGAGCGGTAGCATAATCTGGTGTGTCGTAGATCCTTAAGTGAGTCCACAGTTTTCTGACCCTTAAGGCTCCTTTTAAACTTTCCAAGGCCTCAAGGGATTCATATCCTCCGACTTCGAGTACCATATTGTGGTACCTCTCAATGAAAGTTTTTAGGGGCTCGTCCTCTCCTTGCTTCATAAGTCTTAACTCTCCAATCGTTTTTTTAGGGACGCAGGCCCCATTGAAGTGCCGAATGAATGACTTTTTAAGTTGTGTGAAACTTTCGATGCTCCCCAGGGCCAGACTTATATACCATAGGATGGCGGATCCGCCCAAGGTCAGTGGGAATACTTTGCAGATGGCATCTCCTACAACTCATTGGACTTCCATTAATAGGACAAAGCTCTCAATGTGGGATTTCGAGTCGGTATGACCCTTGTAGGGCGTCATGGTTGGCATGTTGAATCACCTTGGGAACTTTGCCGACCTTATTTCTTCTGTAAGAGGAGATTCCTCCTCACTGTCCCGGGTATCTCCTGCATTAGTTTTGAGGTTTACCCCACATTTGGCCATCTCTTTTTTTAGCCAAGACTTCATCTCACTGCTTGTGCTGCCATGTCGCTTTCTGTGTCCCTCTTCGCGTCTATTGCCCCTGGTGCGGTACTCTTCATGCCTTGAAGTTTCCCGCACATTCTCGCCATACTCCCTGTTTTTTCCTCTGGAGTCGCGGAGACTATCATAGGAGGAATCTGGTGATTGTCTCATTTCTTCTTCTTCCCATGTGTTCTCTGCTTTTGAATCTTTCTCTACGACTACGGATTTTATCCCGTAGGGACCCTTCCTCCTGGGTTCATCGTCTTCACTCATATCCGCAATTCTTTTACCTTCTACTTTTTCACATTTTCTTCGGCTGGTCCCGGCTTCCGGTCTCTCGTTGTTCATTCTTTTCATTCTCTCCAGTCGATCTATCATGGATTTCATGCTTTCTTCCATCTTTTTCATCCAGTCCGTAGTTGGACTCCCTGATGACTGATGATTTCCGTCTTCTGACATTGTCTTTTTCGTGAACTGTTTTTTGTTGCGAAAATCCCCACAGACGGCGCCAACTGTTGACGGCTGATTTTGGTCTTAGGGAAATATGGGAATATTACTCCCGAGACAATCCTCCCTCAATAGTGAATTTGTTCGGTTAAGGGGAAACCAAAAGCAAATTTAGCAAAAGATAGATAAATACACCAATCAACAAGGAGATTTAACGTGGTTCGGCGGATCAGATCTCACATACGTCCACGGGCACAAAACGGATGATACTTTTATTACTGAGATATGCTTCTCCGATCTCTCTTTTGTTTACAAGTCTCACAATAATGATTCTGATGCCCTTTGCACATACTCTACCCTTCTATTTATAATAATACAGAAATCAGATTCCTTCTTTTACAAGGGTTCCCAGTTGAGTCAATCTCCTTCTTCCACAAGGTTTCCTAACTTCAAACTATCTTTACTCCTTTTGTCCTATTAAGATACTGATTTCACCAGTTCTCCCCGTGAAAGTAGGATAACTTGTCACCTCATCCGAGAAAATAGGATGCTCTACCTTCCTGAATACGCCTCGCTATCTGGTCGGCCCTCATGAGGTCGGTCATGATAGTCTTTTAAACTGAGAATGCTGCCACTGTTTTGATAATGCTCGGTAATCCGAACTGAAGTGGTCGGTCACCTATCATCAAGTGCTCGGCCCCTCACTCATGTGGTCGGGTCGGCTTTTTAATGATTTTGACCAAGAAGGGAATTTACCCTCCTACCCCTGGCGTATTCCTAAACTAACATGGGATCTGAAAATACCATCAACAAATATAGTGCGAGTCATACGTCATCGGTGAATCTTCAGGAAGTGACCCATGAGATCCCCAGATATGTTGGCAGTAAATCCGGTCGTCGGACTATCGGAACACATACGTACCTAGTAATATGTTTTTACCGATTTACAAGACATGGTTGGCTTCTAGAAAATCACCGTGCCTACCCAATTCTCTAGAAATATTCTTACTAGAATATGTGATCTATATCAGGCGTAGTATACGTAGTATTGCGTATTACGATCCAGCATCGGATGTCACGTGCAAGGCCTGGGGCTGGAATTGTGTATGCCCTATACGAAGCACATATCGGATCTCTGGTAACTAGTCTCTATAATCGGATAATCATGACCTAGTCATATTATCCCGATGACTGCAGTACATAAGAGCACCAGTTCCGTATCCTACGTGATCATCATCTCCAATATGACTGGAGTGATACTTCCATCTTGACATCACACCCAATACACTACGATTCTCAATATACCCAGAAGAGGAGTACACAGAACCTCTTAAAGCCCTGGATGACCAAAACCAAAGTATATTGATTGTCGCAAGTATTAGCGGTGCAAGTCTCAAGTTAAGACCAAATACACCTACCCTGATTCGGACTTCCATAGACACATAGTCATACTACCAATGGAATTCCGAGGGGTCTATCCAGAGCGAAGCTGTTCCCATACCATCGGAAAACACAACCTCCTATTACACTTGCATGAGTATCCTATACCCAATTATATGAGAACTATGTCGTTATGCTCCCACAACGCGCACAAGTGTAATACTAGTCTTTTACGCATTATCGATGTCCAATCTCGATAATACTCTAACTAGGGATATTTAATGATGAAACCTTCGTGGATTGATACTGTCTCATATCATCTCAATCTGGAACTAATCATATGGACCTTTCATCATTTATACATCTTGGTAATCTAATTACAAATGATAAAAGGGCAATTTCCTTTATCATATAGTTAATTTTTACAACAACACCATGATCTGTACAAATAGTGATGCTATGGGTCATAATTGTCCAACATATACTATACTGCCTCTCATGAGATAATCCTGATAGCTAGACATATTTTCGTCCTCAACGAATGCTTCGCGTCGAAACCTGAGAACCTTCAAAGTAATTGATACACTCAATTTCGATCGTCTGAATAGGTGATCTGAACTAGACTCCTAGTGTGTGTGTGCCAAGGCTCTTTCGCAACTTAATCCTTAAGTAGGCCAACTTGATGATTTCATCTCGGAGAATCGGACCAGTGGGTCTAACCAATCTAGATGTCTTGATCACAATCTGTGATTACTTCATCATACTCAACATGATATGGTAACATTTCTTGTCTCCTTCTTTTCATTTTGAACTTTATTTTTTTCTTTTTCTTTTTATTCTTTTTCTCTTTTCATTCTTTTTCTTTCTTTGACACACCTACCCTTTAAGGTAGCATTTCTCCTCATGGTGGTCCTAATACTCGCCCATGGGTAGCTTCACGCTTAACGGTTATAGGTGGTCTATTTTTTTCTTTTTCTTTTCATTGCAGAGACTTTCTCTTTGTTTCCAACCATATCATATATCGTAGCATAAGTAAACCAGGGTGGACATCCAGGAAAACGGTCATTCACTGATCCACCATCTCTTCAACTAGTCATCTTGCCAACTACTCAGGCTTCTACTGTTGAGATTCCGTAATCCAGTGCTCGTGAGTCTATCTGAGATCAATCCATTCAGAATACCGGATGAGAGCACATCTCGCACTTATCATTTCTAAGGTTTCTCCTTGCACCAAACAATGTCATCACCGGACATATGCCTAACTATCAAAGACTTCTCTCTCTCTCTTTCCTTTTTTTTTACTCACTCACTCCATGGAATTCTTCTTTTCAACTGCTGATAATGTGGGCTTCGCCCCCTTAAGATCCATTCCCGAAACTCATACTGATCGTGGGCTTCTGACCGGCGTAAACACACACGTATAACGCAAGCGTACGTATCGTTCAAGTGGTATAAAAATATCGATCCCACGAGGACTTAATTCCTACTGTTGTTATTAATTGTTGAATCTATTTATTTACAAATATCTAATTAAAGGGAGAAGAGAATGATTGTTTGATTGGTTGGTTGGTTGAATGTGGTTTTCCTTAATTAAAATAAATAAAATAAACAAAAGAAAATACTAAGGAAAATAACAAAAGACTCAAAGATCTAGGGTTGTGAATCTTTCTAATATCTTTTAAGAGATGAAGTGATTATTTTATGTTTGTGTAATAAATCAGTTTACTAACCTGGAACACGAAATTATGCGAAAGCCTCTATCGATGGTCAGACGCAAATACCCAGTTTAACTCAATTGAACCATATGTCTATGTCAACCAAATTACCTGGATTCATTAAGTTTAAGTTCCAATTATGGCTACACCCGCCCGACAGGTATATGTCTATCCTGTAAGGAAATCTATTAAAGGGTTATCTGTCCTCAAGGAATATCGTGGGCTATTAAGTCTAAGGCTGAAACATAAAATTCCTTTGTCAAGTTTATTTTAGATTTACCACATCAATCTTATTGGTGATCAGACAACAAGAAACATTAAGCTTAAGACTTAATAAGTAAACCTTTAAATTATCCAAACTATAAAATAACCCCTTATAAACCGGCGATATTAGAATTCATCACAACCCTAGATAACTAACACATAACAAGGGCTAGTAAAAACTTAAAAGTAAAAGACATAAAGTAAAAATGCTGAAAAGTAATTACGGTAAAGTAAAAGCTGAAAAGTAAATTACAATAAAATAAAATGCAAAGGTAAAATGATCAACTTTTACTAATTACTATTTAGATATCTCTCTTAATATAATATATTAACTTGTGATTATTTTACCAACCGTCCATATAGGCGGTAACCTGATTAAGTCAAATTAAGTCCAACCAGCCACAAAGGCGGAATCAAAATAAACCTGCCATATAGGCGGTAAGAAAATTTAATTACCAACTGACCAATCTGACGGTATCCTTGATTAGCCAGGTTTAAACCAGATTAAAATGAATTACCCACCGACCAATCTGGCGGTATCCTTTTTAAGTCAAATTTTAAATAGTGAATATATTATATTTAAGGGAGATTAATCTAAATAGCAATAGTAAAAGAATTACCTTTCACCCTAGCAGAGGGAAGTTACCTCCTCATGGTGAATAGTAAACACTGTAAAAAGTAAATAAAGTAAATTACTATTATTACAGAACGTAATTAAAATTAATTACAAAACTAAAAATTAAAAGAAACTAGTTAGAAAACTCCCTATTTACATCAGAGAATTCAGAGAGGAAGGTACATTTGAAACTGAAACCTCGAGCTCAATTTATAGGCGCGGATAGGTCTCCAGCATCGCGACACCAAAGCCTTCGGCGTCGCGACGCCAGCGCTTTATTGCGTGGCATGCTGAGGTGATGACACGTGGCGATTCGGATAAGGAGATAAGGCGACACGTGGCGAGGCGGCTAATAACTCAATTATTATGCTGATGTGGCGCTGATGTGGCGAAAGTGATTATCGGCACCATAGGATTGCGACACGTGGCACTTCGTGATTGGTTGATGATGACATGGCAGTGAGGTGCCATGTTGACTCGGTCAACTGATGATGTGGACACTGACGTAGAGTGACACGTGGTAATGGCGACTGTCGGCACCGTAGGATGATGACACGTGGCACGGTGCATGTTAGCAGATCGGTTGTGATGGTGACACGTGGCACGGCGCACGTTAGCAAAGTCAAATTTCTCAAATTTTGACTTGTGGACTCGGCGCACGTTAGCACTATTCGGCACATTTTAGGTGTCGTGATGCCAAAGGCTTGTGCGTCGCGACGCACAGAATGACCATTTTTCCCTTTTCATCATTTTTGATTATTTTGGCCCCAAATCACCTCCAAAATGTCCTGAAACTTTATTTATCTATAAAATAACATAAAACACATCAAAATATTCAGAAAACTCAAGATACTATACAAAATATTAGGTCAAATGAGTGGGAAATAGTGATATAATTACCACTCATCAGCTTCGCCCCCTGGGATTCCTTCCCTGAACTAACACTGATTCATTTCTAAAACTGACTGCACTCTTGCTGCTTTTGATTGGCTTGCCTTTGCGGTTTTCTTTTTTCTTCCTTGAAACCTGTGAATACAAAACAAAATAGACACAAAAAGAATGCAAAAGATGTTACGTGTATGCATGCATGCATGAGTGAATTTCATGTCTCGTTGGGTTAGGTCTTCGGCCAATTCCCTTGGTGACTGCTCGATCTTCTCTTCCTTAGGCAAAGTACTGCTTCATTCTATTCACGTTGGTTGGCTCGGTGAGATCGTTCGCTTCTAAGTCTGACAGTCTCACTGCCCCATTTCCCATTACTGAATGGCTATCCTATCTTTTATGCTTGATTCTTCCAAGAATTCCCCTGGTTCTAAATATCGCCGAGTATCATAGTACCAAGGTTGAATGCTTTTGTCAAATATACTCATGTTGCAGGTTGAAAGGAAGAGACTCAGGCAAGTAAATGAAATGAACGCCTTTATTATCATTAAGAAATGGTTTGAACAAGTAGACAAAATCAATGTCTATATTAAAAATGCAGGATCAAATAAACTATGAGGAACAACTTCATCATTCGCAGCATTGCCTTCTTCCTTGGCCTATGGTTCTCCACTGTTGTCATTCCCTATTCCCATGAAAAAAGCTGAGTGGTTGAGAGCTTGGAGGACGAAGCTTTCAGGTAGGCCGGAGTTGATCATGTAGGTGGGTGGTGGAACGGAGTGGTAGTTTGGTAGAGGGTTTCTGTGCGTGTTGGGTTGTTCTTTTCCTGGGTCGGGTATTTTGTGGGAATTTATGAGGTCTTGGATTTCATGCCTGAGGCGGGTGTAGTTGTCGGTGTCATGGCCATGTTGCTGGTGGAAGTGACAATAAAGGTTCACATTCAGGTGTGGTGGTGGAGGGTGTGGTTTAGCTTCTAAGGGTTTTAGGAGTCCTTGTCCCTTCAACTTCGCAAGCAACTTAGATAAAAGCTTCCCCAGGTTAGAGAAATGCCGGTTCCTGATGGCAGTAACCTCGGCAGTAGT
Organism: Zanthoxylum bungeanum; assembly: GCA_019454045.1. NCBI lineage: Eukaryota > Viridiplantae > Streptophyta > Magnoliopsida > Sapindales > Rutaceae > Zanthoxylum > Zanthoxylum bungeanum. Next base: position 292,042 of record SKCR01029764.1, read on the forward strand.
GGGCTTGGTCTCAGAATGCCCCCCAAAAGACCTTCTATTATGGTCGTAGAACTTTCTGTTCTCAACTTCTTCCTCCTCAATATTCATAACAGTCTCCCTCAACTGTCGAAAATCAGCAATCATCGAAGTCATCCTCCCCAGCTTACCATAAATAGAGGGCTTGGTGCCCTTGATGATCATTTTGATCTGGTCCTTCTACGAAGGCCGATTTTGCATCTTCAGAAGCTGGCTCCTCCAGCGATCTACATACTCTTTGAAACTTTCCTCTGGTTTCTGCTTGGTATTCTCCAAGTCACGAAGCGATAAGTCTATCTCCAAATTTGTCATGTACTATTTTAGAAAGGCATCTGCCAATGCTCTCCAATCATCCATGACCTTCTTCTCAAGGCTATGGTACCACACTACGGGTGCCCCCTCAAGCGACATCCCGAAAATCTTCTGGACTTGGCGTTGTGACAGGCCCACTGAACTCATTACCGAGACATATTGCTGGAGATGGACCCTCGGGTCCCCGTTCCTATTGAATTTGGCTATGTCGGGCATCTTAAACTGAGCCGGAAACTACTCCTCAAAGGTCATTGCCTCATAGTCCAAAAATTCATCATGCTTACCCTTTAGCTTACGGGTAACTGACTCCACCTGATCACGGAGTTTCTGTAATTCAGCCCGAGACCCGGCTATTCTTCCCTTGGCATACTCAGCCATATCATCATCAAATACAGGGATATCCTCACTTAATCTGTTTGGAGGCTCTTCATGCCTTACATTCTCAGAGACTCCCCCAGCACGGGGCACAACCATATTAGCCATAGCAGCGGTCAAAGCTTGCAATTGTTCGGTAACCTTGGTGAGACCATTCTCCAGTTGATCCATGCGAGATACCTCATTTTCTGATTCACTTATATTTGCTAACGGCCTTTTGATGAGTCTTCCCTCTTTCCTAACCCAATGGGTATCTATGGTGGCTTTAAGACATAAAGGGTTAACATGATACGTGTATGCATGAGATGCGTACGATGTATGAGATATATAAGTCGGCCCATTATCATTTTAAAGTATTCAATCATACTATTGCGCGGTGCAAACTTGTCCCAGTTGAAAAGGCCCAACAGGTTTACACATTTGCGATAACATAGCTAAATGACTTCAAATGATAAGAGGCCCAAACATAAAATGGCCCATCGGCATTTTAGAAGCCTTTGGCCCAATTGTCAAAGGACACGAACTCGTCCCAGTTTAAATGGCCCAACAAGTTCACATCTCTTGACAATAAGTCCAACTGGATCCAAATGACGATGGTCCAAAACATAAACATAAGGAAATGATTTCTACCAGTTCTACGACTAAGGTTCACATATGGGTTTACGGGAGTGCGGACAAAGGCTCTTGCTGACGAAGGATTGCCCACAACTAGGACTCCTTACTCAAGGGTTCAAGCGACCAAGTGAGCGCACCTTTTTTATACCTTAAGGTACGTGCCAACGAATTATGGTGTGTGACTAACTGTCTAATGGATTTCCCATTATAGATTGCCCAGAGAGAGGGTGGAGCGAACTCTCTTAAATACCCAAGTCTCTTAGGCTCTTATCGCCTTGGTGACAGGAATAAACAACAAGTCCTCCAAATTAGTTTGTCACAACGAGCTACGGGTAATGATTATCTAGGTGCCTTCACAGCGTTTCCTTATAGAAAGGTAGTGAATGAAGGAAGACACCAAACCATCACCTAGCCTTAACAATGCCTTTGATTAAACCCCCTCAACCCACTATAGACACGGTTCACTAAAGCACAAATCATAATCACTACAAGACATTATTTCGGGGCCGATTCTCTATCCCCAGTGGAGTTGCCAGACTGTAGGACACAGAAATTTACGACGTTATTCTAGGCTCGCGGCCTAGTTGGGAGTACGGAATAGCCCGCGGGGGAACTAAATCGGAGAAATAACATGGAGTCGCCACCCGGTGTGAATCGAGAAAAATGTGATTTAAGGCCGCACTCGCCCCTCGCAAGGGAAGACCTCAAACCATTGGGTTCAGAATGGTCCCTTACTTATGTCACTTGTAATGATATGATTTGTGCAATAAACTAACCGAATCTACTCAACATGTATCCTCAAAGGTAACTTAGATCTAGTCTGTATTCATCAAAATAAATCCTATGACTAAGTTCGCATGCTTTAAAAGTAAGTCATTATAACGGCAAGCATATAATATCACCATCGAGCATGTCAAATCATCAAACACAAAGAACAAATAAATAACTACTCAAAAAAATGTAAACTAAATTCCTAATGCAAAATCAAAGTATTAAATCATGCATAAAGAAATAACATAGTCATACTTAAAAATAAACAATATTCTAGACTAAATCATTCTTAGATAAATAAATAACCTACTAGATTAAATCATGCTAAATAAATAAATAATCTACTAACTACATCATGCTCAAATACAAGATTGGATGAAACGAAATACTTTTGTCTCTTAAGTAGTACGTGGCATTATATCCCAAGTGCAAACCGCAATACCGTCCATTCGGAATCGGCTACGGAATTTACGTTCGAGTTTCCATCTGATATACCAGAAAAGAGAACACGCATTCCGTTCATCCGGAATTCACATCATGCATCAATCCATAACATTCATTCGAAATAAAGTATTAAAATAAATAAAAATGAAAGATAATAAATAAAAAGGTGCCCTCAGGTCTAACCGCTTTTGTCGTCTCTTGAAAGCGCGTTACACGGCCGTCAGAAGGGTTGATGCTCCACAACTCTTATGGCTTATTAATCCAACATTTTTCCTCGTTGTTTCACTGTTTGGGCTGTTGTTTTCACTTTGTTTCCCTGTTGTTTTCACTGTATTTCTGGTCACTGTTTTAAGGCAACTTAGAGACTGTTTTGCAGGTTATTTGGACTTGTTTGGGCTGCAGTTTTTGGACTATTTTGGGGGCAGTTTTTGGACTATTTTTAGTACGGTTTTAGGGCTGTTTGGGGGCATTTTCTGGGGTGGTAAGATGCGGCAAACTGGGCAGTGCATTGGGTGTGATTTTTGGCAGTTTTTATGTGTGCAGGGAGCGCAGTTCGCGTGCAGTGAGGGCTGTGATATGCATATGTTTTTGAGTGTTTTATGCGTGCCGTTTGGAGTGGTGATATGTGGCTATTTGGGTAATGTAATGGAGGGGTTATGCGGCTATAGATGGACTGGTTTTTGGGTGTTTATGCGTGTAATTTGGAGTGGTGATATGCGGCTGTGAAAGGCAGTGAGGAGGATGGTGATATGCGGCTATATGGACTGGTTTTGATGGTGGTTTGTTGGACGGTAATAGGGGATTTTTCTGTGCTAGGCGTGAATGAGCTTTGATGTTTCTTGTGAATATTATGCGTGAATACTAGGGGTTTAATGTGTTGGTGAAGGGTTCTTTTTATAGGCAAAGGGATGGGGGCTTTCCTTGTTTGAGAAGGGGAAGGATTTATGCATTAAAGGGAATATATTTTAAATTAGTATGTGATAAGGAAAATATTTTAATTAGGGAAGTGATTTGATTTAATTTGATTTATTCTTTTTTAGTTAGGGATATGATTTGGTTTAATTAGGCAAGGGATCTATGGGATTTATTTAATTTAGGAAGGGGATTTGGCTTGATTTATGTATGTCTTTAATGTGATTTTTGTTATTTAGGGTGGCTATGGGCGTGTGACTTGGGTCCTTGGGCGTGTATTGGGTTTGATTGGTGGGCTTGGTGTGTGGTTTAGTGATGTGTGGGCTTGGTATGTGTCTTGCGGGGTTTTTGGCTTGATATGTGTTTTAAAACAGAGGTCCACAAGCGAACCCGAAGCTAAACAAGCGAACTAAATCCAACAAAAATGTCAATTCTTGACTCTTCCCTTCCGACGTCCATTTCCCGCGACTTCCACAATTTAAAGAGGTAGTGTCTCCATGTGAGACTCATCATCGGGACTTACATGCAAAAATACAATGCCTACAATCAGAATATTTTTAAGTGAAGTTTCGTCGCGTTGGAAAATGCGTGGTTTCGAGAACCAGTTACGCGATTTCTGTTTATATTGTTATACGCGTAAACGTTTATTGTCACGGCTATAAAAAAGTAAAAAACTCTGATTGAGCTGATTCTTGAACCATCATACTCTTTTTCCCGAGGCGAATAACTTTCGTGTTGAAAACTTTTAGAAATTTAAATCTGAAGGACTTCAAAAATATAAATTTCCGTGAAAGCCCCATGATAGAGGCCTGATAGTAAATTTCTAGGGTCTGAACGTAAATTTCTGAAGCTTTCCTATAAACACCCCAAAGGTTTCTAAAATCACAAAATGGTAAAATCCTTCAAAACTACCCACCCGTCCTCTCATCTTCCAAAACACGTTTCTAGTTTGCTGGTCGCGCTGACAGCCTGCCGGCCATCGTCGGCCAATTCAACTAGCCAGAGGGGTGCGCTGGGCACCTAATGTGATCCAGAATAAGCCCTGTTTGTTAGACCAAGTTAACTTGAAGTTGTGGCTGATTTCATGGCTTGGTCAGATTGGTGTATTTGGGCCTTTTAGTGGATTTGGAAGATTCCTTGGATTCTGGATTTGGTCCATGCATGAGACTTTATATGAAGGCTTTATTATGTCTAAGACAATAATGGAATGGATTTTGGACGTGCATGGGCTGCCTTGATTGATTTCGGGCTTAATTTCCAAATGGTGCATTAGCAGTGGCAAGATTTAAGTAGTCGTCGTATTTTGAACGTAACTTTCTCATCCGATGTTCAATTTTAGTGATTCATGTTGTATTGGAAAGAGGACGCATGGATCTACAACTTTGTATTGTACATCAAAGTCCAATTCAGAAGCCGTCTTGGTCAAAATACAGAAGCAAGTTATCCTTACAGCTTTTATGTTTCATATTTTTAAAGTTATGTGACGTTTAAGTGTTGGACAGAACTTTAATTAAATTAGAAAGCCCATGCATGAAATTTTAAAGTATTTTATGTTTTATATTGTTTATTTTTCTAGGGTTTTATTATATTTGGGTAGAATTAGGGTTAGCCACCTATTTAAAGGGGCATTATTCATTGTAATTGATAATTAATTAAAAACATATTTTTTACAAAACAAAGTGACTTGTGTCATCTTGAGGGAGTGGATTATTCCTTGGTTCTACGAAACAAAAGCTTTTGAATGTGTGGCAAGCGTTGTGGCGCTATATCGCTGTTCAAGATTCTCCAAAGAAATAAAGAAAGTTCTTAAGGGCAAGGTTCCTTAAGGGTTGGACTTGATCTTTGAAGGATTTTGTTCTTACAAAAAAATCAAGGTTTGCAGTTCTTGGGGCTTAGAACATGTGGAGGGGTTTTCTTGGATTGTTCCAGACAGGTTCTTATCATTTGGTATCATGACCTCAAGGTTCCAAGGTCAAGATTTTCTCTATCTTAATCGTTTTATGAAGTCTTCATATTCTTTTTTTTTTTTTTATCTCTTCTAATTTCAATTTTTTTATTATTTATTTTGTGTTTTTCATGTTTATGACTGAATCTTGGATATTATTATAATTATATTGCATGGTAATAGCATATAGGATTCAATTCTTTGAGTTTTTGAGTCAATTAAGGTCGAATTTGTCTGTAATTTTCGAATCAGTTCGGTCAAAAATTTCAGACGCTGACTGATTTTAAAACTTTTGTAACTTTTGATCTATAAAGAGTTACAAGACCCATAATATATCTATTTATATGTACTCAATGAGAGGAATTCATTTACATTTCTAGTCTCAAAATCTTTTTCAAACAATTGTTATGAATTCTATCCAGTTTCAGTTCAGTTTGTGTTCTTGTTTTACTTTTGGTGTTTTTTTTGGTCAGTTTCTTTGTGTTTGTTTTCATATTTTCTTAGTGATTCTATGAGTCTTTAATCATTATTGCTTTCTTTCAAATAATGGGTTGATTTATATACATAATCTAATGGACAAAATGGTATTTATCTTTTGTACGAGATGTCTTATTAATAATAAATATGTAATATGATTATTAATAGAGGGAATCACACAAATTTAGCCAACACTACCCTTTTGGAAAAATTGGGATTACCATTTATACCTCTTGATAGACCTTATAAGTGGATGAGTGATTTTGGAGAGTTCGAGGTTGATAAATAGGTTGTGGTAAGTTTTGCAATTGGGAAGTATGTTGACCAAGTAGTGTGTGACGTGGTTCCTATGTGTCATACACATATTTTATTGGGTAAGCCTTGGTATAAACTCAATAAAGTAGTTTATGATATGGATATGAATATGTATAAATTTTGGTATGGTGGAAAAATCATCAAGCTTTCTCCTTTAACCCTACAATAGGTCTATAAGAAAGAGTTGTACATGCAGATGAGTGAAGAAGAGTGAGCTAAAAGGAAAAGTGAGATTGCTGAGTTTAGAATGTTACTAGGAGAGCTTCTAGAATTGATAGAGAAAAATGTGTTAGCAAAATGTGAAGTCAAGAAGGATATGAGCGTAGCCATAAGTAATGAAATGAAACATATTGACGTTTCTAAGAATAAGAGTGAGATGGTTGATGATGTTGATGACAGTGATGATATTGATGTGAGCAATAACATTAGTCATGCCGATTTGGTTGTTCATGATGATAATATGGTGCTTGAAGTTATTGTTAAGGGTGAATATCATATGGAGCAATCTGATTTTGGTTGTGAGGCCTTGAGTTATGAGGTGCAAAAAGTGCATGTGGCCGAATATGTAGAATCTGATCAGATCGTGGATGAATGTGTTGATTGTTTGAGGAAGCGACATGGGCATGTTGAGTTTTTTTTAAATGAGGTTTCAAACATGAATCCAGATGAGAATCTCTTGACGATTGCAAGTAGAGTTAAAAATGGAGTAGCAATGGAGAGACTGAGAGGGGAAAAATATTGAAAAAAGTCATTTATTGGTTTTATTGACTTTTGCTTACCTTAACCATTCTAAGTTACAAGTAATTTTCTCAATTGAAGACGGTCCATTATTTGGATGACTTCATCGAGAGAAATTCTCTCAAAGGCCAGGGCCTAGTTGATGTCCACGTGATGGGGCCAAGTTCATTGCTACCAGCATCTTTGCAAAGTATCCTTAGAAGGGTAGACGCAAACTCATATCAAAGAAAGTCGTGCAAAGGGAAACTTGATCGCCACTTGGTCGGCTCGCCTGATCCTATTCCTCAGGGATGTCCAAGCTAATCTGCTCAGAAATTAAAAATCTCTCCCTAAACTGGTCCAGTTTAGCATAGGTGATGGCAGAGGCTCTGTCCATGTCCAGGTTGACGAAGTTCAGGGGGAGGTGTTGGCTCAGGTTTGGCTATTCTTTTGCTGTAAGACCGGTTTGCTTCTTCCGAGGGGATCAGTGTCTTGTCATAGTCACTGTGTTCCACCAATCATGTGTTTCCCACTTTGACCGGCTCGGTTGAACGTGGGGCAGGACGTTGAGTGGAGTTGCAGAGGATGATTCAGAGTCTGACAATCCTAAGAGGTGACCTGAAGAGGAAAGTAAGTCAAAAATGAAAGAAGACTTATTTATAATTTGTATGGGCCTATTCTTGTTGTTTGTTGGGCTTGTTGCTTACCTAAGTTTTCCATGTCATCCATACTAAGTGACTAACCCTAAAAGACTCTAAATGCCATAACAATAATGGAACAATAAATCTGTAAAAAAAAATAGCACAACCAAATACAGAAAGCTAACCCAATCTATCAACACGAGCCTAAACCAAACACAAACCAAAAACAGAAACCCATTCAACAATATTATAAACCCAGAAACACATATATACGCAGCAATATAAACCCCAAACCACAGATAAACTCACACAAAACCCAGAGAATGGTATCAAACAAGGCGTACATTCATCATGTTCATTGCACATTAGTTTTAAATAAAAAACATGCTCAGTACAAATGAAGTAAAAAAGAAAGATCCATGCTAAAAACGAAGGTTGAGAACACGAAGTTGTTGAGAAGTCTCAGAGTTGCAGAGGACGCTTGAGTTCTTGAGGGAGATAAAGTTTGCAAAAGTAAGGAAATGAATGGTCGTGGCTTTTAAATATGTAGTTTGGCAGATCTTGATCATTGATTTCGAATGAGAGTGGTGGATTGGTGACACGTGTGGGGTCAATCACTATTGTTGAGTTCAGATCATGGGCCCAAGCCAGAGCCACGTACTTGGACCATCTCATCCATATGAGTTTTGACAAGCAAGTCATAGATAGGCGACACTTGGTACATTGGGGAGATGAAACAAAAAGGGATTTTAAGAGTGGATTGTGATGGGCATTTAAGGAAGACCATTATGCCATCACATATTCCTACGGACGATTTAAAAACCCTATGAATTCTTTTTCAAATGGCAGTGAAATAAAGGGAATCGTCATAAAAATGACATCTTAGGCAGTATGCAGAGCAACAATCCCCGAGAAGTATGAGCCTAGGAAGAGTTGAGGAAATAAAAGGTTTTAGAAAGCAACAACCCCGGGGATACTATATCATTATGCACCCCCATCTTTTATAAAGTTCCCGACATCAAATCACCAACTCGTTGTATTTGGAAGCCTATATAAAGGGATTGAAGATTCAGAGTCAATGGTTAGCAAATTTCGTATCTCACAACTTGTAAAAAAATTAAGAGCTTAAAAACCAGTGATAGAAAGAGAAAACTTATCATTTACCTGACCAAGTGAATGAATTGTATCAGACTAGTATAAAACTCGAGGTGTATTATCACTTAGAGAGTTCATTCCCCATTGTAGCTTGGGTCGGTCTTGACCCCGAGCAGTAATAAAATACACCCACTTTCTCCTGTGGACGTAGGTTGGAGTCACTTTCCGCCGAATCACGTAAACTCTGTGTTTATCTTTTTTGCATGCTAAGTTTGTTTTGGTTCCCTACTAACCAAACAAATTCATTGTTGAGGGAGGTTTGTTCGAGGGGTTAAATCCTCATATTCCCCTTGGAACGAAAAACAGCCATCAACAATAATTATCATGTAGTGGATAGTGTTTTTTTTAATATTGTTCAATATGTGTGACAATATATTATTGAGTTGTTCATACGTGATACCACCATTATATTCTAGAATTTTTCTATTCAAACTTACATACGCATTAGTAATTATTTTGTATGAGTAGCACGGTATCACAAACTAATAAGTACATAATATGTGTAGTTGTATTAAATATAATTATCAATTATTTTTTATATTTTTTATATTTTAACACACATAATATGATATGATTAAGTTGTTGTATGAGTGATGTAATACCGCTATTGCATTATAGAACTTTTTGATGTGCATTTACTAAATTTCAGTATGAGATATATATCGGAAATTTTATCATAAGTAATTGATGTGTTAAAATATGTCATACGCATCGTGGGTGCGTGTGAGTTATGACAGAGTCAGGGAGCCCATGTTATGGTGGATCATGTGCTCATCTTTTTATAATTTACTACGACACGTGCATGTATTATAATAGAAGGTTAACATTTAACTATATATAAATTTTTATGCAATAATTACCAATCACAATATATTTAAAACTTAGCATAATGTTTCAATTCAGCACCAAATATAGACATGTTATGGTAGGGCCAACAATCATAGCCATCGATTAAACTCCTTGAACAAACTGACAAACCATGTCACTGATAGATAATTGAAAAAATTATTATTTTTAATATCCGAAGATTAGTTTATATATGAAAAAATCAAGACCGAACATGTCAATTAGTATACTAATTTATATTTTTTATGTATAAATTAATATTTTAACTAAAACTTTTAGATGTAAAATTAGTACGCTAATTGAAACTTTACGTGTAAAATAAATTGATGAAACTTTGGGTGTAGAATTTAAACTTGCTTAAAGTTTTGAATTTTTTTATGGTGAAAAATGATAATACCTCTTAAAAAAACAAACAAACTTGGCCATCTTGATGATCATTTTAAAGAAGAAAAAGGTGGGATCACTATAGCGGTTAGCTAAAAAGACACTATCAATCAGACCACGGTCCCTATGTTTTTGCAGGTTGAAAATGGTAGACATCTTGATTAATTAGTAAAGATGATGGTTGACAATGCCACCCAATCTTTTTTTATATACATAACCACCACACTTTATTAATATTATATCACTCATATTGTAACATTGCCGCTATACATACATAATCATATTCTCCTGAATCCAAAATCTATATATTGGACACGTGGCATAGTGGGTCAGTTGATGACGATGATCCGGTGAAACTCCAGAGGTCTATCTCACTGTTGTAATCTTCTGATCCATGGTAAGACCTGTTGGATGATGATAATATTGATGACGATCGTACGGTTGGCAATTGGAAATCATTGTGATGATCATCAGTGGGGTTGCTGTAGGCAATTGTAGGCTCATTGAAACATGCTAATTGCCTTGATGATGTCTCTGTTTGGCCATTTAGCTGAGAGGCTACAAGCCGATCAAGGGCTGCCCAGCTTGTGAGATTACTTCTATTGGAGTTGGGGCTCTCTAGGCTTGGAAGTTTCAAGACCGAGTCATTAATGTAGTCATTATAGAACCTTCCAGTGGTATCAATACTACTGTCCATTTGATTAAAAAATCTTAAGTTATTGTTGGCCTCATGATCGCTTTCTTCCTTGCAAGTTCCACCCATGTGTTGAAGAATCTGCTCCAAAGATCCTTCATTGCATGTATTGAACATTTGGCTCCTCATGATCTCCCCATTGATAGATGAACTTGAAGGGCCATCTAGGGTTTTATGGTGATCTTTCTTCTTGAAGATACGACATACTACCCAACTCTCTTCCTGCGTTACTTCTCCCATTACATTTGATACCTAAATAAATTGTATACAATCAATATAGAGGAAAACAAATAATGTGAACTCATGGGTCTGTTTGGTACTGCTTTAAAAAGTTATATCTTTTATGGAAATAATTTTTTCATATGAAAATATGCGAAAATTCAATCAAATTAAAAGACTTTTAGAGTATATCGATGTTCACGGAAGATGTTCATTGTGTATCAATGTTCATCAATTTTCACCTAATTTATGGAAATTGATACCATGAAAAACGATAAATTTAAAAAAAATTGAATTTGACTAAATTTTCACCTATTTTCTAATGGGAAAATGATAATTTCCCTAGCTTTTATTTCAAGCCACAAATCCATAATAATAAACCACTTTGGCAAACGGCAAACAGACCCTAAGACTTCCAGAAAATTAGTTTAATTTGCTTACAATGGCTTCATTGGGGTTATCATCAAGTCTATACTCATGCATGATCCAATCGGATTTTTGGCCATGGGGTGCTCGGCCTTTGTAAAAGACCAGAGTCTTCCTCATTCCGATCCGCCGACAGTTACTATATATCACCTTATCACGACCGGTAGCCTTCCAAAAACCGGCAGCAGTAGCTCTATTTGTACGAGTTCCGGTGGGGTATTTCTTGTCTTTATGACTGAAAAAGTACCAATCACTTTGTGGGGTGGTTCCTATTTTGCACTTCTCTGCCAAATAAACATGTTAAAAAAAAAAAACAAAAAACTAGCAAGGATGATAATTTATGAGGCCTGACCTTGTATATCCCATGGCTCGAGTTTATTGAGATCGACATCTCGAATTACATCCAAATCGATCTTTTCGGATGAGACTTTTTTCCTCAAGTAGTAATGCAAGAGTTCCTCTTCTGTTGGATGAAATCTGAAGCCAGGAGGGACTTGAGATTGCCCATTTACAGATATACTCATGCTTTCAGGCATTTACAAGAGAGAAATTAAAGGAGTAACTAATAACTAACAAGTTGTACCAAATAAAGAGTACATAGCACACTAACATATATATGATTGCAGGACATAATGGGACCCAAAGATGCATGAAAAATGAAAAAGTTTTTGTATGGAAAAATTCTACGATGCAATAGGTACCACGCTACGCATGTTAATATGATCTTACTAACAATTAATATCTTATATTAGTTTATTTTTAATGGTACTACATTATTCATACATTTATTAATCCAAAAATATCTTATCACTCGTGCTAATATTTAGAAAAAAACTACTAAATAAATGATAATAATAATTTGATAGAATTACTCGTATCGTATATTTAATAATTAATATAATACGTGACTCATATCTCAGTCATAATAAAGAGTTTATATATGGGTTTGTTTTACTGTGCTTGGAGAAGAACCAGCTACCTAATAAATAGATGGAGAAATTGGTATTTGATTATGGAAGTTGATGGTGCGGGTCCCAAAATGGGTACTGAAATGGGTCCTAAGTGGACCAATTGTGGGCAAGTAGAGTGCTGGGGGAATGCCTCCATCGCAACTAAGACCCTTGACCTTAAAATCTCCTAAGAAAACTACCCACTAATTAATGAAAATATGTCTCATTTTACTTGTGCAACGCCAACCACATTAAAAGAAAAGGATCATGATGAGATGAGATGAGATGCTCCTATTTTATCTCACGTATATTTTCCCTGTAAATTAAAAAGAAAGAGATTATGACATCACTAGATAGGCAAGCAGGCATTGGGCCCGCTCTTTTCTTTAATTCAACAATGGTCGGGCAATTGTTTTTCCTTTTTGAATTTTTTATTACTGAAAAAAAAAAGTCATGTTTTTTGTGTTTTTTAGTTTGTGCCTTAAAATTTAGTTATACATTAAAATTAAAAATTAATTTACATATTTAAATAAAATATATTTTTATCTATAAAAAGCGAACTCGGGCTTTTTTTACCTAAACTTGGAAATTAAATTTTTTCCCTCGGATAAGACCGAACTCGGACGAACCGGGTGAGTCTCGAGCTTTTCTGCCACCTCTCACCTCCACAGACATCAATTCATTATTGATTGCTTCCTTTACTTGGATTCTTAGTTTTTTCCTACGGAATCGATTATCTGAAATTACCTACAAGCGCACAATAAACAAATTCTCTATAGCCAATAGAGGGTGAATTGGGTAATGACATAATATTACAGAATTAAATTTTTTACCGATTTTATCTAACTAGGCTAACAGCTTTACCAATTAAGCTTATTAATTAATTTCTCATTCACCATATAGTATCAATAAGCAAGTCACTAAATAATATGTAAACATAAAATAAATTTGCAATAATAGAAAGAGTAAAGGAATAGAGAAATTGACACGACGATTTATAGTGGTTCGGTCAATAATGCATATGTCCACTCCTCAAGCCGCGCTTGAATATTTCCACTAAGTTGATCCATAACTTATACCGAGTTTTCCATGGCTCACTCGCAACGAAGAGTTTTTATCAAAGATAGGTGTTTTTTTAAAATTTTTACAGAATGTTATATTCTGTTACGAGTCCGTAGAAAAAACGAGGACCAAATTGGAGTCCAGAAACTCCGGAATGGGGAAAATGAAGTTTCAACACTCATGGACAGTAGCCGTCGGCGTGTCGCGACGCTCGGGATTGGGAGTCGCAACGCCCAATCTGCGAATGCTCAGTGTCGCGACACTGCCCTGTGTTTGTTGGCATAGAGCATTTTTTCCTTTAATCCAATTATAAACACTTCCAATTTTCTCTGAACACTTCAATACACCTAAAAGTCCAATTTTAACATCAAAAACAACATTAACACATGTTATACAACAAACATACATGTATTCTAAAAATATATATGCATTTATTTGAATCAAAACATAAATCAAAATAGAATTCCATAATAAAGTGACTCATAAATAATTTTAGGTCACTCAAAAGTGGTCAAGTGATTCTAAAACGGTAGCCATAGCTCCAAGACATCATCTAGAGTTCCAAAAAAACTCTAATTTTATGTTTCATGTCCAACATGAACATTTTGACCCAATTATAAGCATATTGTGTTTATACTTCCAAAGCATCTGTACATAAATAATTAGCCTAATTTAAACATCAAGCTATGTTATTATGTATCCAATACATAATTCATCACTATATGTCTCACTAATGATAACTCACTAATGAAAACATAGCTTTCGAGAAGATCAAACTTACCTAGCAAGCCTGATTCCAAGATCCAATTTTCTTCTCCTAGTTCAAATGTTGTGGAGAACTTCCAAAGCTATCAAGCTTGGTTCCAAGATCCAATCTTCTTCTCCTTTTTGAGATGTTGTAGACAACTTCCAAAGCTTCTCTAAACACTTTTTTTACTTAGGCTAATATCTCTAATTCTTATTTGTTTTACCTTTCTCAAGCTTGATTAAAAATTTGCTCAAGTTTGCCTTTATAGCAAAATTTATGCAATTTTTAATCAATAAAAGTTCTAATCAATTTTTATGTGAGCTTAATCTAATTTGTCCAAATATGTATAATTATATGTGACTAATCACCTCTGTCTACCATTTTGATTTAATCCAATTAAATAAAGATAAAGTTTAATTAATGGATTAGTTGTATGTCTATCACTTGATTTAATCCAATTAAATCAAACCAAATACATAAGGGTGGAAAAAAAGACAAAGGTGGCAAAAACGCCCGGGCCCGGGGTGAAAAAAGCCCGGGCCGGGCTTCAAAATGAGGGGTCTGAGCCCGAGCCGGGCTCAACCAAAAAAGTCTGAGCCCGACCCGACCCGGGCTTAAAGTAAATAATTATATATTTATATTTATAAAATATATATATATAGTAAATTTTATATATTTATAATTTTTCATATTAAAAAAATCGGGCCCGGGCCAAACCTGATCCCGAATCGGGCTTTTCCCGGGTCCGGGCCTAAATTCAAATTGTCGGGCTCGGGTCGGGGTTATCAAAGCCCAGCCGGAGCCAGGCCCGTTTCCATCCTTACAAATACACATATTATTACATATTTATAATTACCAAAATATTCTTCAATCGTAAAGATATTTATGAAATTACAACAAAGCGCTTGTGTGATTTTGAATTAATCCAATTGAGTCAAAGTAACTAATTAATGTTATCCAATAACACTAAATTATTTTAGTTGATAATTATGATATCAAATATTATTTATTATCAAACATTATCGGTTACCCAAGTGCTCAACGAGTACACTTCATATTGTGGGACTTTATAAGTTCAGACACGTTTGTCATATACGCTTAGCTTATATATACGTAATTCGGAACATAAACGACCTTTTTGAACTATACAAATTGAGGCCATCACATATGTTTAATAATCCATCTGTCGTAGGCTATCTGAGTTGTACTTAGGAAACGTATATTACATCGTCAAGTTTCCGAGGCCCACATCTCTTGTCGACATATCCATGATTCTTTATAACTAATGAGAACACCATTTCTGGTATATGCGATACACCTTAAGTGGTCGGCTTTGGCCAAAGTCTTAAGAATCGTGACTTACTCACATGGATACCTAAACCTCTTATAGTACACATATGGGTCGACATATCATATCTTGATACGCACTTGATTAATAAGTGCATTGGTCCAAACCCAACAAACATCTAGCGGTCAGACCATGAAAGGTCTCTGACATATATGACATCAAAATTTGGAGGATCACACATAAAATCAATGATATCCTATAGTTAAAGGATCACATATACTACTCGACTCGAGAAGATTCCTATTGACGATGTTGTGTACTTCTAACTATTAGAAATCACTTGTGATTCATTCAGTATTATGTATATACAAGCTTCTCTTACTCATGGTACATCGAGTTAAACCATTAGAACTCCAATTCTAATATACGACATGTGTTAGTCTTCTAGATTATAGGAATTCGACTGTATTCCAAAACCAACGACTATGAATATTTACTTTAAGAATAGTTTATAATAGTAATCCTTTCCCAATGTTAGACCACCCAGTGTCCAGTAATACTACATGACTATTCTAAGGTCGATGTCATTCTCAGCATATATATATATATATATATATCAATCAAATATGCATAATGACATTATTATTAACAAGGTTGAAATGAAAATATAGTTATTTAAATAATAAAATAAAATGTACAATACATTATTTGGATTGATGCTCCAAGCACTAACTCCAATAATAATGAGTTTTGTCCATAGGCTAACTCACAACCTTTTACAATAACCATCATTTTGAGTATGCCCACTCATAAGGGATTTCCCAACCACAAGTGTATAAGAATAATAAAGTTTATACTGCCAGTTGGGCACTCATAAGGAAAATGATGATTTAGTGTGAGTTGTTAACCCAAGAAATCTAAGCTCGCTACAAATGGTATGAAGGTGTAGTGTGTGTGAGCTTGAGTATGAGAGTGTATGATAAAGAAGAATTTGTTTACTTTCTGTTTTATCTTAGAAGAAATTGTGTAAAGGTTCAAGAGCTAGGCAAAAACGAAATAGAGAGTCAATTTATCATAGAGAAAATGAAAACAGTCCATAATGTTTATGTTGAGGCCAGTATGCCAGTCTACACATGCCGGTATACATGTCTGCCACTATAACGCCTGTAAAATATTACTGTTTGACACCGGTAATCGTAAAATAATACCGAATTATTGAGAGATATGGAGACTGGTATGAATAATGCCGGTTTTCAAGAGCATGTAAAATACGAAGGTTGACCGGTATGAATATCAGTATGCTCTAGACTGGTTCCAATAACTATGCAAACTTCATACTAACTGGTATGAGTGACCGATATAGAGTAGTCTGGTTCCAGAGGCGATGCAAAAATATTCAGAACATAGCGGGGGCACTGGTATGTCGGTGTGGGGGACTGGTATACCGGTCTCAGTATCAAAATACAGAATATGAAAGTTAAAATCATTTGCACATGACCCTAATGCATCTATATGAATGTGCATATGTGTTCTATGAGCTTAGAGAACTAAATTATCTATATGAATAATGTGTGTGTTGTTGTAATATTTTATATCGTACCGCAAGTGTACGATGTCAAGTTTTAGTAAAGATAAGTAAGAGAATGTCGAACCTATAAGGATTGTGTTCAACTCACACTAAGTACTATAATTGATAATCCTAACTTTGTTTAGAAAATAATTAATAAAGATTTAAATAAATAAATAAGATATAAAAATAATTAAATAGGATGAACTAATACGAGAGAGATTCTAGAGTCCGATTTCACCTAATTATCCCATATGTATTTGTCATGCTAATTAATCCTTGTTCAGTTATATTATTTATAAGTCAAGAATCCTAAAGAATCCACTCCCTCTCCCGAGTAATAGTGAAAATATTATCAACTACAGACTACGATATCCCTATAAAAATCTAGTAATCAATAACTCATTACACTTTATGATTCTTTGTTAACGACTTTAAAAGAACTATAGATCTTATAAAACTCTATAAAACTCTTAGGTTTAAAACTCTAAGAAAAACTCTTAGGTTATATTCTCTAGATCTTATTCAAAATCACTCTCTCCCGAACAATAGATTCTAAACATGTATCATCTCAATTTTTGGTCAACAAACAAGAAGCAGTAAACGTAAGAGAAAACAAACATTGGCTACAATCAATACATAGGTTCAAACATTGGCTACATCATTCTCTAGAATTATGGAGTTAGTTCATGACCAAAGATAAAAACAATGAAATTAGGGTCATGAACATAATGGACATCATTAGGGTCATGAACATAATGGACATCATTAGAGTTTAAGGAAAGAAACTAGATGATAAAACCTGAATTGAATATCTTCCTCTTCGGACGTCACCGCCTACATCTCTTCTTGTCGCTCTTAAATCCTCCTCCTTGGATATCTCTAAAATATGTGTTTTTAGACTTTGTAATGTGTATTAGCCTCATCTCAGGGTTTGGATGTGATGTTTAATTTATAGGAAAACACTTGAGTCTTCCTCCGCATCTTACGGAAACCCTAATATGTCTCGCCGCAGAGCCGCGGCTCCAAATCCCCTGGAATTTTGTATGGAGCGTCCTTGGTGCCGCAGCGCCAGAAGGTTGGGGCCGTGGCGCCAGCCTTAACATCAGGATGACTTGGTTCCTTTCATTTCTGCTTTCCTCGCGTGCTTCTGATGCATCCGTAAGGTCCCAAAACAAGTACAAATGTCCCAGGATCCATGTTCCAATTTTTCCTACAAATAAAATATAAAAGAACTACAAAATACATTAAATGATATGGAATCAAACAAAATAGTAAGCTAAGAATGCAGGAATAAGTGGGTATAAACCGCACTTATCAAACACCCCCAAAATTAAGATTTTGCTAGTCCCAAGCAAAAGACTAAATAAAAACTAAATAACAAAATTAACTAGGCCACTTTCGTAGAGACCACGATTGCATTTAGCGTATGCAACAAGCCTTTAAACCCTTAGGTGACCCTAGTGGATGAGTTATAGTCTCGTGAGGGCTTACAGCGACGATACCCACAAACGTCATTCAAGCACATGCAAAAATATAAAAATAATAAAAGCAAATAACATAGTCCCGATAGTTATGCATAATATTGTCCTCAAAGAATTCTTATCAAAGTAATCAGAGAACTTACAGCGACGATACCACAAACGTCATTCAAGCACATGCAAAAATATAAAAATAATAAAAGCAAATAATATAGTCCCGATAGTTATGCATAATATTGTCCTCAAAGAATTCTTATCAAAGTAATCAGAGAACCTTCAAAGTACTCAATACAAATCAAATCCAAGTTCTTGAATAAATCATCTAAGCCAGACTCACAGTGTGTGTGTAAAGGTTCATTCACAACTCGACTCCTAAGTAAGCCAACTCAATGATTTCGTCTCGATAATTGAGATCCAATGGGTCAAACCAACATATATATCTCAAATTAACTCTATATTTACTTTTATGTGCTCAGTATAGTACGATTTTTTTTCTTTTTTTTTCAACACACCTACCCTTTTAAGATAACATTTCTCCTAATGGTGGTTCTAACACTCGCCCATGGGTATCTTCACGCTTATCGGTTATAGGTGGTTTAACTTCTTACTTTTCAATTTTTTTTATCATACCATACATCATAACACTAGCATATTATGATGGATATCTACGAAAACGGTCATTCATCGGCATGCAATTTCTTTAACAAGTCACTTTGTCAACTATTTAAGTTCTTACTATTGAAAAACTGTTGTTAAGTGCTTACGAGTCTAACCTAGATTACCTACTCAAGGCATCAGATAAAAGTAAATTGGGAACTTATCGTTTCTAAAATTTCATTTAAAACAAACAAAATTCATCATTAGACTTATGCTTTACTATCAAAGAATAAAAATAAATTTTTTTAAAATATAGCAAGAACTATCACTACATGTATACACACCTAAAATTAAAATTTGTGTTGTCCTCAATGTAAGATAAACATAAAGAAATAAGATTAAAGAATAACACTACCATGCATGGAGTTGATCAAGCTCTTGCTGGGTAGATTTTGGTTGTGCGGGCTTTGTGTGTTTCATGCTACCTGCATAAATAGCATGCAAACTAGTAAATAAAAAATAGCACACAATAAAAAATAAAATAAAGAAAATAATAATAAAGTAAATGCAAGGGTTGCCTCCTCGCTAGCGCTAAGTTTAACGTCTTCAGCCAGACACAACCACCCAAATGGTATAGTGGCTTCTTCTTTTGTATCCACCGGCTGTTGTGACATGAAAAAGATAGCTTGGCGGGCTATGGCAGTTTATCCAAATGCCCCTTAATGTTGATTGGTCATGGAGGACACAATCTGTCCAATTTGTGTTTCTAAAGACTTCATTATTGCCCCGATATTTTCCATGTGTGTCTCAATATTTTTCAGCCTAGACTTATTCTTCTCAAACCTCGCTGAAGTATTAGAAACGAACGTGCTCATGAAATCTTCTAAGGAAGTTTTCTGCTCAGCTATTTGATAGTCAAAACCAGATGAAGGTTGCAAGGCATTCTCTGTATTAGCATATGACAGGTTCAGATGATAACGGTTAGGCACATGATTGCCTCTATAGCTGTTGAAATTCCGATTGTTCACATATTGGACTTGTTCAAAGCTCGGGGTCTTCTTCCAATAATAGCCTACTTGTAGCCGCCGCTGATTCAATAGATGGTTGTACTCGTGGATTTGTTAAGGCCGCTACATGAGTCGATAGAGTTGAAATCTGAGTTGTGAGTGCCACAAGAGGGTCCACTTCATATATTCTCGCCACCTTGGTCACCGTAGTGCTTTCACTTGGCCATTGAAAATGGTTAATGGCCATTTCTTCTAACAGATTGTAGGTATCCTTAGCTGACTTCTTGAATAAGGCTCACTCAGCTGCTGCATCAACCACAGTCCTATTTGAACCATTCAGCCCATTATAGAACAATTAAATCTGAAACCAGTCTGCATAATCGTGTTGTGGGCATCTTTGGAGTAGATCCTTAAAGTGCTCTCATGTTTCATATAGAGTTTCAGTCTCCAGCTGCTTAAATATGCTAATTTCTGCTCTCAGTTGAGCTGATTTAGTTGGCGGAAAGAACCTCTCAAGAAGTTTTGTGGCCATATCTTGCCATGTCATGATACTCTCCATCTGTATTGATTGAAGCCAACCTCACGCTTTATCCCTTAAAGAGAATGAGAATAAGCGTAGCCTGATAACCTCTTTAGTCACTCCATTCATCTTTATGGCATCCGCCATCTCCATTAACATCCTTAAATGCAAATTGGGATCCTCTACAGCTGAACCCTCAAACTGGTTCTTTTGTACCATGTTGATCAATACAGGTTTTAGCTCAAAATTGTTGGCGTTGATTGGTTGATGGACAATCCCAGAATAGTTATCGTCTATGACCTGCTTGAAGTGATATCAGATTGCCACCCAGCGTGGATTATTCTCTCTTATTTTTCAGTCGTCATTGCTTGTTTTTCAATTTTTCTTTCTTTCCTTAGTCTCATCGATGTTCTTTCTATTTCAGGATCAAACAAGAGCGAGTCGAGACTTGTGGATCTTCGCATTCACTAAAGCACATAAAAGAAAAAAAAATCAATAATCAAACAAAAACAAAAAAAAGACAAAAAATAAAATAAAAATACAGATAAAACAACTTAAAAATCCAAATTAAAGCTAAGATTACTTGGTAATAATATTAGTGTGAATTAAATTAACAATCCTCGGTAACGGTGCCAAAAACTTGTTGGGATATTTTATATCGTACCGCAAGTGTACGGTGTCAAGTTTTAGTAAAGATAAGTAAGAAAGTGTCGAACCCACATGGATTGTGTTCAACTCACACTAAGTACTATAATTGATAATCCTAACTTTATTTAGAAAAAAATAATAAATATTTAAATAAATAAATAAGGTATAAAAGTAATTAAATAGGAGGAACTAATACGAGATAGATTATAGAGTATGATTTCACCTAGTTATCCCCTATGTATTTGTCATGCCAATTAATCCTTGTTCAGTTGTATTGTTTATAAGTCAAAATATTCTCTCCCTCTCCCGAGCAACAGTGAAAATATTATCAACTACAGACTTCGATATCCCTATAAAAATCTAGTAAACAATAACTCATTATACTTTGTGATTATTTGTTAACGACTTTAAATGAACTATAGATTCTCCCGAACTCTATAAAACTCCTAGGTTATATTCTCTAGATCCTATTCAAAATCTCTCTCTCCCGAGCGATACATTCTAAACATGTATCATCTCAATTTGTGGCCAACAAATAAGAAGTATTAAACGCAAGAGAATACAAATAAACTGAATAAAACTTCATAACAATATCGACAATCAATACATAGGTTCAAACATTGGCTACATCATTATCTAGAATTATGGAGTTAGTTTGACCAAAGATAAAAACAATGAAAATATGGTCATGAACATAATGGACATCATTAGGGTCATGAACATAATAAACATCATTAGAGTTTAAAGAAAGAAACTAGATGATAAAACCCGAATTGAATCACTTCCTCTTAGGACGTCACTGTCTTCGTCTTCTCTTGTCGCTCTTCAATCCTCCTCCTTGGATCTCTCTAAAATATTTGTTTTTAGACTTTGTATTGTGTATTAGCCTCCCCTAAGGGTTTGGACGTGATGTTTAATTTATACGGAAACATATGAGTCCTCATCCACATCTTACGGAAACCCTAATTTGTCTCACTACTCCCCGCGATGCCAAATCCCCTGGAATTTTGTATGGAGAGTCCTTGGTGCCGCAGCGCTAGAAAGTTGGTGCCGCAGCGCCAGCCTTAACTTCAGGATGACTTGGTTCCTTTCGTTTATGCTTTCCTCGTGTGCTTCCGATGAGTCCGTAAGGTCCTAAAACATGTACAAATGTCCCAGGATCCATGTTTCAATGCTTCCTACAAATAAAACATAAAAGAACTACAAAATACATTAAATAATACAAAATCTAACAAAATAGTAAGGTAAGAATGCAGGAATAAGTGGGTATAAATCGCAATTATCATGTGTCGAAGTTGTCTAGCATTGCATCATCAAAATTCATCTTGTTAATATGTCGCTAACATAATCCTTACATTCTTAGGTTTTGTGTGTATATACCTCATTACTTATTATTCCTATATTTATTTATTTTGTAATTTTCTATGTTAGTCATTAGATTAATAATTAGGATGGCATATCACACATTGGCGTATTATGGATACATTATTAACAATATTGATAGTTATACATCTTCCATCAGGGATTTTGGATTTCGTATTATTTGATATGTGATTCGAGACGATTGCTTTATCCCAATTAAATTTGGGATAATTTTTTTTTCTGAATCTATGATGTATCCCAACTCATTGTTTCAAATTCGGGATTCCATACCGTTCGATATAAAATTCATGGTGATTTTTTTATCTTGAGGGATAGATAATTATTAAATAAGAATATAAAGATAGTATAATATTAAACATACAATGTTAGACTGATAGACACATGGCACAAAATCGTTAAAGCTCATATTTTAATTTCTATTTTCATAATAACTCTATTAATAATTGTTCTTTGGTCCAAGTGATTATTAACTGATTAATTTCTCACTCATACAAGTATTTAAGACATCAAATAATTGGTAGAGTAGGATTTCAGTTTATTGATTATATATCCTTAGCGCGCGCGCAAAAAAAAAAAAAAAAAAAAAAAAAATTGAGAGAGAAAAAAAAACAAATGATTTATGCTTATAATAATTTTCCTAATTAACTAGTTCACTAATAGTGTCTAACCAAATTTACTTTAAGTAAAATCTAATAATACGTATTTATATATAGCTACGTAATGAAGTAATTAAAATTTTTCACCATAAACGCATAAGACAGTGGAAGAAATGTAGTTTAGTTAGGGAGCTTTTAGAAGTCTTAATTCTAATCATTTATTTCTTCTCATAATTCCTTGCCTTCAATCATTATTTTGAGCCTGATATATGATGGAGCAACCACTTTTTTATAATTTTGCATTGGCTTTCATCCAACCCTTTTTTATTTTTATTTTTTTTATTTTTTTATTTTTTTAAAAAAATCATCGGCATTTTTATCTTCTTTTGGCTGCCGTTTCAGTGGTTGTTGGGCCTTGGGGTGTGAGTATTTCACAAGAAATTAATAAAATAATAATAATAATAATAATCATTATTATTATTATTATTATTATTATTATTATTATTTTGTTCTTTATTTGGTCTGTAGATTGGGTTATTTATATCTACCTTATATAACCATCATTTTATATCATGTATTTGGAAGCCATTTTTTTTTTTTGGAGTGAATTATAATCAAAAGATTTTGAATATCATTTATGAGGATATTTAATAATATATAACATACGTGTTAAAATATTATTGAATTTTTATATCAGTGATATGATATTATCGTTGCACAGTTAAATTTTTCTATAATAGCATCCATAAGCTGGATTGCCTCATTTCACGTGTCATCACTCGATTTCAGTCCTGAAGAATATGATGAGTCCACCAAACTTGATAGCAATCTCATTTCTTGGGAAAAAATCAAAACAAAATTGTTAATTTGGTGTAGTAACATAAAGAAGGTTTTGTACTTCAAAATTCTTGAGTATTAATTGCGAGTAGAGTTTTACAATTTATTTTTAAAAGATATATAAAGGATTGTGAATTCTAATTTTTTTTTTTTTTTAATCCTCTTATTTTTCCTATGATTCGAACCCAAATGTGTTAATCAATCCTCTATAAAATTTATTTGAAAAGTTATAAAATCAATCCTCTAAAAGTTAATATTAGGCTTGTAAATCATAATTTACTAATGTAAAAAATGTTCGTAAGTTTGACAAGGTGGTTTTCAAAATTAAATTTTTTAAAAAATAGAAAACTAAAAAATCAATTTAAAATTTAAAATTTACCCGCCCCAACCAAAAAAATAAAAAAATACAAAAAATGTAAAAGATTTGATTTTTAAGGTTCAATTTTTCATCGATCCCTACACATTTTTGAGTGCTCAATATAGGGGTGAAGAAAATCGGTTTCGGTTCCAGTTCCGCGTGGAACCGGAATCTATTTGAAAAAAATTGGTTCCTAATTAAGTGGAACCGGAACCTATCCAATTAAATAGGGTACCCAATTAATTAGGTTTAATTCGGTTTCGCGTGGAACCGGAACCTACCCAATTAAATAGAGTACTCTATTAATCGGTTCTAATTCGGTTCTAGTTTGGTTCTGATTTACCCTATTTATTATTTATTGTCAAACTTTGAAAATACAATTATCTCTCACACTTGAATATTACATAATATTCTTGGCAATTTTCCATACATAAAATAAAAAATAAATAAAACTGCATATTGCATAATATTTTTGACTCAATACATAATATTCCTGTAGGAAGTGTCTGGGTTTAAATTGAGTTTTGATTGGGTTATAAAATTGGGTTTTAATTTGGGTTATGAAATTGAGTTTTAAAACTGGTTATGAAATCAGATTTAAATTTGGATTTAATTAGGGTTATGAAATTGAGTTTAAATTGGGTTTTAAAACTAGTTATGAAATTGAGTTTTAATTTGGTTCAGAAATTGGTTCTAATTTCGGTTCCAAGAACATGTACCGATTTCGAAATTCGGTTCCCAAAACAGATTCTGGTTCTGATTCTGTCCATGACAAAACCGGAACCAGACCGTTTAAATTTGGTTCTTAAACTGGTTCGATTCCAAACCCGAAATACAGATCTGATTCCAACTGGTTCCGAATAGAATCATAACCGGTGTTTAGCCCTACTAGGCTTTTTGGTTGTTGTGAAAGCAAATTGTCATGCCGAAATAACGCCATTGGCAAAAAAAAAAACCATCTAGAAAAACGTTGAAGTTTGCATGGTAAGCAATCATATATATTATGGTTAGATTGGTCGTCTGGTTATGGTGAAAAGTCACCATTTTATCACATAATATTATCATAACCGAAAACCGACCCTACTAGCTTTTCATTTTTATATCAATTTCCGCTTGTATCTCCTATATAATTAAATTTTAATTGTTTATTGTTATATTAACACTATAAAAAAATTCATAAATTTATGATATTTTTCTGTCATAAAATGATTTGTGTCATAAAATTATGACATATTTGTGATATAAAAAATATGTCATAAATAATATGACAGATATATGTCATATTTTATATTTTATATTTTTCATTTTTCTCATAATTTATTGGAAAATAATATGACAGAAATATGTCATAAATGAAAATGACATTGTTTTAATTTATGACATAAATGTCATACAACTTATGACGTATTTAGTTATAACATATTTCTATCATAAATAAAATGACATCATTTTGTATATGACGGAAATATGTCATAATTTTTTCTAATTTGCTGAAAAATATGACACTAATATGTCATAAATTTATTTTTTAATGATATATATATATATATATATATATATATATATATATATCTTATAAAATCAAAGATTTATGACATTTATGCCTCATATATCTTGACATTTATGTGACGATTTTAAACCGTCATAAATTTACGACACACAGAAACTGTCATAAAAAAGATAACACGATAATTTATGACAGTTTGAAAACTGTCATAAAATACCGTTTTAAGCTATCATAAAATAGTGAATTTCTAATAGGGTAAAAATGATAGGTGCACAAAAATTAACGTAAAAATATTAAAATATAAGTAAAATTATTTGTTTTGTTTGTCTTTGTGCTAGTTTTGTGTAAATTTTTGTATACCTATCATTAATCTTGCTATATATCCACGCGTGACAAAAATTTAAAAAACTGAGACAAAAGAGAACAACATTGGATCAATATTACCTCTTATAAGCTTCCTCCTCGTGATAATATCTCACTAAAAATCACACACTAGACTAAACAATTAGTTATTTTTACCCCACTTATTTTAATATATATATATATATATATACACATATATTAGAAGGTTAAAAAACAGTAGAATAAACACACCATAAATCACAAATAAAATCACTTCGGCCACCTCATATATATTTTTTTTTAGGATAGAATAATAATGTCAAAATATTCATATAATCGACTCATTTATTGGAAAAATATTTTGATTAGTTTGATTATTCATCTTGCACTAGAATGGAATAAAAACATATTGGTTCCTTATTTTTCATGATATATCAATTAAGGAATTGTTAATTTGTCCATGATATATATAACAGTACTACTAAAATGACTCAAACATTCAATATTTCAGGAGTATTTTGGTTATTATAATTCGAATGTGGGACCTATTTGACACTAAAGGATCAGTTGTGCCCAAATTTGATAAAAACTAATAATTCGGTACCTAGATGATATTACCCCTCTAGTATTTTTATTTTCCCAATTTTAAACAAAAAGTAAGATTGGGAATGATGCAATTCAAAGTCGAACATGCATGCGTTTGCATTGGTATGGTACATTAATTTGGTATAGTGATTAAGTACAATTTAGTATCCAAACGACAAAAGTTTGGTAGAAACCACATCGTGGAAAATTTGCTTGAAATAATAATATTTTTATTAATTTGTTATTTGATATGTGATTATATTACAATAACGAAAAACACTCTTTGTCGATTAGATGGGTGTTATACAGAAAAAGGAGAGGAAGAATGAATTTTAAATTGTATATAACACTAAAACACATAGGGTATTTACTAGAAACCAATAGTTAATAATAAGACACATTTTAATCATTTGTAATGATTTCTTTCATTAAAAGGCACATGTTCAATGTATAAAAAATTTATGAAAATCGCAATTTCGTTCGAATAGAAGATTTTTTGTTCAGACGAACCGATTGAATCTCAAACCTAAAAGGGTATAGATGGGTTGTTTGAACGACATCGAACGAGAACAATTTTAGAAATCTCTGGATGAATCGTTTGAACGGCTCGAAAGCCTATTCAAATGAGAACAACTATAAAGGCATCTGGTGTAACACCTCGCCGAAGGCTGGATGTTACCGGCATGAGACATGATTAAACCGTCTCCCTGAATCTCAAAACTAACGAAAATCGGACATGACGTACCCTAAAATTGGACAACCTAGAACGAAGTCTCGCACCAAAACAACCTATCATGAACACCAGACATGCAAAAATGACCTCTGGTCCAAATTCCAAAGAAATCAAATCACAGCATCAATACTCGGGGCTCCGTGCCCAAGTCAATACAGTCAAACCAATATGTTAATTACATACATATAACTACGTGCATTGGATGGTACAAAACATACACAAAAGGCAAATTGATTTCTAAACTATATGACTATTCATATAACTCTAGAGAGGATGACTGCAACTTGAGTGATCTTTTATCTTGAGCATAAGTTTCCAAAGCTTGATGGTTGACCGATCTGATTGTCAACCTATAAAACTAACAAACTGTTATGGTGTGGGTTACAAAACATAGTAAGTAACCACGCACGTACTATAAAAGTAAGGATAATTTGAACTTATTGCAACGAGTTTCCACTTTAAAACATTCTGAAATATATTTCAACACTTAAACTGTTATTCTCCAACATCATCTCGTTTCGGGGACCTAAACTTCAATCCGAAAATCTTTCAAAATTGTTCCGACAACTCGAGATATTACATTCTCTCATTCTAATAAAATTTCATCCTTGAAATTTCCCATCCTTATATTTGATCATTCAAAACCAAATGCACACACAGAAACTACCTTATCAATAACCAAACGTTATCTTACTTTATACATCGTCAAAGGTCACGCATTCCATGTAGAGTAGATTGCAACACACCATATCAAACTCAAGTCAAGCCACATCAAATAAAATTAACCACCTCATATCAAACCACACCAATACTTCATCAAAAATCAAATCATAAATCAAATTAACCACTTCTGTAACATCCACCCCAAAATAGAATCCTACAAAAACTTAGACATCATGAATACTTCAGACATATCAATTTATAATTGGATCAAATCATGTCAAATCAGAAACACAAATTCAAATTATGCCAAATCACACGAAATCATTCAATCCATAACAAACTCATTCATATCACAACAAATTGCATCACATCATATCACGTCAATCACATAGGATTCATTCCGTTTGTAACGAATCCAAGCCATATCATATCACGTCATACCATATACATCAAAGAGACCTTATTCATATCAATGAAAATATTAACATATCATAAGGGATCAAACCGAATTACAAACATAAGACCTATATGATCTACATATAACAGTAACTTACTCAGACGATTGGATGTCCTGTAGCTACAGTTACCAATATCTAAACCTTTTAGCTCTGATACCACTTATGTAACACCCCACCGAAGGCAGAACGTTACTGACATGAGTCGGAATTAACCCATCTCCATAAGCCTCGAAACTAACGAAAATCAGACATGACACAACTTAAAATTGTACAACCTGGAACAAAGTCTGGCACTAAAATGACTGGTCATGAACACTAGATACGCAAAATGGACCTATGATCCAAACTCAAAACAAATCAAATCACATCATCAATACTCAGGGCTTCATGCCCAAATCAATGCATACAAACTAATATGTTAATTACATACATATAAGTATGTGCATTGAACGATACAAACATTTACAGAAAAGCCAATTTAATTTCTAAACTATATGATTCTTTCTATGACTCAAGAGAGAGTGACTACAACATGGGTGATCATTTGTCTTGAGCATAAGTATCCAAAGCTTGATGGCTGGCCAATCTGGTTGCCAACCTACAAAACTAGCAAACTGTTGTGGTGTGAGTTATAAAACTCAATAAGTAACCACGCACGTACTATAAAAGTAATGATAATTTGAAAATTGTATATATATTTATAACATTTATGCGTATATGGTTAACTATTATGAAATCTTGAAACTTCATTATATTCTTTACGCTTTCTAAGCACACAGTGTTTCGAAATAATTACATAAACCGATTCTCGCATTCAAACTATATATACATATTTAGAAACGTACCTTGTGCATGATCCCAGATTTTCTTCATAACAATCGTAACGTATCCAACAAAACAAACCAACAAAGATATACTAATATATATATATATATATATATATATGCCAAAGACGAACGAAAGGATAACCCAAGCATACTTGCATAAATCGTACATAAACACGATCAAACGAACCTCATACCGAACTCATTACCTATTTTAGAATAGATATGAGATGAATCCCATCCGAACAAACACCCTAACCAAAGCTACAAAGACACGGGTCAAATAACCAACCAAACTAACTACACATATAACCAATACTAATGTCACATGGTTAATCTCATTCATCAACTGAAACAAAAAGCGTAATATTGATTCTATACAGTCAATCACATTCATCATCCGAAACAGAAAAATAATACAGATTCTTTATAGATAGTCGCATTCATCATCAGAAACGGAAACATTATGAGGTTTCTTTATCGGGAGTCACATTGATCATCAGAAACCAAAATATAATAAGGATTCTTTACAAGAAATCATAATCATCATAAAAAACGGAAACATAATACAGATTTTTTACATGCAATCTATA
The DNA here is from genome assembly GCA_019454045.1 of Zanthoxylum bungeanum. Taxonomy (NCBI): domain Eukaryota; kingdom Viridiplantae; phylum Streptophyta; class Magnoliopsida; order Sapindales; family Rutaceae; genus Zanthoxylum; species Zanthoxylum bungeanum. The sequence goes on from SKCR01029764.1 coordinate 322,052, forward strand.
ATATCCTGAGTTTTTTGAATTAAAATTTAGGTTTTGAAACTAGATGGTATTAAAAAATAAGAGATTATGTATTGAAAAATAGATTGAAACATTTTATAATGAAACTTCATTGTGTTGGAAAACGCGTGGTTTCGAAAACCGGGTATGCGATTTCGATTTATATATTTATACACGTAAAAGTTTCTTATTTCAGATATATACTAGAAATTGAGCTGATTCTTAGACCATTAGACATGTTTTCTGAGACAAACAGCTTTCGTGTTGAACCCTTTTCGAAATTTACATCAGAAAGGCTTCCAAAATATAAATTTTTGAGAAAGCCCCATGGTAGGGACCTGACTGTAATTTTGTGGGGTTCTAAACATAAATTTCCAGAATTTTTCTATAAATGCCCTCAAGCTTCCCTAAAATCCACACCTAACCCCCATCCCCATATGGCATTTTGGACAGCCTATGTCGCGCTGGCTTCCTACCGGCCATCGCCAGCTGGCACGACAGTCTAGAAAGGAGCGCCGGCTCACCCCCACTCACCAGTGGCCGACAGCTGGCCTAAAGTCGTCGAATTCTGGTGAAATCGATGAGGAAGCACGTTGAATGGGTTTCTCGATCCCGACTCATCACTTCATTTCACGACTCAAGCCACCCGCCAAATCGAAGCTCTCAGAGAGTACTACAAGTTGGCGACGATAGTTCTTCCGTTTCATGCACGATTGCATGCGAGTCGAGGAAGGAAGCTTCAGTGAATAGTGAGCCATGAATGAACAATAGATTCGATCGAAATTCCATCAACTCCAACACGTTCATAGGATCGTTTGGAGTCCATATATGCCCTAGAAAACTTGGTAAGACCTCCTGATAAAAACTCGCTAATTTCAAGTTTATCATTAAATGTTCAAATGTATCCAATAGCTTCGTAGAGTAGCGTAATAATATAAATTTAATTTAAGCATGAGCATATTGAATATATGTATTTGGTAGAATCCGAGTGAAGACGAAATGAATTGGATCGATCCGATAAGTTATGTAAGTTTCCAGTTAAAGTTGGTTTTTCGTGTATTTATGTATTTTTTATCGTAAGGATATATATGAGTCATATATGATGATATGATAATATTTTAATAAATCCGGGTAGGTTCGGAGGGTTCGGGACCCTTCCGTAGTGTTTACGGAACTATTTTCGGAAGATTTTCCAAAAATACGTAAACCGAGGATTCAAGTTAACTTGTGGCATGAATTAATTTGTAATGGTGTTTTAAGATTATTGGAACTGAAATCATTACAATCAGACTTAATTTGATTGTCTCGGAAAGATCCGGAAGTTGTCATAGTAAAGTCAAGAATTCTGTAAAGTTATGATTCTGACTGTATTTCGTGATTTGACTAGGACCTGAAGTGCTCGCAAAGCCAGGTAAGTAACTCATGTGACGAGTTCTTGAATTGTTCATTTCGTGTTTTAAATATATATATATATATATATATATATGATTGAAATGTTTAGAATAGTTAAGAGATGAATTTGAGAAAAGACTTCGAGATTGTGTCTAGTTAAGTTAGTCGACCTTCACAGGTATGGACTTTTATTATTGCTATGATATGAAGTAAAATGTTTAAGGATAATGCTATGATATGAACTGAAATGTTTGATGAGTTTGATGTCTACATGTATGTATTGATGCATATAAGTGTATGAACTCGTAATGCTATGCGTATGTATAAGTATATGAATAAGCATATGTATAAGCGTTGGGATACATATTTGTATATGTATGTGATAAGCTATGGATAATTTGAGTACAAAGGATAGATAAATGGAATAAGTTTATTATTGATTCGTACATTCGATTTATTTGTATAGAGGTTGGAATGGATAAGTGTGATAAGAAATGGGTATAGGCTACATCATTCTTGAATGGATATGTTTAAATGCTGAGCTTCAATATCAGATATTTTCATATGGAAACTCGAAAACTGAGTATATTTTATCGATAAGAGAAAGACATAAAGATTGTTAAAGATAAAGCATTTGAATAAATAGAAATGCGTATATACATATATATTATTATAAGTGTTTGGATTATGACTATAGGCATTTGTCATATATGTGCTTGTGTATGAGAAATAATGTGAATAGTTTGTGTTTTATGATATGCGTGCATGTGTATATGTTTAATTGGTTGATGATTTCGTGGTGTAGTAGTCGAGCTGGTTAGGAATCCGTTCGAACGGTATTCATCTCATACATATTCTAAAATAGGTAATGATTCTTGTACGAGCATTATATGTGTAAACCGGCCATCTGTATATATTGTTTGGTTATGTGTCTTTTGATGTATTGGCTTTTATTGATGCTTTGTTGTCGGTTACATGATGACCGTATGTATGTTTGAGTGTATATGTGTGTGTGATGGAATCTGTGATATGTATGGAGTGTGTATGTTATTGTGGAATGAAGTAATGACTTGAAAATCAGTGTGAATGTAAGATGTTATAAGTGTGTATGTTAAATATGAATTATATTTGCATGAATATAAGAGAAATGGGCTATGATACATATGATATATATAAATCACGAGTGTTAAGCTATTGTAAGGTTATCGTGATTAAAGAAAGTTAAAGAAAGTTTGTTTTGGTATTGAATATAGTTTGTAACCGAATAGAAGAAAGTTTGATTGACTTACCGATTTGATGATATTTCAAGGATGCTTATTTGTGATAATGTATAAAAGTGACTTTATGTCTCATAGGAATGAAATAGATCCGACGATAGATGACGTACTCTATGATATTTGAGTTTTGCTTTGTATGCTTTAGATGTTTGGCTATTAGATTGGCACATATGTAGATATGCAAATATGAGGATTTGACACGTGTAAAGAATAAAGGATAAAAATAAAGTTGATAATTTTGAACTTGTAATAACTTGGTAATTCTGAAAAGTTGTTGATATGCTTGACTTGTATGTTTGTTTGTAGTACTAGTATGGTTATTTACTGAGTTTTATAACTCACACCAAAATAGTTTGTAGTTTTGCAGGTTGGCTTCCAGATTGGTCAACCACAACATCTTTGGAAGTCATGCTCGAGACACGGATTACCCAAGCGGTAGTCACCCTCACAAGTGTCATTGGAGAAGTTCTAGAGGTTTAGGTTTTTTTATTATTATATTGTTGTCGTACTGAGCACGTTGGTTTGAATTAATAAGTTAAAGATTTGATTTGCATTGATGTTATGAGCACGAAGCCCTTAAGTGTTGTTTGATGTTGTGGGCATGGAGCCCTTAAGTGTTGATATTGATGTGTTTTGTGTGGACATGAGTTCCTTTTGTTTGTTTGATGTTTTCTGAGATTTCATTTTGATGCTGGAATGTGATCGATGTTGTCTATTTTTAGGATACATCATGTCCGATTTTCTGTAAATTTGGAAGCTTCTGCAGATGGGTTAATCATGTCTCTTGTCTATAGTATCATGCCTCTGGCGGGGTGTTAATCAATCACATTCATCATCAGAAATAGAAACATAATACAAATTTTGTTTAGGCAGTCACATTCATCCTCAGTAACAGTAATATAATACAGATTCTTTAAAGTCAATCACATTCATCATTAAACACATAAATCATATTAAAAATTACATACAATTGACCTCATTCACCATCAGCAACAGAATCACAATATAATTTCCATACAGTCAACTCACACATCATTAGAAACCAAAACACAAGGTAATCAACTCAACTTATTCAAAAATAAATCTTTCTGAAAATAAAATTTTCCAAACATTTAAATCAAGTTCCAAAACTAGAATCATCAAAACTAATTAGGAGCCCATTACCTGAATAGCATGCCCTGATCGGACAATGTACGAATATAGGACCATGTCGAGAAATGGTAATGGGTCAGTCATTTTCAAATGGACAGAACCAGACACCATGGCGCGTCAAAATCATTAAAACAAGTAAAACATAATAGGGGCACTGTAGCAAAAATATATGATATTACAAGTGAAATCCAATACGTCTCATAAATATCTCTTTCAAAAGAGAATCTTTTGAGAACAAACTTTTAAAAGTGATTTTTCAGAAAAACTATACAACAAGTTCCCATAGTATATCATAAAGTTGAACTCTGTGATCGAAATCAGATTTCAAAATCAATGTCATCATAAAACCATATCAGGCTTATAGAAACCAACTGGACTATTATACCAGCGTCTAGGAACCAAGTCAGTTGGACGAAAATATCAGACGTCTAATGTCCGGGTCGAGCACACAGACCAGACATTTTCCGAAATAAGACCATATGGACATCGGGTAGCAGGTCGGTCCACTACAGCTGGACAAGACCCTATACAGACGCCACAGAGGTTTCAAAATCCATAAAATAAAGTCATCATACAAGCACCGTGGCCATCTAATCTAAAATCTCATGTCACGTGAAAAAAATTGTCGATAATCTTTCTTATCAAAATATTTTATCGTAAAATAAAAATATAAAATGAAAGTATCAAACAAAACATAAAATAAAAATATCCCCTCGCAAGTCAGGCATATCACATAGCACATCTCAAATTCATCATCCATTCACAAGTATCCATAAATTATAAAACGATAATACTAAAGCGTATACTTGTTCAAAAGTCAGTCATTCCAACATCTTTATATAGATACATATACATATACATATACATATACATATCCTATGTAACAAACATGCAAACAATTAAGCATACTTCAAGTATTCATTGCAAGAAATACTTACCTGGTCTGGGGAGCACTCCCGATACTAGTCAAATCTGTCAAAACAAACGGTGAAAAAATATTAGAATCGTCGTTATGCTAAATTCTCGACTAACTATACCAAACTTCCAAATCTTCTTGGAACACCGAAATCAAGTCTGATTCTAACGATTTTAGTTTCATTACTCTTAAAACACTATATACTACAAATCTATAACATCAAATTCACCTTCCGATGTATAACTCAAAAATCCCCTGAAATATATGGAAACGTTACAAATGAATCTATGACCTTTTGGATCTTTCATGTTTTCTTCTGAAACCTTTCAAATACTCCCAATACATCATAATATATCATTTCAGGATAACCAAATAATTTAAATCCTCAAATTACATGTTTTTGGAAAATATTCTATAAAAGCTTCTGATAACGCTACAAAATGATCATGCCATCCTGGATCCTCCGAAACTAATCAGAACCATCGAAATAGAGTCATATTATCATAATTAATACATATCAATCATTATGTTTATCTTATTATTATCGCACGTGAAATTGATTTTTATCGGAAACTCGTTAATCCTACCAGATCAATCCAATTAATTTCGATTTCACCTGGATTCTACCAATAACAGAAATTCAATATATTCAAGCTTATTCAATTCAATATATTTCAATAAATTACTCTAGGACACTATTGGAAGCATTCAGATATAAATCGTTAACTTGAAAATAACAGGTTTTATCCGGGAGGTCTTATAAAAATTATAAGGGTACTAATGGACTCCTGACACTCTCACGAACACGTAAGAATCAACAAAATTCAAATCGGCACACCCGTGCGAATGGTATCTCTTTTTAAGTTTCGTTCTTGCCTTATTTTACGTGAAATCGAACTCAAAAAAATAAAATCGTCACTATAACCTCATTATAAGTTCCAAGAACTTCGATTTAGTGGGTGGCTTAGTCAGTGGATCAAAACGATGAGACAAGATCAAAGAAACCAAGTTGTGCACATGTTTTCTCTCTTTCTCGTTGTTTCCGGCTGTGGTTGGCTCACCGCTGGCCACCAATGGACAGGGGATGAGGTGATCTGGCGCACCGACACGGCTAAATTCAGAAATTATCCGGGGGTGTGAGAGAGTTGTGAAGTTTTGTCATTTTACAAATTCTGAAAACTAAGAGTATTTTTAGAAAACTTTATGAAAATTATAAACTGACCCTATGAATTTGTAATTAGGCCCCTCATAGTGTATTGTTGGGTTCTAATAAACAAACTAAGATCATATTAAGCATGAAAGATGTGTAAATATGCAAAGAAGTATAGCGGAATTATACTCACAATGATCGGTTATAGGATGTGTAGAGTTCAAAATTTTTGCTTCTTTTGAAGTTGCTCCAAGCTTCTCCAATGTTGAGTGTCAAGCTCCAAACTTTAAGAAAGGATTCCAAACTCTTGGGAAATGTTTCCCTATCACCTTTGTATGATTTTTTGTGTGCTAGCACTAGAAAAATTGCAACAAATTTCTTCCTTTACTCTTGGTAAGTTTCGGCCAAGCCAAGTCCAAGAGAGGGAGAGTGCAAATGGCGTGAGAGAGGAGAAGAAGAATGATGAGAGAGATGAGTGAATGTGTTACCAAATTAAATGATTTCAAAAATCAAAATGTAAAGTAATACCAAAATCCAAAGTTCATAAAATATCCATCACTTTACTAACTTGTGTGAAAAACAAGCCAACATCACATCACACTAACTTCCATCACAAAAAGTGATGAGAAAGACAAGTGATGTGACTTGTGATGTGACATGTGGGTCCCACTTGAATTCAAAATCCGAATGGGCCCAAAAACATTTTCTGGGCTCGGGTTCGTTAATTCCGAATTAACGAATTTTCCGTTGCGACTTAATTAAATTAAATTTAATTAAATAATAATGCCTCGCAAAATTACTATTAAAGTCACCCGCGAATTTCTAAATTAATTCGTTCACCCGAATTAAAATTCAATTGTAATTCCGTTATGAAATCTAATTTCATTTAATATATCGAATATATTATTTTAATCGATTAATTCCAAATTAATCGTTCTCTCTCTTTTAATTGAATTTTATCCCAGATAAATTCTCGCCGTAATTAATCCTATATTAATTTTCTATCTCTACTAATTAATCCCAGATTAATTATGTTCGAGTCATACGTCATCGTTGAATCTTCGGGAAGCGACCCATGAGATCCCTGGATATGTTGGCAGTAAATCCGGTCGTCGGACTATCCGAACATTTGCGTACCCAGTACCACGTTCTTACCGACTTACAAGACATGGTTGGCTTCTAGCAAAGCACCGTGCCTACCCAATTCTCCAGAAATATTCTTTAAGGAATATATAATCTTTGTCAGGCGTAGTATACGTAGTATTGCATATTGCGATCCAGTATCAGATGTCACATGCAAGGCCTGAGGCTGGAATAGTGTTTGCCCCGTACGAAGCATATATCAGATCACAAGCAACTAGTCTTTATAATTGGATAATCATGACCTTGTCATATTATACCGATAGTTGTAACCTAATAGAGAACCAGTTCTGTATCCCTGCGTGATCATCATCTCCATATGACTGAAGTGATACTTCTGTCATGACATCACACCCAATACACTACGATTCTCAATAAACCCAGAAGAGGCGTACACAGAACCTGTTAAAGTCCCGGACGACCAAAACCAAAGCGTATTGATTATCGCAAGTACTAGTGATGCAAGTCTCAGGTTAAGACCAAATACACATACCCTGATGAGGATTCCCATAGACACATAGTCATACTACCAATGGGATTCTGCGGGGTCTATCCAGAGCGAAACTGTTTTCTTACCATCGGCAAACACAACCTCCTATCACACTTGCATAAGTATCCAATACTTAAATATATGAGAACTATGATGTTACGCTTCCATAACACGCACAAGTGCAATACTAGTCTATTCCGCATTATCGATGTCCACTCTCGATAATACTACGACTAGGTATATTTAATGATTAAACTTTCATGGATTGATATTGTCTCATATCTTATAATCCAGAACTAATCATAAGGACTTTTATCATTTATATATTCAAGTAATCTAATTACAAAATGATAAAATAGCAATTTCCATTGTCACACAGTTAATTTGTACAAAACCACAATGTCTTTTACAAATAGTGACGCTATGGGTCATAATTGTTCAATAATCTCCCATTTGGCCTATAGCCAGTCACTCAAGCATCTAACACCTGAACTATGTACATGTCGCTCAAACTTTTACTGAGGAATAGCTTTCGTCAGCGGATCTGCAATATTGTCATCTGATGCGACCTTCTCGATCTTCACATCGCCACGATGTATGATCTCACGAATCAGATGGAAACGTCGAAGAACATGCTTGGATCGTTGATGAGACCGCAGTTACTTATCCTGCGCTATAACCTCGTTATTGTCACAATACATTGGAACGGGCTCAGCTGCTAACGGAACTACTTCTAATACAATTAGGAATTTACGGATCCAAACTGACTATTTTGCTGCTTCAGCTGCAGCAATATATTCTGCTTCAGTTCTTAACCACCATCCAGTGACCATCACCTGGATCGGTCTGATAGAGACTACACATGCTCAAAGTATAGGAGACATCAGGTCACGTACATATCATGGCATACATGATCGATCCGACTACCGAGGCGAACGAGATCCGACTCATGTTGTCTCTCTCATCTTAAGTTTTAGGACACATATCCTTAGATAGAGTGACGCCATGTGACACTGGCAACAGTCCCCTCTTAGACTGTTCCATGTTGAATCTCTTCAACACTTTGTCAATATATGTGCTCTGGGAGAGTCCAAGTAGCTTTCTAGATCTATCCCGGTATATCATTATTCCCAGAATAAAGGCTGCTTCTCCCAGATCTTTCATGGAGAATTTTAATGAAAGCCAAGCTTTCACCGATTGTAGCATGGGAATGTCATTGCCAATTAGCAATACATCATCAACGTAAAGGACAATGAATGTCAGCACGCTCCCACTAACCTTCTTATATACAGAAGGATCATCCTCGTTTTGAATGAAATCATTTTCTTTTATGATCTCATCAAAACGTTGGTTCCAAGAACGCGATGCTTGCTTCAATCCATAAATGGATCGATTTAACTTGCAAACCTTGTTTGTATGTTTTGGTACGACAAAACCGTCAGGCTGTTGCATGTAAACATCCTCCAAAAGGTTTCCGTTAAGGAAAGCAGTTTTGACATCCATCTGCCATATCTCGTAATCGAAATATGCAGCAATAGCAAGCATTATCCGAATGGATTTAATCATGGCAACAGGTGAAAAAGTTTCATCGTAATCGACACCATATCGTTGACGATACCCTTTCGCTACAAGCCTAGATTTGTACATTTTTATGTTGCCATCCATGCCGGTCTTCTTCTTGAATACCCATTTGTAACCAATAGGCTTTACGCCTTCTGGTGCATCAACCAGTGTCCAAACTTGGTTGGTATTCATGGAATCCATTTCGGATTTTCTTGGCATCTTGCCATAAACCGGAGTCGATACCTTGTATCACTTTCTCATACGTAGCCGGTTCGTCTTCCTCAATAAGATTAATATCCACATGAGGTGAGATCAGAAACCCATACCTCTCAGGTTGTTTTCTGACGCTCTCCGATCTACGTGGTCCTTGTGTATTCGAAGATTGTGGCATAGTCTCATCCTGATGAAATGTTCGTGTTCCGTTAAGGATTTTGTGCCAGGAATAGTATTACTCCGACTTTCATCGAGTTCAACTTTCCTCCCACTAACCACTGTATTTAGGAATTCATTCTCAAGGAAAATCCCATGTAGAGCAACAAATACTTTGTTCTCTTGTGGGTTGTAGAAGTAATATTCTTTTGTTTCCCTAGGATAACCTACAAATAAGCATTTATCCGATTTGGGTTCAAGTTTGGTACCATCTAAACGTTTGACGTATGCCCAGCAAGCCCAAATCTTAATGAATGAGAAACCCGATTTCTTTCCTGTCCATATCTCATACGGAGTCTGTTGAACAGATTTGACTGAACCTTATTCAAAATAAATATTGCATTGTTCAATGCATATCCCCAGAAGGAAATAGGTAGCTCTGTGCGACTCATCATAGACCTTACCATGTCCAACAAAGTTCGGTTTCTCCGTTCGGACACACCGTTTAATTGAGGTGTTCCGGGAGGAGTCCACTGTGAAAAAATACCATACTCTTTCAAGTAATCAAGAAACTCATTGCTTAAGTATTCTCCACCACGGTCTGACCGTAATGTCTTAATACTTTTTCCGGTCTGTTTTTCTACTTCGTGTCGAAACTCTTTTAATTTCTCAAAGGTTTCCGACTTGTGTCTCATAAGATACACATAACCATAACGCGATGCATCATCCGTAAAGGTTACGAAGTATTCATATCCACCTCTAGCCTGGCTAGACATGGGCCCACATACGTAACTATAAACGAGGGCTAACAGTTCGGTGGCACATGCACTTTTACCGCTAAAAGGTGTTTTAGGAATTTTGCCTAATAAACAAGATTCACAGACGTTATATGAATTTGGATCAAATCCGTCCAAGTACCCACTCTTCGAAAGTGTGGATATGCGAGTCTTGTTAATGTGTCACAGATGACAATGCCACATATAAGTTTCATCTTTGTTACTTAGTTTAAGCCTTTTGTTTGTTACATTATATGTTTGAGATTGATTTATATTCAAAATATAAAGACCATTATTCACATTATCACTGCATATCTCCATATCATTTTTATACATAAAACACCCAGTTTTTCTAAATACAAAAGTATAGCCACATTGGGCCAATGAAGATACAAATATAATATTCCTAGTCAAACTAGGTACATAATAACAGTATGAAAGATTAACTACATGCCCCGATGGCAGTTCCAAAATATAAGTCCCAACAGCCAAAATGGCGACTCTTGTCCCATTTCCAACTCGGAGGTCTATCTCTCATGAGGCCAGTCTCCTGCTAATCCGCAGATCTTGCACATCAGTACATATATGAGTACCAAAATCAGAATCAAAAATCCAATTTTTAAAACTAGAAGTAGACATGTTTATTTCTATAACAAACATACCTGAAGACGGTGCCTTACCCGCTTTTATTTCCTTCATATGCGCCTTGTACTCACGGTAGTCACGCTTCCAGTGACCCCGTTTGCCACACTGCAGGCATACATATTGGGATTTGTCATTTGCCTTCCCAGAAGACTTTGACGATTTGGCCTTGCCGTTTCTCTTCTTATTCTTCTTTACACCTCCAGTAGCCTTCGGCCAAGCCTTGGGAGACTGAGATGTTGAAGCAAAGTGCGCCTCGCGCTTTTTGCCCTTCAATAGCTCTTTTTCGGCTTCACGTAACATTGCCATCAGCTCTCCAAGAGTATGGTCTTGGTTCATCATATTGTAGTTCATGATGAACCCGCTCCAGCTGTCAGGAAGAGACTGCAAGATCAAATCTATAGAAGTCTCAGCCTCAAAGGTTATGCCTAGCTGACCAAGCTGTTCAATGTCAGCAATCATCTTTGACACATGGTGCTCAACAGATGTACCCTCTGACATTTGAGAGCAAAATATATTCTTCTGCAATTCATACATTTGCGATCTAAGGTTAGATCGATGAAGGTCCTTCAATTTTGCCATCATAGTATATGGATCCAATCCCTTGTTTTGGCGACGAAAATTAGGGGTCATCGCAACGAGCATGACAAATTGAGCAATTGAGTTGTCATCACTATGAGTCTTCCAAAGCTCAAACTCAAATGGCTGCTCATTTCCGGGCTTAGGCCCGAGAGGTCTCTCTATTGTATAGAGCATCCTCTCAACCCCAGGACAATCCTGAGGTTAATATTTGTTGAGGGTTTTTCGCGTAATTGGAAACCAATTAATTATCTTTGATTAGGTCTCATCATACACCTTTAAGCGTGCATTCTAAAAGAATAATAAGGCACGATAAATAAATTAATAATGATATGCGGATGGATATCTCACAAATTGTTCCTAGAACAAATCACTCCATTTTCTCTCCCCGGCTAGCACTATTCTAACTTCTACCCAATTACATAATACAATAAAGAAACCTCATTACATTGAGGGGAATTGGTGAGAAGATAATTATAAGGAATCGAGAGATAAAGGCTGGACAAGCAGATCCAATTTAATAAATTCTAAATTTATTACAATAATTACCAAAATTGCCCTCACCCATCTAATATCCATCTGATATACATTATTCATACAATACATCCATGTATTCACACAAAGCATGTTATTCAATCAATCTAATCCAATTAATTAATCTTTGAATTAAGTGATCATCCAATGTTCAAACAACGATTTGATTTGCGCGAGTCCAACTCGTTTAAGAATAAGTACTCAAAGTGCGAATTCTTGAATTATATCGAACTATAATTTTAAATCCAATTTAATTTGTATTCAATACTAATTCTTTATTTAATTCCAAATTAAATAATTAAACTTTTAATGTGCTTTTGCGACTTAGATTCTAAATCTAATCTTAATGGGTCTCAAAGCCCAATTAACATCCAATGTCAATTTTAATTAAAGTCCAATGGGCTTTCAATTAATTTCTTAAGGTATGGCCTTTGGCCAATATGGGTCAAACCCAAGTGCCAAGGCCCAATAAAGGAATCACCCTATTTGCCATAAAATTAATTTTGGCCCATTAGGCCCAATTAAATTTAAAAGACCCATTTATCATATTTGGACTTAATGGAATGGTTTTAGTCCCAATTTGGATCCAATCCAATTGTCCTAAACAAACTTGGCCTAACCAAGCCCATTAGGTCCAATTACAATAATTTTAGCCCAATTCCAAATTAAGCCTAATTAATTAAGTTCTAATATTCCAAATATCATAATTTAATTAATTAAAGTGTATAGCCATAATTAATTATTCAAATTAACATTTCCAAAATACCAATTTACATAATCAATCATGCTTTATTATATTCAATTCATGTCCAACACAATTGAAACAAAATCAACTCATTATATGCTATTACATGTCATAGCATTATGGATTTTTCTTCATTAATTTTGATTTCAATCCAATTAAATCACAATTCAATTTATCCAATCATTTTAAACACATCTAATGGTCTAAAATCAAAATCACCATGACATTAGGGTACATGCTTATATTCGGCCAAGCAATGTGATTTGGGGAAAATTAATCCAATTAATTTTTCATAAAATTGATCATGCATAACTCTTAGTTATCATTATCTAAGCATACTCAAACAAACAATTTGATCAAATCATGCTCAAATCAAAAATACCCAAATTTTAGATAAAGAACCCTAATTCAATTTCATGTTTAAATATGCTCATGATACCATTGTTGGGTTCTAATGAACAAACCAAGATCATATTAAGCATGAAAGATGTGTAAATACGTAAAGAAGTATATTATACTCACAATGATCGGTAATAAGATGTGTATAGTTTAAAATTTTTGCTTCTTTTGAAGTTGCTCCAAGCTTCTCCAATGTTGAGTGTCAAGCTCCAAGCTTTAAGAAAGGATTCCAAACTCTTTGGAAAGGTTTCCCTATCACCTTTGTATGATTCTTTGTGTGCTAGCACTAGATAAATTGTAACAAATTTCTTCCTTTACTCTTGGTAAGTTTTGGCCAAGCCAAGTCCAAGAGAGGGAGAGTGCAAATGGCGTGAGAGAGGAGAAGAAGAATGATGAGAGAGATGAGTGAATGTGTTACCAAATTAATTGATTTCAAAAATCAAAATGTAAAGTAATACCAAAATCCAAACTTGGTAAAATGTCCATCACTTTACTAACTTGTGTGAAAAACAAGCCAACATCACATCACACTAACTTCCATCACAAAAAGTGATGAGTAAGACAAGTGGTGTGACTTGTGATGTGACATGTGGGCCCCATTTGAATTCAAAATCCGAGTAGGCCTGCAAACACATTACGGGCTCGGGTTCGTTAATTCCGAATTAACGAATTTTCCATTGCGACTTAATTAAATTAAATTTAATTAAATAATAATGCCTCGTAAAATTACTATTAAAGTCGCTCGCGAATTAATTCTAAATTAATTCGTTCGCCAGAATTAAAATCCAATTTTAATTCCGTTATGAAATCCAATTTCATTTAATATATCGAATATATTATTTTAATCGATTAATTCCAAATTAATCGTTCTCTCTCTTTTAATTGAATTTTATCCCAGATAAATTCTCACCGTAATTAGTCCTAGATTAATTTTCTCTCTCTACTAATTAATCCCAGATTAATTATGTTTGAGTCATACGTCATCAGTGAATCTTCGGGAAGCGACCCATGAAATCCTTGGATATGTTGGCAGTAAATCCGGTCGTCGGACTATCCGAACATGTGCGTACCCAGTACCACGTTCTTACCGACTTACAAGACATGGTTGGCTTCGAGCAAAGCACCGTGCCTACCCAATTCTCCAGAAATATTCTTTAAGGAATATATAATCTTTGTCAGGCGTAGTATACGTAGTATTGCGTATTGTGATCCAATATCAGATGTCACATGCAAGGCCTGGGGCTGGAATAGTGTCTGCCCCGTACGAAGCATATATCGGATCACAAGCAACTAGTCTCTATAATCGGATAATCATGACATTGCCATATTATCCCGATAGTTGCAACATAATAGAGAACCAGTTATGTATCCCTGCGTGATCATCATCTCCATATGACTGAAGTGATACTTACGTCTTGACATCACACCCAATACACTACGATTCTCAATAAACCCAGAAGAGGCGTACATAGAACCTGTTAAAGTCCCAGACGACCAAAACCAAAGCGTATTGACTATCGCAAGTACTAGCGATGCAAGTCTCAAGTTAAGACCAAATACACCTACCCTGATGCGGATTCCTATAGACACATAGTCATACTACCAATGGGATTATGTGGGGTCTATCCGGAGCGAAGCTGTTTCCGTACCATCGGCAAACACAACCTCCTATCACACTTGCATAAGTATCCAATACTTAAATATATGAGAACTATGCTGTTATGCTTCCATAACACGCACAAGTGCAATACTAGTCTATTCCGCATTATCGATGTCCAGTCTCGATAATACTACGACTAGAGATATTTAATGATTAAACCTTCGTGGATTGATATGGTCTCTTATCTTTTAATCCGGAACTAATCATAATGACTTTTATCATTTATATATTCAAATAATCTAATTACAAAATAATAAAATAGCAATTTCCATTGTCACACAGTTAATTTGTACAAAACCACATTGTCTTTTACAAATAGTGACGCTTTGGGTGATAATTGTCCAACAAGTATTACCTCATAAATTCACATTGTTTAGGCACTTCTAGTGTAAATTTCAAAAAATGATCAACACGAAAGTTGTTCATCTTCGAGAACATTTCCAACTGATTAAAAATCAGCTCAATCAGAGTTTGTTTGCTATTTCTATAGTCGAAACAACGAAATTTACCCATATAAAAATTTATGAAATACACGTAATCAATCCTTCTAAGTTATACGATTTCCAATGAAACGCGTTTCTACTTTAAAACATTCCGATCTATATTTCAATACTTAAACTCTTATTCTCCAATATTGTCTCATTCCGAGAGCTAAACATCGATCCGAAAATCTTTCAAAACTGTTCCGAAAATTCGGGATATTATATCTGAATAAAATATTTGAGCCTCTTTCGAACGATATCCGTTCAAATGCCCACATTTCCGTTCAAACAATGATGCATCGACATGAAGCAATATTTCATAAACCATAAATATTTAAAAAATTTCCAACGATTTCTAACTATTTTCTTAATATTCAACATATATATCCACACTATTTTAAAAAGAGTAATCATATTGTTTTAAAATATTTTAAGTTTCGTTCTTGCCTTATTTTACGTGAAATCGTGCTCCAAATGATAAAATCGTCACTGTAACCTCATTATAAGTTCCAAGAACTTCGATTTGGTGGGTGGCTCAGCCAGTGGATCAAAACGATGAGACAGGATCAAAGAAACCAAGTTGTGTGCATGTTTTCTCTCTTTCTCGTTGTTTCCGGCGGTGGTTGGCTCACCGCTGACCACCAATGGACGGGGGAGGGGGTGATCTGGCGCACCGACACGGCTAAATTCAGAAATTATCCGGGGGGGGGGGGGGTGTGAGAGAGTTGTGAAGTTTTATCATTTTACAAATTCTGAAAACTAAGAGTATTTTTAGAAAACTTTCTGAAAATTATAAACTTACCCTATGAATTTGCAATTAGGCCCCTCATAGTGTATTACCTCATAAATTCACATTATTTAGGGACTTCTGGTGTAAATTTCAAAAAATGATCAACACGAAAGTTTTTCATCTTCGAGAATATTTCCAACTGATTAAAAATCAGCTCAATATGAGTTTGTTTGCTATTTCTATAGCCGAAACAACGAAATTTACCCATATAAAAATTTCTGAAATACACGTAATTGATCCTTTTAAGTTATACGATTTCCAATGAAACGAGTTTCTACTTTAAAACATTCTGATCTATATTTCAACACTTAAACTCTTATTCTCCAATATTATCTCATTCTGAGACCTAAATATCGATCCGAAAATCTTTCAAAACTGTTCCGAAAATTCGGGATATTATATCTGGATAAAATATTTGAGCCTCTTTCGAACAATATCTGTTCAAATGGCCACATTTTCGTTCAAACAATGATGCATCGACATGAAGCAATATTTCAAAAACCATAAATATTAAAAAAATTTCCAACGATTTCTAACTATTTTCTAAATATTCAACATATCCACACTATTTTAAAAAGAGTAATCATATAAAAAATAGTATTGTTTTAAAATATTTTAAACCGCACCACCGTAGTGACTACCTAGTACCAATATAGGTTCAAGCCATCATAGTTCATGAAAAATATTTAAAACGACACTAACAAAGGAAGGTATCACAACCGAAAGAGTACATAAATGAAAGTAGCTTTTAGCTTTGAGCTTCCATTTACTGTTAAAAACACAAAATTTATTTAAGTTGCTATGGTGAACGGAGCTTGAACCAATGGCCATTTTGTGATAAAACTGAAGTCATCATTTATACTAATTTCTCATATTAGAGTGTCTTTTATTCTTACGCATTAATGACCTTGCATAATATCTTGATTTCTTGACTACTTTAGATATGGTAAAAATCTTTACAGAAAGTGACCCAACTTTCACATTCATATAGTAAGTTCTCTAAAAATGATTATGCAATTTATTTCACCAAGCAATAAAACTTGTTAAAAACTTTAATCCAATCTCTTCTTGCAAAATTACTACACTAGAGATTTTAGAGAATAGGATCGAAGTTGCACTCTAGTGTCTCATCTCAATCACATATTTACTTGTTTATACCCTTTTACTTTGTTCATCTTTCAATACATAAGTGGGGTTCTTATTAAAAGTGATTAACTATATAAATTAATCTTAATCACAATCCTTTATATATTTTCGCAATCATCTTTGTAGCTAGTCCTTTCATCAAAAGATCTGCTAGGTTATTCTCCGACTCCATAGTCAATAGTAATAACTTCACTTTTCAATAATCCTCCAACAAACTGATGTCTAAGACTGAGATATCATTGCATATCATTGTAAGTCTTGCTTGCTACCTTATATAAAGTAGCCTGACTGTCATAATAGATCATCACAGCATGAGTTGGTTTCTTCCAACTTCTTTACATTTATAAGCTTATGCAATAAACTCTGACAACATAGTCAAGTCAACAATATTTGTTTGTTTCTTAGGAGTTTAGGATACTACTGTACCTTCCAAAATGTATATCCAACAAGTTTTAGATTTAGAATCAATTTTATATTATTCCGACTGGCATCACTGTATCATTTAAGAACAATTGGATAACCTTGGTATTGTAGCGCATAATTTTTTATCCCTAAACGTGTGCTTTTCTACCACCCCTTTCCCATGACACCATTTATCCGCCTTCGGTACCCGACAGAGGTGTCTTGGGGGCAGCTCTCTTGAATAGTCCTGCACGATTTTGTCCCCACAGCGAGCTTCACCCTTATGGGCGTGGTTGTTGGGCTTATAGCCTACCCCATATTATTATTTCACATAATGTGGGGGTGAGAACTTGAACAACGGATCAAGTCCATAAATGATTTCTAAGTCCCACCATCGTAGCACCAAACTAAGTTGGTCTGGTGGTATCACATAGTTACTTAGAACCTATATGTGGATTTCAAATCTAAGGTTCGATTCACCATGGGAGGATCTATGCCACTCAATATCCTATCGCTCCGTAAAAGCCACGTGAGAGTCAGCACACGCCTGAAAACCAAATACACGAGGGTAAGGCTTTCTATGAGGATAAAACTGTATGGGACCGTTTAGTAAAGCAGCCCTAAGGGCATCTCCATCGAGTACTCAAAGCGGACAAATATCCTCGTAGGAAGAGGTGGTAGAAAAACTTATATATGTCAAGCACATGAGTTCGAGTCGCAACAAAGACACTCAATATGCCGTAGCAGATCTCCGGATCATATAGATGTGAGTCGGACATGCCCAAC
The DNA here is from genome assembly GCA_019454045.1 of Zanthoxylum bungeanum. Classification (NCBI taxonomy): domain Eukaryota; kingdom Viridiplantae; phylum Streptophyta; class Magnoliopsida; order Sapindales; family Rutaceae; genus Zanthoxylum; species Zanthoxylum bungeanum. Next base: position 340,439 of record SKCR01029764.1, read on the forward strand.
AATCATCTCTACGTGGGTGAGACTCCCTAGATGGACAAAACTCACTACAAGAAAAAAGGCTTTTACTGATACTAAATTAGTGTCAGTAAAGGGTTTTACTGACACTAATTAAATGTGTCAGTGTTGCCGCAGCCAGAAATCACTGACACTAGTTTCTAGTGTCAGTAAACGTTAATACTGTAGTATCAGAAAATTATTGACACTATGGTATCAGTAATCTCTCACACTATTTTAGTGTCAGTAAATTATTGACACTATAACATCAGTATTTAGTGATACTATAGTGTCAGTAAATTTTGTTACTGCAGTATCAGTATATCGCATATATTTGATTTTTAGTGTCAGTAATTATTGTTACTATAGTATCAATATCCGTCAATATCTTTTAAAATTAAAAATCGTATTATTTCACAATTATATTTCTTATGTTTTGTAATTAAATTAATCATAAAATATATATATATATATATATACCAACTCAATGAAATAAAAAACTAAAAAATTACATTTATATAAAATTCGCAATATAATAGATTAATCGTATTAATCAATTCAACAGTATCACATGATGAATACAAAAACTCCATAGACAATCTTTAAATTAACATATATATATTTCAAAAACTACTCTTAAAGTCCCACCAAAATGTCATGCCCCCACCAAAATTCATGATACTTGTTGAGAAGCCTGCAACAATCCCCCAACAATATGATATCTGGCACAAAATCTGAAATTATAAACCAAATGTTAAGAATTAGATGGACTTCCAAAAAAAATCGATATCTTCATAAATAAAAACATTAAATACATCCAAATAAAAATACAAAATATAAATACAAAATATAACCCTAATCTAATTTTTGTCACATAAAGCACTTATTGACAATAACCATACCAACAACCTAAGAGCATGCATATAAAAAACCAAATGACATCCATAATAACAAGTTGTATCTTTCATACCGCTACATAATCACCAAAACAAACAAATCAATAACATACAATAAAAAGCATAGAAATAAAGAGAAACATCTAGGGCAGAGGCTAGTATTGCCCAAAATCCTACATTTGAATTCATCAATTTACACACTTTTACAAGCAATCATGTCGGCTTCATTCCTCAGAGTATACTCTAACGCATTGTCCAAACTGAACTGGTTTGGCAGCAGTTGCAAGGGAAAAAATTTGGAGGGCATTGACAAAGCAAAACCGATACAAACTTATCCCAACTGCAATCAAGTACAATTTACTGTATACCCAACATTATCTAACAAAAAATTGTGGTAGTATTATGTGACACACAATGTCAAATACTTCAAATGTCTGCAAGTGTTTGTGTCAAAAAATTCTTAAAATGAAAAATAAGTTCATCATCATTTACCAGTACAAGATAGTTTACACAGATTCATCTTACACATTCTTGAATTTGAATAAAAAGAATGAAATCGTTAAGAAGATGAAAAGTTAATAACATTGTTTTTGTAAAATAAGTGAGTCCTGCTGCTAAACAACAATGTAATGAGGATAAATGTTTTACCAGTGTCAAAGAAGTCATCGATCATTTGATAAATGAAAGAAATGTATTAATTTGGAATATAATGCAGAAAACAATATTCAAAACAGCTTAGACACAAAATAAAAATGCAAATCAAGTTAAAGCATAAAATGACGTGAAGACAGTCTTTTGATGTTAGATGGTACAGCTGGAGATTTCCTTTCGAAAAGCTTGAGCTCTTTTCCAGTAAGGAGCAAAAACATGAAGAATTTACAAAGGCTCATATCATAGGTACTTTATATTTTATTATCACATGGGGATTGGATAAAGTTTGCATTCATATAGAGGATGTAAGCATTAAATGTTTCCTTGATTTGTAAAAGCATGTGTAGGCATGTAGCACATAAATAAAAAACTATTAACATGCATCAGAAAATACTATGTTTACTTATTGGTGAACAATTTGAGATGCTTTAAGAAATGTTTGTTCGACAAGTCTCATTCTTTCTCCCAAGCATGGATGTTACGAAAATTAGGTTCAAACCATTGCTTCTCAAAATCAGCTAGTTCCAGTCAGAAATTGTCAACATTACGCATTTAGTCTTGACATACACCGTCCTCAGCCGATTGAGGTGTAAAATTCAATTTGCATAAAAAAGTAAAAAACAATGGAATACATCCAATCCCTATTATATCTAATTCATTTTTTATGCATAAAATCACTATTGAGGCTAATATAAATCACAAATTCACATACACAAGCTATTCACATACACAGGCATGCTTATCAAAAGCATATATACGGAGGATGATGTTATAGCGACACATTAATATGAGAGCTTTCCAGCACATTAGTATTAGATTTCGAAACATACACTTGCAGACACCTACTCGCAACACGCTTTTTAAATCCTAAACTTAAACTAACAAATATTATACTAAGTTTGGCATTTAAATTTCCAACCTATGTTTTAGAGTCCAGCAGTAGTCCCTCCCTGGTATAGAACTCAGTGAACACAGAAAATGCCAGGAGATTTCAGGGTTTCAAAAATTATTTTCGACGAAAAATTCCACACGATTTCTTTCCCTCTTATTGATCTCTTATCCAAACGAAGTGTCAAATGTTTTTACATGATAAAATTATTTCTCACAGGCATTTCATCAAACACATGGAGAGGACTTTTACCCATACACATACTTTGAAATTATGAATGCAAACGAGATTGATCTTTACAGACAAATCTCCCTTAACTTACCCAAATGTTCATCTGAACCAGAAGTATCCTTGTTCACAGGCAAAACATAATTTGCTGCCACTAGGACCAGGCTGTAAGAACAAAAGCACCAATTAAAACAATTAAAAACAAAAAAGAGGCAGATGTCTTCAAAAGTATCAACCTAATCAAAAGAAATTAATCAATTAAAAAATGCCGCCACAAGATTTTCTAGGAGAGTTTCTAACTAATTCTATAATGCATCACTGCAACAAAACCCAATATTTCAGAAATCTGAACCATGATAGGAACAGGATAATCAGTCAAATTTTTGTGTGCTTTTTTCAATGCTGGCTTCTGAAATAAACTTGAATGAATTCCAATTTGTAAAGACAGAGGGACAGACTGTATCGGAGGGCTGAACCCTAATTTCGAAATGGCTGCCTTTGAGAGTCTTGACGGTGAGCTTCATCTCGACGAATTAGATCGAAGAAGAGATCGAAACGACTGCGTTTTTTGAAATTTGAGTTAGGTGGTGTTGGTGTGTGAAAAAAGAGAGCCCTAGAAAACGCTTTATGAGTTATGGGGAAGTGATTGTTGTTATGGAGTTGGTGGAGGTGGAGATGAGGTGTTTTGAGAGGAATGATGAGAGTTTTGAGAAGCGGATAGTGGAGATGAGGGTTTGATTTTAAGGAAATAATTTTTTTTTTTAATTTTTTTTTACTGATACTAAGGTATCATTAATTACTGACACTAAATTACTGATACTATAGTGTCAGTAATATATGCGAAAAACGTCACTTCCGTGAGGTGTTGGTTCGACTCCAGACGACTACGCGTTTTTTTTTTTATTTCTTACTGATACTATGGTAATAGTAATTACTGACACTAAAATCACTGATACCATAGTGTCAGTAATTATTGATATTTAAGTGAAAAACACGGAAATATGCACATTTACACGTCGTTTCTGACACTTTTAGCCTAGTGTCACTAACCTTAATGTCAGTAAAGGCCTTTTTTCTTGTAGTGACTATCCGGGATCGTTCAGAAGAGCAGCCACTGGGCACCTTCATCATATACCCAAAGTAGACAAATGACCTCGTAGGAAGGGGTGACAGAAAAGCATCTTCAGTCTTAATCGGGTATCTCAAGACCCTTGAAATAGCTCGATATAAGAATCCTACATCATATGTTATATCTGGTCTTGTTCCCTTCAGGTTGAACCCCGATGCATCAGCGTAAAATAATATTTTGAAAACAATATTTAGAAATATTCCAACATGAGGTTCCAGTGAAAACATCCTCAATTTAATAAGTTGAAGGCCAAACTAAAAGGTAAAAAACACAAATTTCAATACACTAAATGACAAATAATATTGTATTGAAATCTATATTTTTCTCTATCTCTTTTATATATTGATCGGTGGTAAATACACACGTAACGTAATCACACGTATCGCTCAAGTAGTATAAAATATATCGATCCCATGATGACTTAACACCTATGCTATAAATTTATAGAGCTAAATGTCTACGAGTATCTAATTGATTTGATTGTTGGTTGATTGGTGATGTTTACTAAAGACAAGTAATTAAAACAGTGCGATAGAAAATTAAAGGAAAAATCAATATTGTAAAGCTATCTAGGGTTGTGAATCCATCCAATACCTTTTAAAAATGAAGTTATTATCTCATGTTTCTGTAATATATCAGTTTATTAACTTAGAACATGAAAATATGCAAAAGCCTATGTCGATGGTCAGATGCAAACACTCAAAGTAACCTAATTAACTATGTGTCTATGTTAACCAAGAAACTCTGAATTCATTAAGATTAAGTTCCAATTATGACTACCCACGCCCGACAGGTATATCTCTATCCTGGAAGGAAATCTACCTTAAGGGAAATCTACCCTAAGGTGAGATCGTGAGATATTGAATATAAGGCTGAAACCTAAAATTCACTTGTCAAGTTCATTTTAAGTTTACCAAATCAATTTTATTAGCGGCCATTTAATAAGAAGCATTAAGATTAAGACTCAATAAATATATCAATACATTACCCAAGACACAAAATAGTCAACTTATAAACCGGAGATATTGGAATTCATTAGAACCCTAGATAAGGTATTTAGCTACAACCTATATCTAAGAGTACTAAAGACAAAAATAAATAAAACCTCTTAAAATAATTTTGAAAGCTAAAAAGGTAAATAAAATAATAAAATAAAGTACTTGGGTTAGGGGCTCCACTTTTATTACTTCTAATTTAGAAATCTCTCTTATTATAACATATAAATTTACGTTATATTAACAACCGACCATATAGGTGGTATCCTGATTAAGTCAGATTTCAATTCTTACTGCACAAGAAACTATTCTCTCTAGAAAATTATATCCTAAAATAGATATCTATTTAGATTACTTATCGTGACTTAGAAACGAAGTCACTAACTATCTTGATTTTTAACAAAATCGGAAAAACAGTTTCCGATGGTTTTAACTAATCTAACAATATCTAAGTTTACTAACATTTTAGAACCTATTATAGAAATACGCAACCATAAGAGAAGTCAGAAAACATATTCAAGAAACATGCATGCAGTGGATTAGAAGTATAATTCTATTAACAATATATAATAAAGGAAAACAAACAAGAGGCAATTTCCATAAAATTACACACTACTTTAGTTATGAATTTTTAACCCAGCAGTGTCTCCTATAACTTTATATAATACCGTAATCCCCAACGGAGAACGGGAATTCAATAATTAAATCGAATTCCATAGTGAGAGTAGGATCCCATGAATATATTTCGACTCACAGCTTTGGCACGATCTTGCCTACGTATATTCATTAGGTAGACAACTCATAGTTAATCACTCACCAGAGACTCCTAATTTTGATCCTGATAATTTCTCATTATGACAGCTTTGGCACGTTCACAATGAGACGTATCAAGGCTTCACTTGCCAATGACAAACTCAAGCTACCGATGTAGTCCTGACAGCTTTGGCACGTTCAGGATTTCCACTTTCACTTGAATTTTTCTAGTATCAATTATACATCTGACATGGATAAAATTCTATCAACTACACCCTCACTGCTTTGGAACTTTCTCGGATGCAGCCATAGAAAGATACCCATAAACCGTATTGACAAGACGAACCAAGAAACATGCATCCAATACATGTTACTTTACAGCCTTATTTAAGCGGGGATATTCCTCAATGAAGCTTTGTTCTACATCATATGCAGAATTTTAATCTAGATCATTTTCTAAACAATTCAATTCTACCTTTAGAAAACATAACTTAACTTAACTATTAAATTTTTGTTATGTTTCCCGTTAGCGTAGAACCGAAAAGTAAATAAACATATAGATTATGTGCATATGCAAACATCAAAATTGGATTATATATCATATATCAAGCATGATTAATGTAATGAGTAAAGGATTAGACCTGCTCTGATACCATTTTTGTTGGGATTTTGGGTAAAGGGCGCAGTGGAAGCTCTGTTCAGGCGAAATCGTAATTTTAAAACTTTTTAAATTACCGAATAAATTATTCAATATCCAATATGAATAATTCATTCATATTTCACCTAAAAAAATATTTATTCGAAATCAAATAACGACATAAATAGTTAAGTAACGTCGCGAAAAGTTTACGAAAACGTTTTTCCGCAAAATGGCATAAAACGTGTCTTTGACCGAACCAACCACCCAATACACATGAGAGCTGCCCAGGTTAGCCCCAACAGTATTAGGGAAGTTCATGAGCTGCCCAAACAGTGACTAATTCACTGTTTGGGCAGCCGTCACCCGGTTGGCTCAAAAGTCACCCGGTAATGCCGTTATTCGCCGTTTTCACTTATTTCAACTCCGAAATAATTTCCGACAATTGTTCCAACACCCAAAACACATCCAATACATTCATATGACATTATTTTCATCACAATAAACCCATTTTTTCCAGTTCTGATTTTGCAACAAAAATAATCAATTTTTCATGTTTTAATCCAACTTTTTCAACATTAATCAAATTAATCACAACACCAATCCAAGTCACCAACAATGAAGCACCCAAGAATAATTCTAAGCATTACAAGAGTGGTAATAACACTCTAGAATGGAAACACATAATCAAATGATCAAATTGAATAAACATTACACTAATATCATTCAAAACAACTTCACACATACAATAAGCCTTCAAATCCATTCTCCAAATCCAAAAGCCTCAAATTCTAAGAAGCAAGTAAACCCTATAACCATTATAGTAATTGAAGAACAAGAAACTAATTTCCTAAACTTAAGAATATTAAAGATTACCTCTTAATCTTCAACTTTTCGTTAAGTTTTTCTTGAATTTTCACTTTTCATCAAGTAGAATTTGAGAGGTATTTGGAAGACTAAATATGGCCATGGTGGATGATCAATGAAGAAAACAAAATTTTCAACTTTAAATTCAACACATGACCGACTTTTAAGGGGTATTTTGTTCAATTTCCTTATTTAATTCAATTAAATAATATTAACCTTTATGTTAGCAAATCAAATTTACACACCTAAAGTTTAATTAAAACATGCAACATATAACCAATAATAATTAAACATTTTGCATAACATTTAGGAAAAAGAATATTATTTAATTATTCAAATATTAAATATTTAAATATCTAAATAAATAATTAATATAATTATTATTTTATATGTATTTTTATTTACATTAAATAACAAATACATATATTAATGACATGTGTCAAAGTATCATTAGACAATTAATTAATGTGTATCTAATCAAATTTTGTATCAAATACAAATGCACATTAATTATTAATTGACCAAAATTCCCGAAAGCATGTGTTTTCATTTAATCGATTAAACGATTCGAATTAACTCATTTAATCCGATGAAGTATTATGAATAAACTGTATTATTTATAACGCGTAGCCCAAGTGCTCAACGAGTACACTTTATATTGCAGGACTCTCTAAGTTTAGGTTTATCCGACACGAAATCCAATTTCATGTCCATAATTCACCCACTCATAAATTACGAAGACCACGGATAATCTTGCCAAACTATGCAAGTCGAGGTCATTGCATACGTATAATCCCTCCATCACAGGCTATCCATATTATACTTGGAATATAGATAAGAACGTCAAATCCTTATGGTATAATATAGTCGACTTTCAAATTTACGATCTCTAAATAACACTTGGAACTTGCTTCCGAAGTTATACCACGGCCATGGATTTACTAGATTGCAAACACGTGTAAGATACCTATGCCATGTACACAGAACTGATGGATTCTATCTTGATATGCACTGGATATCATGAGCATCAGTATACACCCAACGAAAAGGCGGAGGTCTGATCTAAATAGATCGGTGACATGACTGCCATTAAAGTGTGGAGGATAACTCATATATCCACTGTGGTATCTCAAGTCGAATGACTACTATGCTCACTCAACTCGAGAAGATTCCTATTGACGTTGGTGTACCATCTATTAGGAAATCTTCAGTGAGTCGTTCAGTGTTTATCAAATAAACACCTACATGTCTATATGAGTCTCCCGAGACTCATGGTTCATTGGGATAAACCATCGGGCCAAGTCATGATATATGACATGTACTGGTCTCAGCGGATTTTACTAATCGACCCGTGTTAGTAAATCTTGACCATAAACTTTATTTAAGGATATACAACTTATAGTGACGCTTCCCAATGTCAATTACAAAGTACGTTGTAACTGCGAACTACGTTGTAAATCCTACGGTCTTTGTCTAATATACACATATCACTAAATCAGATTTAGTTTCAATCTAATCATAATTAGATATCTAATCGCAATTAGATCGAATATGTATATAAAAGACAAGAGGTGCTACCATTAAATAAGTAATATTATGAAAAAAGTCATTGTTCGTATTCATGAATCAGACATAAATACGACCTGAATTGGCACTCTGAGCACCAACCATAACAATTTCTCCCACTTACTCTAGTGCCAATCCAGGGTATCATATACATATCTCAATATGTATCACATATTCATAGCCCTCAAGAGCTCACCTAGTACTCAAGAGGTAGGCAACAGTAAGTAGGTCCGCTATAACATCTTGAGTCTGTCCAGCAAACTCAAGCGTTTCCCTTAACCACCATCATTCATATTTTGTAGAACCCAAGTTCTACATCAATATGACTCGGATACGATATCTATATTTTGCTATAGCTACTAAGTTGTCTATGTATTTAAGGATCAAATCCAAAATACTTTACAGACAACCGCAAGCACAACACTAATATCAAACTTCTAATCTATAAGGTCACTATGCAACTTCATAAGGCAATAATTCATAAGTTACAACTAATTCCACTAATACAGTAGAATCAACTAAGACACTCCCACTGCATCTTCGCTAACTTTATATGACTTAGATCATCTAACGTCATGATTAGACTCAAAACTAATCTGACCCTAATGGTTGCAGATTATATTCTCCATGAATAAGAAACTCGTTCTTAATAGCTCAAAGATAAGAAAGAACATGTTTCAAGACACATCATATGGTCTGCAACATATCAAAATAGCTCGTAACTATTACGATTAAATTGATATCTTTAATCGCATATAATATAGTATTCATTATTCTATCATCATATGATGCATCAGATTGACTAGACATTCTAATCAATTTCTCTTTCAAAAAATGAATCATCCTTTACGAAATATTAATACCATATACAAGAGACACACTAACTGTCAAATAGTTATAATAACTGTCATACAGATAGTCTTGTTGTGTTCTTTATTAGATCATATCTAATGCACGACTAATGGGAGTTTCTCACAAGTCTCTTATTTTTATATCATATATGAAACTTTATATCAAATATAACAGAGACTACTCCCACTGCTATCAAGGAGAAAGAAGACTTAGGTAAACCTTTTACCTCAAAAAAAATTTCATTATTACATTAATAATGATAATGTCGTTAGGATATACAACACTAGAAAGAAATTTGTACGCTCCCACTGACCCTATTATCATATATGTATTCTCTATGCTTTGATAAAATTAGACAATCTGACTGTATCAAAATTAGAGAACACAGATTTTCGGAAAGCTTAATTAAGTTTACAATAGGCTCTAGAAGCTAGTATATCAAACTGTGATCTTAGCAGAATACAAACTCTATGGTCATTCTAGAATGAACTCTTCAAACAAAGAAACCACAACGGATCTCTCATTCGAAGAAAACATTCAGGAACGCCACTTTGCATTCTTTAGCCAAAATATATTGTTTAGTATCAACATTGACCAACAAATCTCTAATTGTTCAATTAGTACGACTTAAGACAAGTTTTCTCAGAATCTACAATAGATCACTAAGTATAACTTTTCTCACTGGCATACTATAAAGGTCAAACCTTTATGAAGCTAACTTTGCTTTTACTGCGCAAATAATTTGCACATTTTATGAACGATTTCTAACGAAAGCTCAATCAAGTTCAAAACTTGATCATAGTAAGCTAGGAACAATCTTAGATCTATGGTTTAATGCTAACTTCCGAAATCGATATCAAATATCGCTCTCACTACAAGTTTTAGGATAATTTTCTTCAATAAGAAAAAAACATAACCATTAAGTATCAAATACTTTGTAAATGATTCTAACATCCTATTAAACTTATACAGAAGATATCTTAGGTTCATTTCATCTAATTAATTATGTAGTTCCATTTATAGTTTATCACTCTCACATTTGACTTCAATAAGTCAAGTCTTTATACAATTGTCAACATCCGATGTATAGAAAATATATTCTATCAAATAGAGTACAATATTCTATTAATTAGAATAAATGATAAACTTTTACTTGTACCTCTGAGGCGCAAGTACTTTCAATTATATAACCATTATACAAAAGAAAGATTCAAATCTCAAACTTTTCAAGATTCGAATTTTCTACTTATACATATCATATATGTAACTGTAGAAACTAATGGAACAATAATAAAAAGAATCAAATAGTGTAACTGAAGCATAACCCCAAGAGTATTGAAACTAATTCGGTAATACTCAATATCAAACGAATCATATCATATAAGATTCAATTTCTCCCACTGATCAATTCTATCACGATGGAACCGTAGAAGAATAATATTGAGTAAAAATCATATTCATTAAACAACTTTAGAACTAATTGCCATAAATTCATATGTTTGATCATATCAAACGTCCTTGAAAAATTCAAAGACTCACGATGAATTTTAAAATTATAGTTTTCAACACTTCAAATAGAATATCTTTGAACCATTCAAAATATTCTATCTGCGTTTCATCCGAAATATATTGAAAGTTCTCGAACCATTCAAAACGTTCAATATATATACACTTTTGAAAACATGCAACTAAGTCATGACAACTCATTAACTAAGTTAAGAAGTAAAGAAAACTATCCAAGGCAATTTATAATTCATTAAACTACATACTTTCAAAGTATTAGTTTAATAAATCTGTGGTCCAATGACAATCATTGGTTAAATGAGATTTAATCACATTCTTGAATACAATATTCATTAAATGAATAAGGATATGTGGTGTGATCTTGTATCAGACCATCCTTTACCATACGAAATAAGCATCTAATGATTATGTGATAAAATCTCATAAAAGCATTGTTCTAAGTTATTTAGTTAATCGAATATTTTTCTTAATGTTTATCTCTTCATCAATGACACTACTAGTCATATTAAAATATGTAACAATTATTTATAAAGAACAAGTAACTATCCAATAGTCGCAAGTTCTGATATCAAAATCAAAATAATCATTAAACATTATTTTAAAAACTAGATAGGAGATCTGGTATCCAATACCTACAATGTCGTATTGTGTGAATCGATATTCTCAACACACAACTATACACATCTCCTTTCTTTAGCTTTATAATTTTCCTTCAATTATTCACAAAATTGCAAATAATTGATTAGCAAACTGTGTCAAACACGTGACTTCTAAAAGTCACTAAAGCCAAGAAACGTCATTATAAGATAAACAAAATACCTAATGGAGTTTTCTTAATGCCAGTCAAGAATCTCGAAACATGAACTGATTTTTGTCAATTTTTACTGCACAATTATATCCTAAAACAGATATCTATTTAGATTACTTATCGTGACTTAGAAACTAAGTCACTAACCATCTTGATTTTTAACAAAATCTGAACAACAGTTCCCGATGGTTTTTACTAATCTAACAATATCTAAGTCTACTACATTCTAGAACCTATTCTAGAAATACGCAACCATAAGAGAAGTCAGAAAACATATTCAAGTAATATGCATGCAGTGGATTAGAAGTATAATTCTATTAACAATATAGAATAAAGAAAACAAACAAGCGCAATTTTCATAAAATTACACACTGCTTTAGTTATGGATTTTTAACCCAGCAGTGTCTCCCACTACTTTACGTAATACCGTAATCCCCAATGGAGTACGGGAATTCAATAATTAAATCGAATTCCATAGTGAGAGTAGGATCTCATGAATATATTTGACTCACAGCTTTGGCACGATCTCGCCTACGTATATTCATTAGGTAGACAATCATTGTCAATCACTCACATGTGACTCCAAATTTTGGTCCTGACCATTTCTCGTTATGACGCTTTGGCACGTTCACAAGGAGGTGTATCAAGGCTTCACTTGCCAATGAAAAACTCAAGCTACCGATGTAATCCTGATAGCTTTGGCACGTTCAGGATTTCCACTTTCACTTGAATTTGTCTAGTATCAATTATACATCTGGCATGGATAAAATTCTATCAACTACACTCTCACTACTTTGGCACTTTCTCAGATGCAGCCATAGAAAGATACCCATAAATCATATTAACAAGACAGACCAAGAAACACGCTTCCAATACACGTTACTTTACAGCCTTATTTAAGCGGAGATATTCCTCAAGAAAGCTTTGTTCTACATCATATGCAACATTTTAATCTAGATCATTTTCTAAACAATTCAATTCCACCTTTAGAAAACATAACTTAACTTAACTATTAAATTTTCATTACGTTTCCCGTTAGCGTAGAGCCGAAAAGTCAAGAAACATATAGATTACGTGCATGTGAAAACATCAAAATTGGATTATATATCATATATCAAGCATGATTAATATAATGGATGAAGGATCAGACCTGCTCTGATACCATTTTTGTTGGGGTTTTGGGCAAAGGGAGCGGCGGAAGCTCTGTTCGGGCGAAATCGTAATTTTAAATTTTTTGAATTACGGAATAAATTATTCAATATCCAATATGAATAATTTATTCATATTTCACCTAAACATATTTATTCAATACCAAATAACGACATAAATAGTTAAGAAACATCGCGAAACCTTTACGAAAATATTTTCCGTAAAATGACATAAAACACGTTTTTAACCGAACCGACCACCCAATAAACATAAGGGCTGCTCAGGTCGGCCCCAACAGTATTAGGGCAGTTCATGAGCTCCCTGAATAGTGACCAATTCACTATTTGGGTAGTCGTCACCCGGTTGGCTCAAAAGTCACCCGGTAATGCCGTTTTTCACCGTTTTCACTTATTTCAACTCCAAAACAATTTACGAAAATTGTTCCAACACCCAAAACACATCCAATATATTCATATGACATTATTTTCATCACAATAAACCCAGTTTTTTCAGTTCTGATTTGTAACAAAAATAATCAATTTTTCATGCTTTAATCCAACTTTTTCAACTTTAATAAAATTAATCACAACACCAATCCAAGTCACTACCAATGAAGCACCCAATAAAAATTCTAGGCATTACAAGAGTGGTCATAACACTCTAGAATGGTAACACATCATCAAATGATCAAATTGAATAAATATTACACTAATATCATTCAAAACAACTTCACACATGCAATAAGCCTTCAAATCCATCCTCCAAATCCAAAAGCTCCAAATTCTAAGAAGTAAGTAAACCCTAGAACCATTCTAGTAATTCAAGAGCAAGAAACTAATTTCCTAAACTTAAGAATATTAAAGATTACCTCTTAATCTTCAACTTTTCCTAAGCTTTTCTTGAATTTTCAATTTCTTCTTCCTTGAATCATCAAGTAGAATTTGAAAGGTCTTTGGAAGACTAAATTCGGCCATGGAGGATGTTCAATGAAGAAAATAAAATTTTCCACTTTAAATTCAACCCATGACCGACTTTTAAGGGGTATTTTGGTCAATTTCCTTATTTAATTCAATTAAATAAAATTAAACTTTATGTTAGCAAATCAAATTTGCACACCTAAAGTTTAATTAAAACATGCCACATATAACCAATAATAATTAAATATTTTACATAACATTTATGAAAAAGAATATTATTTAATTATTCAAATATTTAACATTTAAATATCTAAATAATTAATTAATATAATTATTATTATATATGTATTTTTATTTACATTAAATAACAAATACATATATTAATGGCATGTGTCAAAGTCTCATTAGATAATTAATTAATGTGTATCTAATCAATTTTTATATCAAATACAAATACACATTAATTATTAATAGACCAAAATTCCCGAAAGCATGTATTTTCATTTGACCGATTAAACGATTCGAATTAACTCATTTAATCCGATGAAGTATTATGAATAATCTGTATTATTCATAATGCGTTGCCTAGTGCTCAACGAGTACACTTCATATTGTGGGACTCTCTAAGTTTAGGTTTATCCATCACAAAATCTAAATTCGTGTCCATAATTCACCCATTCATGAATTATGACGACCACAGATAATCTCGCTAAACTATGCAAGTCGAGGTCATTACATATGTATAATCCCTCCGTCACAAGCTATCCATATTATACCTGGGATAAAGATAAGAACTTCAAATCCTTATTGTATAATATAATCGACTTTCAAATTTACGATCTCTAAATAACACTCGGAACTTGCTTCCGAAGTTATAACACGGCCATGGATTTACTAGATCGCAAACACGTGTAGGATACCTATGCCCTGTACACATGACTGACGGATTCTATCTTGATACTCACTGGATATCATAAGCATCAGTCCACACCCAACGAACAGGCGGATGTCTAATCTAAATAGATCGGTGACGTGACTGCCATCAAAGTGTGGAGGATAACTCATATATCCACTGTGATATCTCAAGTCGAAAGACCACTATGCTCGCTCAACTCGAGAAGATTCCTATTGACGTTGGTGTACAATTTATTAGGAAATCTTCAGTGTGTCGTTCAGTGGTCTATACGAGTCTCCCGAGACTCATGGTTCATTGAGATAAACCATCGGATCAAGTCACGATATACGACATGTAGTGGTCTCAGCGGATTTTACTAACCGACTCGTGTTAGTAAATCTTGACCATGAACTTTATTTAAGGATATACAACTTATAGTGATGTTTCCCAATGTCAATTACAAAGTACATTGTTACTGCGCACTACGTTGTAAATACTATGGTTTTTGTCTAATATACACATATCATTAAATCAAATTTAGTTTTAATCTAATCATAATTAGATTTCTAATCGCAATTAGATCGAATATGTATATAAAAGACAAGAGGTTCTACCATTAAATAAGTAATATTATGGAAAAAGTCATTGTTCGTATTCATGAATCGGACATAAATACAACCCGGATTGGCACTATGAGCACCAACCCTAACACGCTTATCATATATATATATCTATTCTTTAGTGAGTGCATTTTAAAAATTGAGGATGTCTTGCTAAAATACATTATTAGACAAAATAAAAATATAATTTTCAATGTGATTTTTTAGCAGGTGTTCTCATTTTATAAAATGAAAACGTCATCATGATATATATGGTGTGAGAGGGGAAAGAGTCAAAAGTTAAGTTTATTAATTATAAAAAAATAATTTTCATTTAAAGTTACCATTATTGATTCATTTCAAAGGTGACGGATTGAAGCAAATATGGTCTAGTTAGTCAATGGTTGTTACAAATTTACGAATAGAACTCAATAAACAAATTAGTTTGTAAGGAGATGGAATCCGCGGACTTATAAATAATTAACAAAATCTCATACATAATTATTATGGGACAAATAAAATATAATAATGATGATCCAGTATACTACTGCATAGCACTAAAAACAATCTTGAACTCAGTATAAGTATCATGATCATATTCGCATGCAAATGATTTCAAAAATCACATTTTATGGAAAATGTTTCTCAAACTAAATTATAAGATGATTGAATTGTTTATGGAAAATGTAATCAATTTGGCCGTTAATATTTCAACATCAAGGGATGATTTTACTTACTTTTAAAAAATAGGAGGATTTTTTCTGGAATTTCCATTTTAAACTCACGATAAGTATCACGAGATTCTCTATAATTGGTTTTTTCCATATTTGTTCTTTTTTCATTTTAAATTTGAAAATTGTTCACTTTTCCATCTCATTAAATGAAAAATTATATAAATTATTCATTTAATTTAGAAAAAAATTATCATGCAGATGATACTTTTACTTATTTTTAAAATTTTTACATTTTGATTCCTGTGAAACCAAAATATTGATTTCACTTCTATTCTCATGCAGAATAGAAAATTAAATTCTTTGAGATGAGAATTGACATTGATAAGAAATCATGCATGACTAAGGTGGTGCAATTACATTGGCTCCTGTTGAAGTTTGGAGAAGAAAATAAATATGTTAATTCAAAAAGTTAATCATATAACCTTATGGTATCAACTAAGATAAATCAAGAGCCGAGTCTTTATTTGTAATTAGCATAATCTTACGAAAATGACATGCAATAACCGGTGGCCTTATAATAATGTCAATATATACATATACGTTATCATCATTTAAAAGATACGCAAGCTACGTGGAAACTTGCCTTGCTTTTTCCCCCTTTTTTTAATTAATACTATTTACTCAAAATGTTAAATAAAATTTCTTTCATTTTACTCATATTGTCAAGGAAGAAGACTTGAACTCTTTTCGAACAACTTATCATGATTTGTATTGAAAAATTTCTGATGGAATGGGACACATGTCCCTTGAATTAGTTGAGATGCCTCCAAATTGATCCGAACATCATAATTACCAAAAAAAAGTATTCAAAGTGTACAATCTCTGAACTGATTAAGAAAATTTTAGAAGTTTTCTAATTATAAATTTTACTATATTAGATTATGTATTTATTGACGGTTTTATGAGGGCTAATAATCACACTTTAATTTGACCCGGATTTTATAGTAGACTTAAGAGGCATCTTTGACGGGCCAACCTGCAACCCCCACATGGTGCGGCCCCTCTTATCCATTTGTCATTAAGTATGAGGCTCCTATAAGAAAATAAAGTTGTGCCTTAGCTAAGAGTTTATTAGATTATTTGTTTATTTTATTTTCATATTATTTATTTTTCTTATTTAAGTGATCGTATAAATTAAGAAAATAAAATACAAACAATCCATCACATTATTATAGATCTCAATCTTTGATTTTGTTATAAGGATCCTATTATAGAAAAGGATTTGATATGTGATTGAAGTTGATAGAGCAAGAGAAACCCTAAAAATCCTTAACACAAAACTTGAAATTAAATTTAAAAACATTGGACCATATACGACAAGCAACCAAGCTCCAATGCCCACAATTTTGAGAAATTTTAGTATAAATACTTAAAATAAATGTGGAAATAGAGATTTAAAAAGAGGAATTAAATACTTAAAATAATTCCATTGTCTATGAACCCACAACTTAAGGGAGAAATTGCATTTTATATATACGTTTACATCCCTAATATTTTTTGGTTTTAATATCTAAGACTTTCATTTATTTTATATTTACCTGTTACAAACAATAAAAGTGACTTTTTAACATACCGAATTTCTCCTAACACATCATTTTAAGTTGACAATAAGATTATAATAGTCTTTTTGTTTTATTTTTGTTTTGTTTTGTTTTGTTTTTTTTCCAGCAATTTAGATATCTAAGACTTTCATTTATTTTATAATTACCTGTTACAAACTTTATTGTTTAACCGAATTTCTCCAAAGACTTCATTTTAAGCTGACAATAAGATTATAATAGTCTTTATGTTTTTCTTTTCTCCAGCAATTTACTGAGTTTGGTTTTGGCCACATCAAGTCATCAACAAGTGCTTTTTTTTTTTTTTTAAGAAAAAAAATAATAAAAAATAATAATAAAAACTAGCCTCTGAATTATTTTTAATAATTAATAATCTCGGTTGTTTTCAATAACCCATTTGTTGCTTAAAGATGACAAAATGATAAATATTCATATACGGGAATCAACGTTTTTCTTATTCATGTGACCAAATTCTACGCATCTTTATGATGTAATGAAAAATAGCCAAGGAGCTTATGAATTTCATCCTGATAACTTTTTCTTTTCAAATACAATTTGAACACCTCTCCATTAGACGTGTATGGAATCAAATGTCAAAGTAATCAGTATGAAGCAGTTAAATTATCTGTAAAGTGAATAATTTTTATAAGTATTTTTCTTTTTGTTGATGATTGTTTTCCGTTTGAAGGGTTTATTGGGAATTACTCCTCAAACAAATTTCCTCAACTAGTGAATTTGTTTGGTTGTGGGAACTACACAAACTTGCAAAAGACAAACAATCACAGCGATAACATTTAACGTAGTTCGGCAGAGAGTGGCTCCAACGTATGTTAACGAGAGAAAATGAGATATGATTTTACCGACCTCAAGATAAATACCGACCCGAGCTTCTAACAGTGAAATTTCAGTGTTACAACAAATAAATCTTTTCAGGTAATGGTTAGCCTGAGCTATCTTTCACAATGTTATCGGGTACATGATTGACTTTCTCTCTCTCTATCACTAGTTACTTTCTGATACTTTTGCTCTCAAATTATAGTTTTCTAGCTCTCAATTTACTCACCAAAAGAACCAACCACAAAAAGAAGATCCCATTTCACAATGAATTTAACTTTTTTATATAGGTTCCTAAAAACCTCTTTACAACCGATCCTCACATCACCTTACATCATTTATGTAGGGGATTTTCAGGGGATATCCGGGTAACGCAGCGGAACGCGGAAAAATAAATTTTTCCGATTTCAATAATTTTTTTGGGCGAGTAAAATAAACGTTTTTATTCTAATTACTCAATACTTAAAAACTGAATTTTTTACCCAAAAATCAGATTTTTCCCTTAATTACCGTGAGACCCCAAATATTTACATTTTGATAATTTTAATCCTAATTTGTCAAATATAAATTTAAGTGATTTCAAATCACTATCAAAATGATTTATACATATTATATACATCAAAATTCAACTCACAACACAAATCCCAAAAATTCACCAAATTATTGAATGCTCCCTTAAGTTTCATTTTTGTGTATTTTAGTCCAAATTTGTTCAAAATAACTTTAGATGATTTACAATCAACACCAAATGATTTGTACATCTTATATACATCATTATACAAAGAACCCTAATTTCTCAAATTAATCCAATTAATAAAATTAACCAAAATTAATCAAATCCAACACTTTAATCTAATCTCTACAACCCCAAACAAGTCACACCACTTTGAAACAACTCAAGAATGAGTGGCCTAACAACTCTAGAATGACAACAAGATCATCAAATGATCAAAAATGTTCTTATTAACCATTAATAAGCTTACTTTGTTAAACATACATAAATGCATACATCTTTCTTTCATGCTTCTAACCATCATAACACAAACACAATAGAGAAGAAAAACTTAAGAACAACACATGTTGTAGCCAAGAACAAAATGAACAATTTTCCTTCTAATGGAAAGTTGGAAATACTTAATAATTTCCAAGCTTTCTTTGATTTCTTCTTGATTTCTTTTCTTTTCTCTCAAGTCTCATTTTTTTTATGTTTTTGAAGGCTTGAACAAGTGAAACAAATGAAAAAATAAAATCCTTAAATACTTAGGGTTGTGTCCAAAAATTGGGAAAAAAAAAAAGAAAAAAGATATTTTCATTTTCTAACCAAAAAATTAAGAAGCCAAATACCATTTGACTACCTTTTCTTTAATGTAAAATCAAACATATATACTACATAATCATTTCCTAACTTTATCATAATGGTAGATATTTATAATTTAATTATTTTAATTATTTAACCATTAAATAATTAAATAATTAATTAAATATAAATATCTAAATATATGTATTATATTTACTTTAAATAATCCAAATACATATATTAATGATATATGTCAAATATCATAATTTGATATTTAATTAATGTATATTTAATAAAATCATACATTAAATACAAATACACATTAATTAGGAAATGACCAAAAGATATATTTGCATGTATCTTTCGTTTAACCGTTAAACGATTTATAAATAATCAATATTATTCATAAAAGTTTCCCTAGTGCTCTACGAGTATATTTCATTAGTTAGGCTCTCTAGGTTTAGGCATATCTGTCACGAAATCTAATTTCGTGTCTACAATCTACCCACCCATAAATTATGACGAACACGATTAAACTCACTGAACCATATAGGTCGAGGTCATTTCATACGTATAATCTCTCCGTCACAAGTATCCGGATTATTCCAGAGATATAGATATAAACGTCAAATCTCTATAGATATAATCACGTCGATGTTTCTATTAGCAATCTCTTAATAACACTCAGAACTCACCTCTACAGTGTACCATAAGACCATGTATTTGTTGGAGTTTCTAGAGGTCCCAAGATCAAAACTCAAGCATGAAACACAAGTGAATACAACGACGAAGTTGCGGAATACTTACATCGAGCGGTTGAGAGACGATTTGGCAACAAAACGAACTCACTGCCCTTCATGAACTGCTCACGCAGTAGCAGCAAAACACAGCCACTGGTTCGGTTTTGGTCACCAAAATCAAGCTCCAAGCTTTCCGAAATGGTTCCCAACTCATGGGTGGACTTCCCTATCACCTTCGCATTGAACCCGGAGTGTGCTAGCACTCTTGTTTTGCCACAAAACCACACTTTGCTTCCCCATTTTCCCTTGTGTTTCACGGCAGTGGACTGCCTCAAGAACAAGAAGAAAATGCGTGAGGATGAGAGGAAGAAATGTTGCTTCCAACGTGAGAGAGAGAGAGTTGTTGAAAAGTAAAAAGTATTAGGTGTTTTTAATTTCCAAAATCATAAAACCATATACCACTTTTTCATTTGGAAAAAGTGAAGCACTTAATGCTTCAACAACTTCCATCAATCACCATCAATCACATCAATCAATCATTCTTGTCAAGTCACATCACTCAAAGTGACAAGTGATTTGACGCTTGATGCGACTAGCGATTTGACGCTTGATTTGACGAGCCGCGCTCGAATTCGAAATGCGAATGCGCTCGCAAATAATCTCGGGCTCGGATTCGCTAATTCTAAATTAACGAATTTTCCGTCGCGTCGTAATTAAATGATTACGCCTAGCGAAATCACTATTCACGTCGCTAACGAATTAATTCTAAATTAATTCGCTCGCCCGAATTAAAATCTAATTTTAATTCCGCGTCGAAATCCAATTTCGTTTAATATATCAAATATATTAATTCCTCGATTAATTCCAAATTAATCATTCTCTCTCTTTAAATTGATATTTTATCCCAGATAAAATATCTCTGTAATTAATCCCAGATTAATTTTCTCTCTCATCATATTAATCCCAGATTGAGTCATACGTCATCGGTGAATCTTTGGGAAGCGACCCATGAGATCCCCGGATAATTCGGCAGTAAATACGGTCGTCGGAGTATCCGAATCACGTACGTACCAAGTACTACGTTCTACCGATTTACGAGACACGATCGGCTTCTAGCAAAGCACGAAGTCTACCCAATTCTCCGGTCATATTCATCTAAGAATATTTAAGATCTGTATCAAGCGTAGTATACCAAGTATTGTGTATATCGGCCCAGTATCGGATAGTCACGTGCTAGGGCTGGGGCTGGATAAGTGTCTGCCCCGTCCGAAGCACATGTCGGATGTCTGGTAACTAGTCTCTATAATCGAATATGCATGACCTAGTCATAATATCCTGATGGTTGCGCAACACTTAAGAGCACTAATACCGTATCCTGCGTGACATCATCTCCACTATGACTGAAGTGATACTTCCGTCTTGACATCACACCCAATACTCTACGATTCTCAATATACCCAGCAGTTGGCGTACATAGAACCGGTTAGAGTCCTAGACGACCTCAACTAAAGTATATTGATTGTCGTAAGCATTAGCGGTGCAAGTCTCAGGTTAAGACCAAATACACCTACCCTGATGTCGGACTCCCATAGACACATAGTCATAATACCAATGGGATTCCGAGGGGTCTATCCAGAGCGAAGCTGTTTCCCGTACCATCGGTGAAACACACCTCCTATCGCACTTGCATAAGTATCCAATACTTAAATATATGAGAACTATGCCGTTGTGCCCTCACAACGCGCACAAGTGCAATACTAGCCTATTCCGCATTATCGATGTCCTGTCTCGATAATACTCCGGCTAGGGATATTTAATGATTAATCCTTCGTGGACTGATACTGTCTCATATCATTCTCAATCCAGGAACTAATCATATGGACGTCTCCTCATTTATATATCTATGGTGATCTAATCACAAACGATGAGAGTGCAATTTCCTTGTCACATAGTTAATTTGTACAACAACACCATGATCTGTACAAATAGTGACGCTATGGGTCATTTTGTCCAACAATCTCCCACTTGGCACATAGCCAGTCACTCGAGTGTCTAACACCCGAACTATGTACGGTTCGCTCAAATTGCTGAGAAAAGATTTTCGTCAGCGGATTTGCATAATTATCGTCTGACGCGATTTACACGATCACCACATCGCCACGATGTATGATCCGAATGAATCAGATGAATATAGAAGTATATATCTGAATCGTCGATGAGACCTTTAATTCTTTAGCCTGTGCTGACGCCTAGCTCAGCCGCTAACAGAACTATATCTAATCTAATTAGATTTATTATCGATCCAAATGGCTTCTATTGCTGCCTCAGCTCAGCCAGATAATCCGCATTTGTTGTTTATTCGGCAACAGTTATCTTGCTCGGAATATTTCCAGCTTACTGTCCCGTTATTCAAACTTATAGTACCACAATATTTACCGGTTTGGAAACTTGCAGCAGTGATCCTAGTCACTTCAAGTTCTCATACTTCATAATTTAAGACAGCATCTTTAGTTCTCTAAGATACTAACAGATGTTCTTAACTTCAATCCAGTGACTATCACTCGGATTGTCCTGATTGTGACTCCATATGCTCAAAGCATATGAGACACCAGGTTACGTACATTATTCAATGTACAATTTCTCAGAGAGTGTTAACAACTCCAAATCTAGCCCAGTAGATCTTTATTCCTTGAATAAAGGTTGTTACTCCCAAGAATTCTACGGAGAATTTCTATGAAAGAATATCTATGAAAGCCAAGCTTTCACCAATTGCTTTATTGGGAATTTCACTGTTAGTGCGCTCCCACACTAACCTCCTTATATACACAAGAATCATTTCGTTTTGAATTAAATCATAAACCATTATGATTACATCAAAACGACAATTCCTAGAACCATGCTTGCTTCAATCCAAACATGGATCGAATAACCTGCAAACCTTGTTTGCTTGTTATGGTACGACAAAACCGATAGGATGTTATAAACATCCTCCGAAAGGTTTCCTTTTCAGGAAAGCGATTTTCCGTTAAGCTGTCATATTTCATAAATGAAATACACAGCTTTAGCAAGCATTATCCAAATGGATTTACAATGGCAACAGGTAAAAGGTTTCGTCGTAATCAACACAATATTGATAACTCTACCTTTTCTTTACAAGCCTAGCTTAGTACGTTGGTATGTTGCCTTCCATGTATGTCTTCCTTGAAGACTTATAAAGTACCAATAGGCACAATGTCTTATGGTACATCAACTAGTATCCAAACTTGTTGATATACATGGAAACCATTTCGGACTCATGACTCTTTGTCATAATAGGGAGTCGATACCTTGTATCACTACCTCATACGTAATCAGTTGGTATACCTTAAAAGATTAACATCTTTATGAGGTGAGATCAGAAACCCATACCCTAGGTTGTTTTCTGACTCTCTCCGATCTACGCGGTTCTTGTGTATTCGAAGATTAATGGTATAAATTCATCATTGATGAACTATATGTGTTCCATTAAGGATTTCGTGCCTTGAACAGTATTACTCCAATTTTCATCGAGTATCACCATCCTCCCACTTACCACTGTATGTCTGTATTCCTCTCAGGAAAACTGCATGGTGAGCAACAATCTAATTGTTCTCATGTGAGATTTATAAGTACTATACTTATGGTTTCCTTTAGGATAACCAATTTGGCACTTATCCAATTTAGGTTTTAGTTTGGTATTATCCAAACATATGCCTAGCATCCCAAATGGTCAGGAATGAGAAACCCGGTTTCTTTCCCGTTCATATCTAATATGTAATCTGTCAAACAGATTATTATGGAACCTTATTCTAAATAAGTTATTGCACTGTTAAAACTTATCCGTTGAAGGAAATGGTAGCTCAGAGCGACTCATGATTAGCCTTATCATGTATAACATGATTCGGTTAATCCTTTCGGACACACCGTCACTTTGACGTGTTCCGGGAGGAGTCCTCATTTGAAAGAATACTATACTCTTTCAAGTATATAAGAAACTTATTGCTTAAGTATTTTCCATTACGGTCTTACCGTGACGGTATAATACTATAGTCGATCTATTTGTCTATTTCGTGTCGAAACTCTAAAAGTTTCCGATTTGTGTTCTTCAAAAGAAACACACAACCATTACGCGATGCCATATCTGTATAGGTCACAAAATATTCATATCCATATCTAGCCTAGCTAGACATGGGCCCACTTGCTTCACTATGAACAAGGGTAATAGATCGATGGCATTTTACACTTTTACCAAGTAAATAGTATTTTAGGCACATTGCCCAATAAACTAGATTCGTAGACTTTATTTGATTGGAATCAAAACAGTCCGAGTACCCACTCTTCGAAAGTGTGGATATACGAGTCTTGTTCGATTGTGTCCCAGACAACAATGCCATAATTAGTTTCTTCTGATCAAATCACTTTGAGCTATTTGTTTGTCATTATATATATTTGAGATTTATTTATATTCAAAATATAAATTCTGTTATTCACATCTAATGTGTTTATCTCAATATCATCCTTATATAATAAAACACTTTAGTGTTCTAAAATATAAAGGTTCACCCGCAGTGGGTTAAACACTGATAAAAAGATAATGTATCTAGTCAAACTAGTTACATTATAACAGTTCTCTAATCCTGCTCATAGCAGATTCTGAACATCAATACATATATTTTATGTACCATACAAAGTATTTAAAATCTAATTTCAATACTAGTTGTGAACATAACTTTGACAAACATTTTTAAAGTCAGAGCCTTGCCCTTCTTTAATTCCTTCGTGTCTGCCATATCCAAATGGTAGTCACTTTGAGATATGTCAATTATCCTTTTCAATATTTCAGAAACCTTAGGCCAAGCCTTGGGTTTTTAGAATATCGAAACGATGTGCACCTCGTGCTACATGCCCAATTGCAAACTTTGACTTTATCTCATTGAGATTAGTCATTAATTCTCCAAGAATTATAAATTGCAATTTTAATACTTCTTAAATCTAAAATTAGATTTATGACAAGTATGTTAAATTAAGCACTAAAGTCATCATCACATAAATCTTCCAAAGATTTTATGCTCTACTTATTTTGCTTAATTTGGGCTTAAGGTATAATAAGTTATTTTATCAAATAAAGTAACCTATTATTTATTCCCAATTTGAAAATTAAATTATTTAAAATATTTTAATCCAGATTATATTTTAAATATCCAACTTTTCAATTTTATCTTGATTACAATAGTCCAACTATTTAATCAACGATTAGTGGTACTATATATTTTATAATGATTATAATAGTCCAACTATATAATCAAATATAATCTAAATTAATTAACCTCAATTACATTGATTACTATAATCCAATTATAAAATCAACTGTAAACTGAAATAATTAATTCAATATATTGATTAATATAATCAATTATATATAATCAAGTATAATACAGTCCAACTGTTTATTAAAACAACAATTTAAATATTAGTCCAACTAACATTTTATTACGACGAAATAATTTGAATTAGCGCGTATGGCGAGTAATTGAACGAATATTGCAAATTCAATTCTTGCCTCCCACTATTTTTCGTCGAGCCTCTAACCCTCTGTCGAGTACTCGGGAAACCGTGTTTCCTAGTGGGCTAGGATCCCGTTAAATATCACACAATCTTGACTTTGGCCAACAAATTGTATGATAATTAACTAGGTAGATCTCTAAGATCAATTGGATCCAATCCAATCCTAGATCCAGTAGGTGGACATCCAAGTCCTAAACATATATCATATATATGCCTATATATCCAATATATACCCTAACCTATTTCCTCTGAATCAACTAGGCCTTGGCTTTGGCACAACAAACCTAATGATCACAGTCAAGCGCGGACCCATTGACCATGGAAGCTTCGTAATCAATGTCGATGGACAAGAAGTGGTCTTGACTTTGGCCAACAAACCACAACTTGGACAAGACACCAATATAGAACAAAGCTTCGTGATTCAAACACATCTTCGACGGACAAGGGCTTGACTTTGGCCAACAACCCATGCCAATCTAGGATCTTGAGCAAGAATCACTCAATGGAAGGAAAAACGCATGATATTTGATGAGGGTTTTTCGTGTGCAAATGGCAACCAATTTATTATCTTTGTTAAGGTCTCATCATCATACACCCTTAAACATGCATTCTAAACACATAATAAAGCGCATATGATAAAATAATAATGATATGCGGATGGATATTTTACACATTGATCCTAGATCAAATCTCTCACTTTCTCTCTCCCGCAAGCACAAATATTTTTCTACCCGTTACACTACACTTCTAAAGAAACCTCATTTACATTGAGGGGAATAGGTGAGAAGAGAATACAAAGAATAGAAGGTGATAAGGCTAGACACGCAGGTCCAATTAATAAATCAAATTTATTACATCATTTTCTAAAATTGCCCCACCCATCTAATATCCATCCGATATACATTATTCATGCATCACAACCATGTATTCACTCACATAAGCATGCTATCAATCAATCTAATCAAATTAATTAATCTGATAATTATGTGATCATCCAATGTTCAAACAACGATTTGATTTTGTTCGAGTCAAACTCGTTTTTGCGAATAAGTACTTAAAGTACGAATTCCCGAATTAAATTAAACTACACAATTAAATCCAATTCAATTTGTATTTAATTCTAATTCACTATTTAATTCCAAATTAAATATCACACTTTATTAATAAACCTTTTACGAATTAAATTCCAAATTTAATTGTTACGGGTCTCAAGGCCCGATTAACGTCCAACGTCAACTTAATTAAAGTCCAATGGGCTTTTAATTAATTTCTTAAGGCGTGGACTTTTGGTCAACTCGGGTCAAACCCGCAACCAAAGTCCAATCCGGGATTTACCCCATAAGCCTTTAAATTAATTTTGGCTCATTAGGCCCAATTAAATTACAAAGGTCCATTATGTCGCATTGGGCTTTATGGAAGTGGTTTTGGGCCCAATTGGATCCAATCCAATTTGCCTAAAACAAAATTTGTACAACAAAGCCCAATAAGCCCAATAACAACAATTCAAGCTCAATTTCCAAAATTAGCCCAATTAATTAAATTACACAAATCCAATTTCGCAATTTATTACCTAAAGTGTATATCATGATTAATCACCCAAATTAACATTTCTAAAACATCAATTCATACAATTAATCATGTTCATTATCATCATCATATGTCCAACATATTTTGATTAAAATCAAACCCATATACATGCTACATTAAGTCTCGGCCAAAGGGGATTTTAATGTCCAACTTTAAACCCAATCCAATTGAATCCAAATCAACATTAAATCAACATCCCCAATTGTTTTCAAGTCATCCAATGAATCAAAAACAAAATACCAAGACAATAAGGGCACTTCATCAATTCGGCCAACACAAGCATTTTGTGGAAATTTGTTCCAAACAATATTTAATCAAATTGATCCAACCAATCATCAATTAAACATGTATTAAGCATACTTAATCATCCAATTTCATAATTGCATGCTCAAATCAATTTTACCCAATTTCAAGTTTCATGACATACTTGGCAATTTGGGGATTTTACGTTCGAATCGAATTCAATCCAATTGATTCCGCAATCGACATCAAATCATATTCCCGAATGATTTCCAACACATCCAATTGTCAAAATTCAAAAATCCCAAGACATTAAATCATGCATAACTTTCGGCCAAGATAGAAATTTGGGGAAAAAATGATCCAATCAAATTTTCTTGAAATTGACTCAATCAATCTTCAATTCAAACACATTTAAGCATACAAATCCATCCAATTTAATTTATCATGCTCAAAATCAAGTTTGCCCAAATTTTAGCCCTAACTTTTTCATGCTTTTAACCTAAGCTCTTGATGCCATTGTTGGGTTTCTAGAGGTCCCAAGATCAAAACTCAAGCATGAAACACAAGTGAATACAACGACGAAGTTGCGGAATACTTACATCGAGCGGTTGAGAGACGATTTGGCAACAAAACGAACTCACTGCCCTTCATGAACTGCTCACCAGTAGTAGCAGCAAAACACAGCCACTGGTTCGATTTTGGTCACCAAAATCAAGCTCCAAGCTTTCCGAAATGGTTCCCAACTCATGGGTGGACTTCCCTATCACCTTCGTATTGATCCCGGAGTGTGCTAGCACTCTTGTTTTGCCACAAAACCACACTTTGCTTCCCCATTTTCCCTTGTGTTTCACGGCAGTGGACTGCCTCAAGAACAAGAAGAAAATGCGTGAGGATGAGAGGAAGAAATGTTGCTTCCAACCTGAGAGAGAGAGAGTTGTTGAAAAGTAAAAAGTATTAGGTGTTTTTAATTTCCAAAATCATAAAACCATATACCACTTTTTCATTTGGAAAAAGTGAAGCACTTAATGCTTCAACAACTTCCATCAATCCACCATCAATCACATCAATCAATCATTCTTGTCAAGTCACATCACTCAAAGTGACAAGTGATTTGACGCTTGATGCGACTAGCGATTTGACGCTTGATTTGACGAGCCGCGCTCGAATTCGAAATGCGAATGAGCTCGCAAATAATCTCGGGCTCGGATTCGCTAATTCTAAATTAACGAATTTTCCGTCGCGTCGTAATTAAATGATTACGCCTAGCGAAATCACTATTCACGTCGCTAACGAATTAATTCTAAATTAATTCGCTCGCCCGAATTAAAATCTAATTTTAATTCCGCGTCGAAATCCAATTTCGTTTAATATATTAAATATATTAATTCCTCGATTAATTCCAAATTAATCATTCTCTCTCTTTAAATTGATATTTTATCCCAGATAAAATATCTCTGTAATTAATCCCAGATTAATTTTCTCTCTCATCATATTAATCCCAGATTAATAAAAGTGCGAGTCATACGTCATCGGTGAATCTTTGGGAAGCGACCCATGAGATCCCCGGATAATTCGGCAGTAAATACGGTCGTCGGAGTATCCGAATCACGTACATACCAAGTACTACGTTCTACCGATTTACGAGACACGATCGGCTTCTAGCAAAGCACGAAGTCTACCCAATTCTCCGGTCATATTCATCTAAGAATATTTAAGATCTGTATCAATCGTAGTATACCAAGTATTGTGTATATCGGCCCAGTATCGGATAGTCACGTGCTAGGGCTGGGGCTGGATAAGTGTCTGCCCCGTCCGAAGCACATGTCGGATGTCTGGTAACTAGTCTCTATAATCGGATATGCATGACCTAGTCATAATATCCCGATGGTTGCGCAACACTTAAGAGCACTAATACCGTATCCTGCGTGACATCATCTCCACTATGACTGAAGTGATACTTCCGTCTTGACATCACACCCAATACTCTACGATTCTCAATATACCCAGCAGTTGGCGTACATAGAACCGGTTAGAGTCCTAGACGACCTCAACTAAAGTATATTGATTGTCGTAAGCATTAGCGGTGCAAGTCTCAGGTTAAGACCAAATACACCTACCCTGATGTCGGACTCCCATAGACACATAGTCATAATACCAATGGGATTCCGAGGGGTCTATCCAGAGCGAAGCTGTTTCCCGTACCATCGGTGAAACACAACCTCCTATCGCACTTGCATAAGTATCCAATACTTAAATATATGAGAACTATGCCGTTGTGCCCTCACAACGCGCACAAGTGCAATACTAGCCTATTCCGCATTATCGATGTCCTGTCTCGATAATACTCCGGCTAGGGATATTTAATGATTAATCCTTCGTGGACTGATACTGTCTCATATCATTCTCAATCCAGGAACTAATCATATGGACCTCTCCTCATTTATATATCTATGGTGATCTAATCACAAACGATGAGAGTGCAATTTCCTTGTCACATAGTTAATTTGTACAACAACACCATGATCTGTACAAATAGTGACGTTATGGGTCATTTTGTCCAACAATATTTAACAGGTTGCTAATTCCATATTGAATACTTATGCTCTGAACACATAGCTGACAGATTCTATCTTGACACACACAGGATATCCTAAGGATCAGTCCACACCCAATGGACAGGTGAAGGTCTGACCTTAATAGATCGGTGACGTGATTGCCATCAAAGTGTGGAGGATATCTCATATATCCACAGTTGTATCTTAAGTTAAAGAATCACTATGCTACTCAACCTGAGAAGATTTTTAATGAAGTTGGTGTAGCATCCATTAAGAATCTTCGGCGAGTCGTTCAGTATTTATCCGATAAAATCACCTACATTTCTACACGAGTCTCCAAGACTCATGGTTCATTGAGAATCTACATTGGAATCCAAGATTCCAATATACGACATGTACCGGTTTGGACGGGTTTACTTACTGACCAAGTAATGTAAACTTTGATAAAAAAATAGTTAAATAAATGATAATGTTATTACACAACTCAATATCAGTTGCGACGCTTTTGCAACGATATTATAACTAATGATTCTAAGGTCAATTACATCTTTACTATATATAGAGAGATGTTATATAATAGAAATTGTTTATTTTATTCATAAGAAAATATTTACATAAGTATTTACATGGAAATACATAAAAAAAATTGGCGCTCCGAGCATCAACCATAATAATTTAGTCATCATTACCCTTTGATTACACCCAAAAAGTACTTGCGGTTATCGCAGTATGGTTGTGTAACATCCCCGATTCTGTTGATGCTACTGGCAGGGAATAGGTCGTTCTATTCCCATGATCCCTTGATTTACTGATTGTATACATCACTATTAACTTATCTCAAATACAGTTCAAACGTGGGACCATTTTCCAAACTCATTCTAACATATATGTACTACTTGACTCATGTCATGTACTCAACACTTCTCTATAATGGAACCATGCCAAAAACAACTTAAACATGTTACAAATTAAATCTTTACTATACATTATGCAAAATAGAAGACTTTATATGATTATGACTGAACTGTAACTCTACACACACTCTGGTGGACTCAAACCATCTAATGACTGCCATCAGTATCCATCCGCCCGAGCTCATCCTCCAGGGTCCTGCAAAATAAAACTCTGGGAGGGGGTTAGATCGTTTGAACGATCTAAGTGAGTGGATGATAAATACTGGAATACTATAATGAAAATATTTAATTCAAAATCCAAGGTTCTTTCAGAAAACCAAATTATATGAAATCCTTTTGCTTATCTGAAAACTCTGAACTATTTTTAGAAAACTTGTATAGAATTTCTATTAAAAAACTTAACTTTTCTGAAATCTGCTTTTGAATGTCTGATTCTATAAACTTAAATCCGAAGGATCTATTCTGAAAACTGTTTTGGAAATGTTTGTTTTCTGAAAACCATTTCTAGTATCTCACCTCTGAAAAACTGTTCTCTGAAAATCTGATATCTGAAAACTAGTCTGTATCTGAAAAACTTGACGTATGAGGGCGTTACGTATCGCCGTCCCCTCATACGCCTAACTAGAACCGGGAATGCAAATTCATGACTTTGGTACGTTACGTATCGCCGTCCCCCAAAGCATGCCATTCCTGTCCCTGAAACTAGTGGACTTGGGGCGTTACGTATCGTCGTCCCCCAAGCCACTAAACTAGAACTGGGGGTGTGAATCTATGTTACCCTCCAAGCTCTGAAACTAGGATCTAGGGGCATCTGTCATCCATAGTCCTGAACTAGGATCTGGGTTGCCGTCCCCCCAGTCCTCTACATGTGCACATGTCATTCGTCAATTACATGTCTGTATCAAGTTGCATACTGAGGTGGGTTTTCCCCCATGCCTCAAAAATCATAAAATCATGCTTTAAAATATTTCTTTCTCAATTATAACTTAAATCATAAATTTTCATGAAATAACTGTAATAAAACTAATCTGACGCCTTAAAGCGTAAAAATAAGTCTGTTATAAAAAAAAAATGTAGCTAATTTAAAAGAGTAGTGTCCACTCACAGATTTGAAATCCAGCTGGCGTAACTTCTCTGCGCCGAAAGGATTTATGGTTCAAGTGATAACTTTTAATGGACAACTTGGTTAAAATACATATCGTAGAATTCATTTCAAAACTATTATCGCTACAAGGGTTTTTGCATCTGGTTTATGGTAATTAACGTATATATATATATATAAGGATAAGAAGTATTTTGGGTGGCCTCTAATATCCCGAGTCGAAATTTAAATGGTAAAAAAAATGCCCTGGAATATGGCCATGCTTCGCGATGCTAAGACTTGCGCGTCGCGACGTGGCCTGGAGAAAACCAAAACAGAAAGGTGGTTTGGTTCGCGTCGTGACACGTGTGGACTTACGTCGCGACACGCACAAGACAAAATCGAATTTGGGGCTTGTTTTCCAGTGCTTTCGACGCGACGCGAGGCCAGATTCAGGGTCTTATATCAACCTTTTTAAGCTTAACTTGCTTCACCATAAATCCCACATTAAAGCCTTCATATAAACACCACTTTAACTACACTATGCATATTCAGGAGGCATTTCCAACCCCAACTTAAGTAACAGTTTATCAATATCACATAAAAAACATATCCAACTTCCCCCTCCAATACATTCACATACACAAGCCTCAATTCATAATAATACCATCATATTACTTTCCAAACACATGCTAACAGTCCATTTAAAGCCAATTTTTTACAATTCCAAATTCTAAGATTAGTAAGGTGCAAAATGGAGCTTTATACTCTAAATTCAAAATTGAAAAGAATTTGGGAAGATAGGAAGGGAATGGAAGCTTACTTGTCCAAGAAAACTTGAAGCTCATCATCAACCTTCATTATTTTCATGGAAATGAAGAAAAATTTGAGGATTTTCCCCCTCCAAATCAAGCCCATGTTTCTCTATTAAGGGATGCATGAACTTATTTATAGGCATGGTGGCTGATTTTTGTGATAAAATGAGTGGTTGAGATTTTGCCACATGTCTCATTTCTAGTCTCTTCTCGAAATTAATGTAGCAGTTACGAAAATTATAATTTTTGACCTACTTCGGGTTCGAATTTGGAAAAATATTTAGCACAGAAGTTGTAGCTCTCGATCTCAGATTTCCGGCGATATAAAGTTAATAAAAATCAGAGATCGTATGAAAATGTTACAACCCGATTACTAAAACCTATTCGAGGTGGAACTAAACTATGTCCTGTTGGACAATTATGACCCATACCATCACTATTTGTACAGAACATGGTGTTGTTGTACAAATTAACTATGTGACAAAAGAAATTGCTCTTTTATCATTTGTAATTAGATTACCGGGATATATCAATGATAAAAGTCCGTATGATTAGTTCTGGATTGATAAGATATGAGACAGTATCAATCTATGAAGGTTTAATCATTAAAACATCCCTAGTCGGAGTATTATCGAGATTGGACATCGATAATGCGGAATAGACTAGTATTTCACTTGTGCGTGTTATGGGAGCATAACGGCATAGTTCTCATATATTTGGGTATTGGATACTCATGCAAGTGTAATAGGAGGTTGTGTTTACCGATGGTACGGAAACAGCTTCGCTCTAGATAGACCCCTCAGAATTCCATTGGTAGTATGACTATGTGTCTATGGAAGTCCGAATCAGGGTAGGTGTATTTGGTCTTAACCTGAGACTTGCACCACTAATACTTGCGATAATCAATATACTTTGGTTTTGGTCGTCCAGGGCTTTAACCGGTTTTGTGTACGCCTCTTCTGGGTATATTGAGAATCGTAGTGTATTGGGTGTGATGTCGAGATGGAAGTATCACTCTAGTCATAGTGGAGATGATGATCACGTAGGATACGGAACTGGTGCTCTTATATGCTGCAGCTATTGGGATATTATGACTAGGTTATGTTTATCCGATTATAGAGATTAATTACCAGAGATCCGATATGTGCTTCGTAAGGGGCACACAATTCCAGCCTTAGGCCTTGCACGTGACATCCGATACTGGATCGCAATACGCAATACTACGTATACTACGTCTAATATAGATTATATATTCCTTTAAGAATATTTCTGAAGAATTGGGTAGGCACGGTGCTTCGCTAGAAGCCAACCATGTCTTGTAAATTGGTAAAAATGTATTACTAGGTACGTACGTGTTCGGATAGTCCGATGACCGGATTTACTGCCAACATATCCGGGGATCTCATGGGTCGCTTCCCGAAGATTCACCGATGACGTATGACTCGCACATAATTAATATGGGATTAATTAGTAGAGAGAGAAAATTAATCTAGGATTAATTACAGAGATATTTTATCTGGGATAAAATATTATTTAAAAGAGAGAGAACGATTAATTTGGAATTAATCGATAAAATAATATATTCGATATATTATACGAAATTAGATTTCGACGCGGAATTAAATTTAGAATTTAAGTCGGGTGAACGAGTTAATTTAGAATTAATTCGCTAGCGACGTGAATAGTAATTTTGCTAGGCATAATTATTTAATTAAATTTGATTTAATTACGTCGCAACGGAAAATTCGTTAATTTGGAATTAGCGAACCTGAGCCCGGGAGTGTTTGCGGGCCCACTCGCATTTCGAATTCAAGTGCGGCCCACAAGTCACATCAAGCGTCACATCATTAGTCATTCAAGTGAAGGATGTCTTGTCACTTTGAGTGATGTGATGTCTAGTCACTTTTGAGTGATGTGAGTTGTTGAGGGCATTAATTGCCATTTTGGCTCCAAAATTTGTTTGACTTTTTGAAAGACATATACCAAATTTTGGAAATCAATTTTTTTGGTAATTGTTTTAGAAACACAAACTAACTCATCACACTTTTCTTATCTCTCTCTCCATTCGGCCTTGGGCCATTTTTCTCTCAAAAATTCCTTCAATGCCGTGAGCAAGGAGAAGCTTTAGGGGAAATTTTGTGGCAAAATTTCCAAGTGCTAGCACACTAAAGAGTCATCCAAAGGTGATAGGGAAACAAACCCTTGAGCATGGAATCTCAAATTAAAGCTTGGAGCTTGAAGAACACAAATGAAACACAAAGAAGACCATTGCCCTGAGCTTCAATGGTGGAGCAGAAAATTTTTGTTGTTCCCCGCATCGCATATCCGATCAAAGTGAGTATTCCGCAACTTAACTTTTTCGTATTCACACTTTTAAATGCTTAAATTGATCTTGGTTTGACCTAGAAAAACCCAACAATGGTATTAGAGCCATGATTTAAGCATGAAATTGGAATTATGGTAAAATTGGGTAAAATTGATTGGAGCATGTTTGGATGAAATTGATTGTTTGAGTATGCTTGAATGATGATAACATAGTGTTATGCATGGTCAATTTGATAAAAATTGAGTTGGATCAAATTTTCCCAAATTAGTAGGCTTGGCCGAAAGTTGCTATTGCCCTAATGTCATGGTAATTTTGTTTTTTGAATCATTGGATGAGTTTGAAAGACTTTGGAAATGTTGATTTAGGATTTAATTGGATTAAAATCGAAATCGGACATAAATACCCTAATTGCCGTGAGTTGAAGCATGAAAAATGACTTGATTTTTTGATTCAATTGTGTTGGACATGTGTTGATGATAATAAGCATGATTAATTATATAAATTGGTATTTTGAAAATGTTAATTTGGTTAATTAATCATGGCTATACACTTTGATTAATTTAATTGTGAAATTTGGAATATTGTAATTAAATTAATTGGGCTTAATTTGGAATTGGGCTTATAAAGTTGTATTTGGGCTTAATGGGCTTGGTTGGGCCAAGTTTGGTTTAGGTTAATTGGTTGGATCCAATTGGGCCCAAAACCATAACCATAAAGTTCAAATATAATTAAATGGACCTTTAATTTTAATTGGGCCTAATGGGCCTAAATTGGTTTCTTGGCAAATAAGGGTGATTCCTTAAATGGGCTTTGGTATTTGGG
This sequence comes from Zanthoxylum bungeanum, assembly GCA_019454045.1. Classification (NCBI taxonomy): domain Eukaryota; kingdom Viridiplantae; phylum Streptophyta; class Magnoliopsida; order Sapindales; family Rutaceae; genus Zanthoxylum; species Zanthoxylum bungeanum. Next base: position 376,878 of record SKCR01029764.1, read on the forward strand.
TTTGACCCATATTGATCAAAGTCCATGCCTTAAGAAATTAATTGAAAGCTCATTGGACTTTAATTAAATTGACATTGGATGTTAATTGGGCTTTGAGACCCGTATAGATTAGATTTAGAATCTAAGTCGCTAAAGGCACATTAATAAAGTGTAATTATTTAATTTGGAATTAAATATAGAATTAATATTAAATACAAATTAAATTAGATTTAATGTTGTAGTTTAATATAATTCGAGAATTCGTACTTTGAGTACTTATTCTTAAAACGAGTCGGACTCGCGCAAAATCAAATCGTTGTTTGAACATTGGATGGTCATTAATTTCAGATTAATTAATTGGATTAGATTGATTGATAACTTGCTTTGTGTGAATACATGGATGTGATGTATGAATAATGTATATCGGATGGATATTAGATGGGTGAGGGCAATTTTGGAAATTGTTGTAATAAATTTAGAATTTATTAAATTGGACCTGCGTGTCCAGCCTATTACCCCTTGACTCTTTGTATTTCTCTTCTCACCTATTCCCCTCAATGTAAATGAGGTTTCTTTAAAAGTGTTGTGTAATTGGGTAGAAGTAAGATTTGTGCTAGCGGGAGAGAGAAAATGGAGAGATTTGTTCTAGGAACAAGTAGTTTTAAATATTCATCCGCATATCATTATTAATTTATTTACGCGCCTTATTATGTTTTTAGAATGCATGTTTAAGGGTGTATGATGAGACCTTAACAAAGATAATTAATTGGTTGCCAATTACGTGAAAAACCCTCAACATATATTAATCGTTTTCCTTCCATTGAGTGATTCTTACTCAAGATCCAAGATTGGCACTGGTTTGTTGGCCAAAGTCAAGGCCTTTGTCCATCGCGGATGTGTTTGAATCATGAAGGCTTTGTTCCATATCGCATGTCTTGTCCAAGTTCTGATTTGTTGGCCAAAGTCAAGATCACTTCTTGTCCATCGACATCGATTATGAAGCTTTCCAAAGTCAATGGGTTCCGCTTAACTGGAATCATTAATTTTGTTGTGCCAAAGCCAAGACTTAATTGATTCAAAGGAAAAAGGTTAGGGAATATATTGGATATATTGGCATATATAAGATATATGTTTCGGACTTGGATGTCCACCTACTGGATCTAGGAATTGGATGAGATCCAATTGATCTTAGAGATCTACCTAGTTAAATATCATACAACTTGTTGGCCAAAGTCAAGGTTGTGTGTTATTTAACGGGATCCTAACCCACTAGGAAACAAGGTTTCCCGAGTACTCAACAGATGGTTAGAGGCTCGCCGAAAAATAGTGGGAGGCAAATATTAAATTTACAAATTCGTTTAGATACTTGCCAATACGCCCTCATTTCAAATTTTCGTCTATACTTAAATATTTATCACTTGGACTAATATTTAATCGTTGTTTTAATTAAATAGCTGGACTGTATTCAAACTACTTCAAATTATAGTTGATTATATAATTGGATTATAGTAATCAATATATTTGAATTTAAATAATTAAGTTATAGTTGATTATATAGTTAGACTATAGTAATCATTATATTAAATAATACCTAAAATCGTTGATTGGATAGTTGGACTATAGCAATCTAGATAACTGAAAGATTAGTGTTTAAAACATAATCCTGGGAGAAAATGTCATTAAATGGCTTTAATTTTCAGATTGGGAATAAAAACTTCAGGATAGTCCTGGAAACTAAGAAGTTACTTTATTTGATAGAGAAACCTCTTGGGCCTAAGCCCAGAGTTGAGCAAATAGTAGAACATGATCTTTGGAAGATTCATGTGATGATAACTTTAGTGCTCAATCCTTTATGCTAGTTGCAATGACACTTTAATTCCGTCGTCAGAGTTAAGGATTAGATCCTTGTACCATGATGATGAAATTAAAGATTTTCATAGATCTATTCTTAGATCTTAGAAGTATAAATTGCATAAGAAGCTCTTAAGCTCGCGTATGTCAGAGGGCACATCTGTTGAGCACTAGGTGTCACAGATTATTGCTGATATCGATCAGCTAGGTTAGCTAGGCATTACCTACGTGACCGAGACTACCAAAGATTTGATCTTATAGTCTCTACCCGAAAGCTGGGGCAGGTTCATTTTGAATCAAGAGTAAACTCTTGGAGAGTTGATGGCTATGCTCTAGGAGGCACAACCAGAGCTTCTAAAAGGGGCAAAAGAAAAATCATCACAGTCTTCTGGGAAGACAAAAGACATAAACCAAGATTTCTGCCTAAACTGTGGCAAATGGGGTCACTAAAGCGTGACTGCCGTATGGACAAGACAAACATGAAGGAAGTAAAAGCGGGGCAAGGCTCCAGCTTTAAGTATGTTTGTCATAAACATGTTCACTATTAGTTTCAAAATTGGATTTTGATACTAGATGTGGTACATAATATATTTACTGATGTGCAGAGTCTGCTGATAAGCAGGATCCTGACTTCAGTTGAGATTTAACCTACGAATCGAAAACGGGACGAGAGTCGCTATTTTAACCGTAGAAACCTAAGTTTAGGAACTACCATTCAGATGTGTACTTAAATTAGGAAACTGTTATAATGTACCTAGTTTGACTAGAAACATTATCTCTATATCAGAGTATAACTCGTTGCGGGTATACCTTTATATTATAGAACACTAAAGTGTTTCATTTTATAAAGATGATATTGAGATACACACATTAGATGTGAAGAACAATATTATATTTTGAATATAAATGAATCTCAAACATATAACATGACAAACTAATAGCTTAAACCTGATTTAATCAGATGAGACTTATTTGTGGCATTGTTGTCTAGGACACATTTAACAAGACTCGTATATCCACACTTTTGAAGAGTGGATACTAGGACGAATTTGATTCTATTCAAATAATGTCTACGAATCTAGTTTATTAGGCAAAGTACCTAAAACACCTTTTACTTGGTAAAAGTACAAGTGCCACCGATCTGTTAGTCCTCATTCATAGTGACGTAAGTGGGCCCATATCTAGCTAGGCTAGAGGTGGATATGAACACTTCGTAACCTTTATGGATGTGACATCGCGTTATGGTTATGTGTTTCTTTTGAAACACAAATCAAAAAATTTTAGAGTTTCGACACGAAGTAGACAGACAGATCGGCTAAAGTATTAAACCGTCACGGTTAGACCGTGATGAAAATACTTAAGGAATAAGTTTCTCGAACACCTAAAAGAGTATAGTATTCTTTCACAAAGGACTCCTCCCGGAACACCTCAATTGAGCGGTGTGTCCGAACAGAGAAACCGAACCTTGTTGGACATAGTAAGGTTAATCATGAGTCACTCTGAGCTACCATTTCCTTCAAGGGATACGCATTAAACAGTGCAAAACTTATTTTGAATAAGGTTCCATAAAAATCTGTTAGACATACTTCATATTAGATATGAACATGAAAGAAACTGGGTTTTCTCATTCCTGAAGATTTGGGAATGCTAGGCATATGTTTGGATGATAACAAACTAGAACCCAAATCGGATAAGTGCCTAATTTGTAGGTTAACCTAGGGTAACCAAAGTATAGTACTTATACAACTCACAAGAGAACAATTTAATTGTTGCTCGCCATGCGGTTTTCCTAAGAGCAATACCTATATGCAGTGGTAAGTGGGAGGAAAATAAAACTCGATGAAAATCAGAGTAATATTATTCCAGGCACTGATTCCTTAATGGAATTTAAACAGTTCATCAGGGATGAAATTGTACCACAATCTTCGAATACACAAGAACTGCATTAGTCGGAGAGAGTCAGAAAACAACCTGGGAGGTATGGGTTTCTGATTTCACCTCATAAAGATGTCAATCTTATTGAGGAACACGAACTGACTACGTATGAAGAAGTGATACAAGGTATCGACTCCCTATTATGACAAAGTGCCATAAAGTCTGAAATGGATTCCATGTATACCGACCAAGTTTAGACATTATTTGTTGTACCGGAAGGCATTGTGCCTGTTGGTACTGTATGAGTCTTCAAGGAAGACATACATGGATGGCAACATACCAACGTACAAAGCTAGGCTTGTAGCGAAAAGGTATCGTTATCAATATTGTGTCGATTACGATGAAACCTTTTATCCATTGCCATGGTTAAATCCATTTGGATAATGCTTGCCAATGCTGCATGTTTCATTTATGAAATATGGCAGCAGAACATCAAAATCGCTTTCCTTAAACGAAAACCTTTTGGAGGATGTTGACAACATCCTAACGATTTTATCGTACCAAAACGAGCAAACAAGGTTTGCAAGTTAATTCGATCCATTGATGGATTGAAGCAAACATTGAGTTCTTGGAACTATAGTTTTGATGTAATCATAATGGTATATGGTTTAATTCAAAACGATAATAATTCTTGTGTATATAAGAGGGTTAGTGGGAGCGCACTGACAGTGAATGTCCTATACAATGATGATATGTCATTTCTTGGAAATGATATTCCCATAATACAATGGTGAAAGCTTGGCTTTCATGAAAAATTCTCCATAGAATTATTGGGAGAGACAACCTTTATTCAAGGAATAAAGATCTACTGGGATATATCTAAAAGTTGTTGGCACTCTCCAAGAACCCGTACATTGAAAGATATGTACATGACCTGGTGTCTCATATGCTTTGAGCATATGGAGTCGCAATCAGGCCAATCCAAGTGATAGTCACTGGATTGATGTTAAGAACATCCTTACGTGTCTTAGATGAACTAAGGATGCTTTCTTATACTATGGAGAATGAGAACTTGAAGTGATTGGGTTAACTGGTGCAAGTTTCCTAACCGAAAAATACGACTATAAGTCGTAATAACGGTACTATATAGTTTGAATAACGGAACAGTGAGCTGGAAATCTTCCAAGCAAGATACTCTTACCGTATAAGCAATAAAAGCGGAATATTGCTGCAGCTGAAGCAGTAATAGAAGCCATTTGGATCTTAATAATCCTAATTGGATTAGGAGTAATTCTGTTAGCAGCTGAGCTAGGCTACAGCACAGGCTAAAGAATTATTGGTCTCATCAACGATCCAAGTATATACTTCAACTATTCATCTGATTCGTTCGGATCATACATCGTGGCGATGTGATGATCGAATAAATCGCATTAGATGATAACTTTCCAAATCCGCTGACGAAAGTATTTTCTCAGCAGAAGTTTGAGCGAACCGTACTTAGTTCAAGTGTAAGACACTTGAGTGATTGGCTATAGGCCATGTGGGAGATCGTTGGACAATTATGACCCATAGCATCACTATTTGTACAGAACATGGTGTTGTTGTACAAACTAACTATGTGACAAAGGAAATTGCTCTTTTATCATTTGTAATTAGATTACCGGGATATATAAATGATAAAAGTCTGTATGATTAGTTCCGGATTGATAAGATATGAGACAGTATCAATCCATGAAGGTTTAATCATTAAAACATCCCTAGTTGGAGTATTATTGAGATTGGACATCGATAATGCGGAATAGACTAGTATTGCACTTGTGCGTGTTATGGGAGCATAACGACATAGTTCTCATATATTTGGGTATTGGATACTCATGCAAGTGTAATAGGAAGTTGTGTTTACCGATGGTACCGAAACAGCTTCGCTCTGGATAGATCCCTCAGAATTCCATTGGTAGTATGACTATGTGTCTATGGAAGTTCGAATCAGGGTAGGTGTATTTGGTCTTAACCTGAGACTTGCACCGCTAATACTTGCGACAATCAATATACTTTGGTTTTGGTCGTCTAGGGCTTTAACCGGTTCTGTGTACGCCTCTTCTGGGTATATTGAGAATCGTAGTGTATTGGGTGTGATGTCGAGATGGAAGTATCACTTCAGTCATAGTGGAGATGATGATCACGTAGGTTACGGAACTGATGCTCTTATATGCTGCAGCTATCGGGATATTATGACTAGGTTATGTTTATCCGATTATAGAGACTAGTTACCAGAGATCCGATATGTGCTTCGTACGGGGCAGACACAATTCCAGTCTCAGGCCTTGCACGTGACATCCGATACTGGATCGCAAAACGCAATACTACGTATACTACGCCTGATATAGATTATATTCCTTTAAGAATATTTCTGGAGAATTGGGTAGGCACGGTGCTTTGCTAGAAGCCAACCATGTCTTATAAATCGGTAAAAACGTAGTACTAGATACGTACGTGTTCGGATAGTCCGACGACCGGATTTACTGCCAACATATCCGGGGATCTCATGGGTCGCTTCCCGAAGATTCACCGATGACGTATGACTCGCACATAATTAATATGGGATTAATTAGTAGAGAGAGAAAATTAATCTAGTATTAATTACAGAGTTATTTTATCTGGGATAAAATATTATTTAAAAGAGAGAGAACGATTAATTTGAAATTAATCGATAAAATAATATATTCGATATATTATACGAAATTAGATTTCGACGTGGAATTAAATTTAGAATTTAATTCGGGCGAACGAGTTAATTTAGAATTTATTCGCTAGCGACGTGAATAGTAATTTTGCTAGGCATAATTATTTAATTAAATTTGATTTAATTACGTCGCAACGGAAAATTCGTTAATTCAGAATTAGCGAACCCGAGCCCGGGAGTGTTTGCGGGCCCACTCGCATTTCGAATTCAAGTGCGGCCCACAAGTCACATCAAACGTCACATCATTAGTCATTCAAGTGATGGATGTCTTGTCACTTTGAGTGATGTGATGTCTAGTCACTTTTGAGTGATGTGAGTTGTTGAGGGCATTAATTGCCATTTTCGCTCCAAAATTTGTTTGACTTTTTGAAAGGCATATACCAAATTTTGGAAATCAATTTTTTTGGTAATTGTTTTGGAAACATAAATCAACTCATCATACTTCTCTCCTCTCCCTCTCCATTCGGCCTTGGGCCATTTTCTCTCAAAAATTCCTTCAATGCCGTGAGCAAGGAGAAACTTTAGAGGAAATTTTGTGGCAAAATTTCCAAGTGCTAGCACACTAAAGAGTCATCCAAAGGTGATAGGGAAACAAACCCTTGAGCATGAAATCTCAAATAAAAGCTTGAAGCTTGAAGAACACAAATGGAGCACAATGAGGACCATTACCATCAGCTTCAATGGTGGAGCAGAAAATTTTTATTGTTCCCCGCATCGCATATCCGATCAAAGTGGGTATTCTGCAACTTAACTTTGTCGTATTCACACTTTTAAATGCATAAATTGATCTTGGTTTGACCTAGAAAACCCAACAAGTCCCACATCGAAATTTCGAGGAATCTTCCGAATATCTCAAATGCCATTTTATAAGCACGTATTTTAAGGCATGGTGGCTGATTTTTGTGATAAAATGAGTGGTTGAGATTTTGCCACATGTCCCATTTCTAGTCTCTTCTCGAAATTACTGTAACAGTTACGAAAATTATAATTTTTGACCTACTTTGGGTTCGAATTTGGAAAAATATTCAGCACGGACATTGTAGCTCTCGATCTCAGATTTCCGGTGATATAAAGTTCATAAAAATAAGATATCGTATGAAAAACTTACGATCCAATTACTAAAAGCTATTCGAGGTGGAACTAAACTAAGTCCCGCATCGAAATTTCGAGGAATCTTCCGAATATCTCAAATGCCATTTTATAAGCACGTACTTGCTCGAACATGATTTATATCAAGTATTATGCCTCCGAATCGTAATAGTAGTCAGGCTCTGGTACTATACAAGTCGTCAGATTCACCGGATGTTACAGGTTGGGGTGTCGATTCCTTAGAGAGATGGTTATAAGGAACTAATTCACTTAAAGATAACGTTGGCAATAACTTAATTAAACGAAAGGATTTAATTGGTAATGTAAATTAAAGGTTACAAAAATACTTAAGAATTATCAATAGAGAAGAGCAGGAAAGTGTCGGGAATCCCTCTTATATCAAATTTCTATATTCAGTAATTGATTCCTTTTATTACTTAATTGAAGGTTTCACATCCCGAACCAATAATCGAAAGAAATTTGAATAAAAAACATATTAAATTCTAAGGTAACTGTTGAATTGCTTTCTCTATGTTAACAGCACACAATGTTATCGTTATGACCTATCTAAGATCAATAATATACCCTCAGGCAATACTGCAGCAGAAGATCAACTCATAAAACAACATTACCAGTCACAACTGGGTTCCTCAATCACACATAGAAGAAACATGACTATTCGTATATGCAAGTTGGTAAAACACAATCTCTGGATTATAAATCAAAAGATAATAAGGAACAACAAGATGTCAATTGTATTAAACGTTGAAGAACATTCAAGAATCCAAAACATGAATATAAGAACTTATTTACAAGAGTTCATCCTTAGTTTTGCCTAGGAGATTAGTTCTCTATAGAAGAAAGAGATATAGCCTGGATAGATCGGATGAGCATCATGTATGGCATGAAGCTTCCTCGTTCTTCTCTCTCAAATATGTGACTTCAACTCATTGTTGTGTGTTTTCTCTTTGTTTTTCTCTTCTCTTTAGGGTTTGGACGAACTTGGGTTTATATAGGGAAATCCCGGAGTCCATATATGCGTGAAACACGTCCGAATCAAGTTTATGGGACATTACCGAGGCGCCGTGGTGTCGGAAAGTGGCACCACGGTGCCCAACTCTCGAGCACATTGTATGGGAAGAAGTTGTAGATGCACCGCGGCACTAGAAAGTGGGTGCTGCGGCGCTAATGCCTTTCTCTGGTACTGCATTTTCTGTGTTTCCGCTCTTCCCGCGTGCTTTTGATGCGTCCGTAAGGTGCTGAAACATGTGTAATTGCTCCAAGATTCATGTTCCATTGCTTCATAATAATGAAACATAAAATAAACTATAATTAAGATCAAATACATGATAATCAAGCAGAATTAGCGATGTTCAAAGTACATTTTCATGCACTTATCACAACCTCCAACCAGCTTATTGCTAGTCCTTAGCAATTCAAGCGCAAAAAGAAAATAAGTGCTAAACTAAATTAAAAAGAAATAAATAAATAAAACTATCATCTAAGCCACTTTCGTAGGGATCACGATTGCATTTAGCGTATTCAATAAGCATTTAAACCCCTAGGTGGCTCTAGTGGACGAGTTAAAGTCTCGTGAGGGCTTACGGCGACGACACCCACAAACGTCATTCAAAACACATGCACACATTCGAAATGAAATAGTCACAATAGTTACACATATTGTTGTCCTCAAAGAATGCCTAGTAATGAAATTAGAGAACATTAAAAGTACTCAAAGCAACTCAAATCCAAGTCCTTGAATAAATCATCTAAGCCAGACTCACATTGTGTGTGTGTAATGGTTCATTCACACATCGACTCCTAGGTAAGACAACTCAGTGATTTCGTTTAAAAATTGGGATCTGATGGTCAAACCAACCTAGATAACTCAAATGTGCTATGTAATTGTCTTTCGTTGCACAGTATGGTATGTTGTTTCTTTTTCTTCTTTCAAAAGCTCATTTTTTCAACACACCTACCCTTTAAGGTAGCATTTCTCCTCATGGTGGTCCTCACACTCACCCATGGGCAGCTTTACGATTATCGGTTATATGTGCTTTACTTTCTTTTTTTTTTCTTTTTTTTCTTTCAAAACTTTTTGCTTTATTATTTTTTTAACCATACCATACATCATAACACTAGCAAATCAGGATAGACATCTAAGCAAACGGTCATTCGTCGACATGTAATTTCTTCAACTAGTCAATTTGCCAACTACCTAGGTTTTCACTGCTAAAAACCTCTAGTTAAGTGCTTAAGAGTCTAACCTAGATCAAATACTCAAGACATCATATAAAAGTACATTAAAGAACTTATCCTTTCTAAGTTTGCATCCTAAAGCAAACAATATTTATCATTGGATTCATGTTTTACTATTAAAGACTAAAAACTAACAATTTTTTCTTACAATAGGTACATGCATACACTCTCACATTTAAAACTTGCATTGTCCTCAATATAAGATAAATATAAAGAAAAAGGAGTGAGAAACAACACTACCAGGCATGGAGTTGATCAGGTTACTGCTGGTGAGACTTTAGTTGTGTGGGCTGTGTGGGTTGTACTAACACCTGCATAAATACTCATGCAAATAATAAACATGCAATTAACATACAATAAAATAAAACTGAAGTAAAGAAAACAAAATAAACAAAATAAATATTGATGCAAGGGTTGCCTCCTGCTAGCGCTAAGTTTAATGTCATCAGCCAGACGTAATCACCCAAGTAGTCATGGTGGCTTCCATTTAGCGGACCAAATAGTCTCATGTTCTTTCTACTTTTGTAGACACTTGTGATTAAAGCATGAAAGAGAATTTTTGTCTGGCTGTTGCAGTTTATCCATGGATCCCCCAAGGTCTGCTAATGGTTGAAATTTGAGGCTGCACATATGGAAAAATTGGCTTAACCTCCTTTTTAACTTTCCAGGGATCATCTTCAAGTGAGCTCTAACTCTCATTTTCCTCTTTTTATAGTTCTTTGGAATCGGTTCCAGTTCGGGAGGGTTAGATTCATGTGGTGTAGAGCCTGTTTCCGGTAAGACTGTGTCTATCAGGTATGTGTACTGACTCTCATCATCATCTCGTGGTTGTTTCTCAACATGAAAAATATTCACTTCCAGTGTCATATTCCCAAATGATATCTTCATGAGACTGTTCATGAAATTGATAAGGGCATTAGCTGCAGCAAGAAAATGTATACCGAAGATAAGTGGAATTTTTGACTCAGTGTTAACCACAAATTGAGTATCTAAAATCAAAAAATCAACAGGATATTAGAAGTTATCGATTTGATGTAAAATATCCTCAACTACTCTCTGCAATATTTTGATAGAGCGATCAGTTAACTGTAAAACCATAGATATAGGTTTAATCTCTCAAAGTCCTAGCTGTATATAGATAGAATATGGCATAAGATTAACACTAGCACATAAATCTAATAAAGCTTGATCAAAATCGTATGTGCCAATATGGCAAGCAATAGTGGGGCATCCCAGATCTTTATATTTTGGTGGGGCCTTATTTCAATTACTGCACTTGCTTGCTCTGTCAAGAATGTAATCTTTTTCACATGATGTTTTCTTTTCATGGTGCATAGATCCTTCAAAACCTTCGCATATGTGGGAACCTGTTTGATCACATGTACCAAAGGAAGGTTAATCTTTACTTGCTTTAAATATTCTAGGATCTCACCATTAGGGTCTGTAGCTCTCGCAGTAGGCCTAAGAGCTTGATGGAATGATACTCGAACTGGGATATGTGGCATTTGTTCTTCTTGAGGAATATTTACACTACTATCTTTAGTGGCACCTATAATGTTGGAGGTGTCCTGCATCCCTACCTCTTTACCACTCATAGTGATTATGGCATTAACACCTTTTACGTTGGATGCCAGACTGTGCCATGTGTTGCCATTACGGATTTGGTTGAGCTTGAGATGGAAACTTTCATTGTTCTTGCACACTCAAGACATTAGTCAACTTAGAGACTTGACTTTTAATCTCCTTATTGTCTTCAAATACTGAGTTATCAATGATTCAAACCTTTGATTAGTTTTGCTCTGGGCCTCTATAAATGCATGCATAGTGTCTTCTAAGGAATTTCTAGGAATGGCATGTGTGTGATACTGGGGGGCACTGTAACCTTTAGGTTATGGTGTCTGACTAGGCTGATGAGACTTATATTTCCAACTAAAATTGGGATGGTTCCTCCAACTCGGATTATAAGTGTCTGAATAAGGCGTATATAGCTTCTTGTACATCCCTAAGGTATTGCATTGTTCCTCATATGTTTCCCTCATCTCACCATATACAGGACACTCTTGGGCCATATGGTCAATCCTCTTACACACATAACATACCCCTTGAGATTCTAACTGGGCTACCGCATGCATAGTCTTGCTATCTTTGGCTTTTAAGGCTCCTATCTCTCTAGATAATAGCTCAGTTTGTGCTTTAAGACTATCATCTTCCCTAAAGTGGTGTATGCTTTCGCTAGAAGGAGTGAGACGTGTCCTATCAGTGCTATCTATGGCATTGGGTCCAGTCCAAGTGTGAGATTTTTTGGCTAGGTCATTTAAATACTCTAGTGCGTCATCAAGGTCTTTTCGTATAAACTCACCATTGCACATCGTCCCAACTCTCATACCCATGGTGAGGACAACTAGCTAACATCTCTTTAAACCTCTCTCAAGTTTGATAAATGGTTTCAATGTCTTTTTGGGAGAGGTTAGAGATCTGTCTTTTCAGGGCATTAGTCTTATGGTATAAGAAGTATTTATTAAAGAATGCCCCTGTCATTTCACCTCATGATCCAATCGAATGAGGTCTTTAAAGAGTACAACCAGCTTTTAGCTCTATCTTTAAGGGCAAAAGGGAAGAACTTAAGTCTAATTGTGCTGTATTCCCGAATCGGTCATGAAAGGTTGCTACAACCTCTTCAAATTCCCTAATGTGCATATAAGGGTTCTCATTCTCCAAACCATGAAAGGTTGGGAGATACTGTATCATTCCAGGTTTAAAGTCTATATGTGGCACATTAGGAGGAAACATTATGCATGATGGTGTAGCTGTGCGAGTGGGGTGGATATACTCCTCAAGAGTCCTAATGGGTGGTCTCTCATACTCACTCATGTAGTGTATGCTAGATGTAGATGGTGTGACAAAAAGATTCTCAAATAGATTTTCTAAATCTGAATCTTCCTCTTTAATTCTAACAAATATACCCAACTGATCCCTAAGTCTAGGCATGCACTCAAAACAAAATAATACGAGAAACATGAATAAAAGAAACTAAACTAAAAATAAAAATCCAATACTAAAACTGAAATTGGAATAAAATAACCAAGTAAAAAAATAAAAATAAAAAGATGAAACGAAGTTACCGCTTTGTTGTTGACCAAGCAAACTTGCTCATGTTGATTGTAAATTGTCTCCCCGGTAACGGCACCGAAATTTGATTACGCCCAAAAAGTACTTGTGATTATTGCAGTATAGTTGGGGTGTCGATTCCTCAAAGAGATGGTTACAAGGAACTAATTCACTTAAAGAAAATGTTAGCAATAACTTAATTAAACGAAAGGATTTAATTGGTAATGTCAATTGAAGGTTACGAAAAACACTTAAGAATTATCAATATAGAAGAGCAGCAAAGCGTCGGGAATCCATCTTGTATCAAATTCATATATTCAGTAATTGATTCATTTTATTACTCAATTGAAGGTTTCACATCCCAAACCAACAATCGAAAGATATTTAAATAAAAAACATAATAAATTCTAAGGTAACTGTTGAATTGCTTTCTCTATGTTAACAGCACACAATGTTATCATTATGACCTATCTAACATCGACAATATACCCTCAGGCAATACTACAGCAGAAGATCAAATCATAAAACAACATTACCAGTCATAACTTGGTTCCCTAATCACACATAGAAAAGCATGACTATTCCTATATGCATGTTGGTAAAACAAAATCTCTGGATTATAAATCAAAAGATAATAACGAACAACAAGATATCAATTGTATTAAACGTTGAAGAACATTCAGGAATAAAAAACAAGAATATAAGAACTTAATTATAAGAGTTCATCATTAGCTTTGCCTAGGAGATTAGCTCTCCAAAGAAGAAAGAGATACAACCCGAATAGATCGGAGGAGCATCCTGTCTGGCATGAAACTTCCTCGTTATTCTCTCTCAAATATGTGACTTCAACTCCTTGTTGTGTGTTTTCTCTCTGTTTTTCTCATCTCTTTAGGGTTTGGACGAACTTGGGTTAATATAGGGAAGTCCCGGAGTCCATATATGTATGAAACACATCCGAATTAAGTTTCCAGGACATTACTGAGGCGCTGCGGCGCCCAACTCTCGGGCAAATTGTATGGGAAGAAGTTGTGGAGGTGTCGTGGTGCTAGAAAGTGGGCGCCGCAACGCCAGTGCCTTTCTCTAGTGTTGCATTTTCTGTGTTTCCGCCAATGTTCTAAAACGCGCTAGGCGCTAGTCGGGCAGCGACCCAGCGCTAGGCGGGGCCTAGACAATTAATCGGCAGATAGTTAAAAATATAATATTTTCCAACATCATAATTCATAAATAATCCAAATGAAATAAATTCAATCAAAATGTAATAAACATAAAACCATTAATCAAACTTATTCAACCACATAATGATATAAAATATCATTTAATTAAGTTCATGTTCATCATCCTTTAACAAAGTTAAACTACACTAAATATCTAATTCTTCATCTAATTCAATCTCATCATCTTTAGGTTCTTCATCAGAATCAAAATCATCTTCATCAAGTTCTCTCTATTCAAAATTTCTAGCACTTTTTCGAGGTTGTAATATGTCATCGGCCCGAGATGCTTCTCCAACCATCCTCCAAGTAAGCCCCGAACCAGGCTCTACTTCTTCATCATCACCAGAGTCACCACCCTCAACAATCCATCCTTATGCATTAGTAGCATCTTTGGCTTATAATACATCCACTTTCAAATCATTCTCCCTTTTGCTCTTGTTCTTCAACTTGGCATTAAAGGAAACATAGACAAGATTGTTTAATCGATTCACATCTAGTCTATTCCTTTTCTTCGTGTGAATCTACATAAATAATTTAAATAAATCAATTAATATTAATAATTTGGATATAAAATAATAAAAAATTTAGCTAATGTTAAATATTTACCCCCTCAAAAGTGCTTCAATTTCGTTCGCACCCGGATGAACTAGTGCTTAATGATAGTATCCCTTTTTGCCATTTTTAGCAAGTTCGGTGTATGATGTCCATATGTACGCCACCATGAAACTACAAATGAACATAAATAGTTTGAATGAAATATAAGATTTTTATATATTTTGCAAAATAATTCAAATGAATACTTTGTTTTTAATTTTACCTGGATTAAAAATATCAATGGATACCCGACATGCTTTGACCTCCACTTCTTTACCAAAAGCTTCTTCTTTTGCCTTGTACGAAGCCAACTCCTCATTTATCACCTTACTCTACATGTCAATGTCATTGGGGAAGAAAGCCTCCACAACCGTAAATACTGCATCCATTACTTTCACATCGTACTCAATACTTGAATCCTTATAGTAGTAGTAAGGATTTAAAAGATAAGCAACACAATGTAATGGAGTATCAAGCCACCCTTCAATTTTACTATCAATAATCTCCAAGATTGGCCGATAATTACTCTCAATATTGTTCAATGCATCATTGATCTCTTCTTTTGCAATGTTTAGCTCTCCATAAACAAACCCCATGGATGGCTTTCTATCCCCATCAACTAATCGAAGCACTCTCACCAAAGGTGCAAACACCTTCAAACATTGGGTCACCCCATTCCAAAAAGAGACACTCATCACCGTGGCAAATACAGCTTTCCCTTTAGCTTGCTTCGACCATATGCACTCATCCCATTCCGCGCTAGCAAACATGGTTCGCAAACTTTCTTTTTTCTCGATCAAACTTTGTAAGGATAAGAAAGCTGAAGCAAACCTAGTTACTCCCGGTCTGATTATGTCCCTTTGTTTTGTAAACAATCTCATCATGGATAAAGTCTTGTGATGGGCATACACGAAAATGGTGAAAGCCTTAGCACTATCAATGGTTTTCTTGTACCTTGGCAATTTCCCAATACTTTCAAGCATGAGATTTATGGTGTGAGTAGCACATGAACTCCAAAAAATATTTGGCATCTTCGCCTTCAACAACTTTTCCGCGGCCATATTGTTCGAGGCATTGTCTGTTACAACTTGAACCACATTTTTCGCCCCCACTTGTTCAATGCCCGTCATCACATACTCATAAATGTGCTTCGCAGTATGCGCCACATCAGAAATTTCCTTGGAAGAAAGGAAAGTGGTGCCTATTGTGCAATTAACACACAAATTCATTATGCTTCTCCTTTTCCTATCACTCCAAGCATCTGTCATGAAAGAACACCCGTTCTCCCTCCACTCATTCTCATGTTGTTTCAGGAAATCTTTAACACTTGCAACTTCCTCTTTCAACAATGGCTCCCTCAACTCATATTGGCTAGGACCTCTGAAACCCGGTCCAAATTGACCAACTCCTTCCATCATCCCTATCCAACTATCATTGTCAATAGCATTGAAAGGAATACCAGATTCATACACCCACTTAGCAACAAATCGCTTGACATTGTGCGTCTTTTCTTTAAAAAGCGCTTCATTAATATTTTGTTGCCGCATTGTTTTACCATCACTAGCTGATGAATCAGGAGGGGTTACCATTGTCCACCTATTCAAAGGGCCACGATGCCGAGGGGGTCTTGAATCTAACCCTTCTTCTATTTCACGAATTTCAGCTTCTTCTTCATCGCCCCCAATATTAACTCCTTGCCTTATCTCACTAACATGTCTGTCTTTTCTTTACTTTTTATTCCTTGCCTCCAAAATGGCTTATCTACACTTATCTTGATCTTCTTTACTGGACTTTGGACACTTTGCAATATTCCCCGATATATGCCCAATATGTTCTTTCATTCTATAAACTCCTCCGGAAAAATTTTTAGAACACAGCTTGCATTTCACTTTATCCGCCTCGGGTCGTATATGTTCTCACCTTCCTTATTGTAGCATGAATTTCAGGGCTTCACCGTTGTGTGACAGATCAACTTACTTAATGGCAAAATGTTCATTTCAACGGTTGTTTTTCTTTCTTCGTTATCGAAAAATGCATCTTGGATTTTGAAAAGGCCTTAGGAATACGTGAAGCCTTCATCAAATTCCTTTAATGCTCCGATCAAATGCATCAAATCACAACTACCCTCTTATCCCCATGTGCCAAGTGTGTAGGAAACGTTTTCCTTGAGCAACGGAAACGTTTTCCTTGAGCAACGGAAACGTTTTAGGCACACAAATCAGACTTGAAATTTTTTTCTACCATTCTCTTTGAGTGGCCGAATGTGACCAGGAGTAGCACTAAAATTTTGCTACTATTTTGAATATAATTTCAGCCCCAAAACAGCCCCGGAATAGTCCCCGAACAACCACACAAAAACTGGACTGTTTTAGACCCGATTTATGCCCAACGAACTGCTGAAACAACCCCTGAAATGCATGGATAGTGGCTGCGTTTTAGTTATGTTTTACACTTGAAAATAGCCCCGAAACAGCCCTAAAACAACCCTTTGTGTTTCCCAAAAAAATTGGATTAAAACAAAATCAAACTGAGCCTCGAATCTTCTTGGATGTGCTCGGCGGTGGCCAAAAATTACCCCCACTGCCGTGAGTCAATGAAGAAGGAAATAAGATGCATTATTTTGGTTCAACACCACTAAGTCTTTTGAACTATATCTCGTTACCAACAGAGGCTATTGTGGGCTAGACTCAACAAAAATTAATCCCTAAACTTTTTAGAGATTAATGTCACACACAATTTTGTTTTATTTTTCTTCTTGTTCTTGTTTTTGTTTTCTCAACAACTTGAGAGAATTTTGGAGAAGAAGAAGATGGAGGCTAGGGTCAGAAAAAAGGATTAGGAAAAAATAAAAATAATTTTACTTTTCATACTTAGGTTATTTTGTTTCCAAAATCAAACAAGTCCATTCCTATTCCACCATGCGTATTTTCGGCCAAGGGGTTTATTTTTCAATAATTTTGTAACATCCAATATTAATTTCCATAAAGAAAATATATGTTACAAAACTAATGAGTTATTACCTTTCGAAAAGGTGTAACATCCAAAATAAAGCCAAAGGTTTCCAAAACCAAAAAAATTTGGAATTCCAAATTTGACCTTACATTAAATAATTTTGGAATTCCTAATTTGACCTTACAATAAATTATATCTTATATAATTTAAAACATGTGTTTAAATATCATATATTTAATAAAACCATATATTAACTTTTAATATAAAGTTTCAAGTGTGACAAAATAATATTATTAATCATATTAATAATATTTTTACCTTTGTGAGTATATAATTGGACTATCTAATTATACTAAATCTGCTATAGTATATCAAGCTAGCACGAGGACCAAATGGACCTACGGTTACAAGTTCCAATAATCTCAAAATATTAATTAAGCTTTTAATTAAATATTCCGAATTATTAACTCTGGATTATTCCACTAAAAACCCAAAGTTGCACTCTTGTTGCCGTAAATGGTATATTAAGCCGAACCAAGTCGGTGTCCATCGATATAGTCACTACATATAGATTAACCCTTCACGAGTATCTCGTAATTAGAGCAGGGTAATAATGTCCGTTATACCACTCTAATTATTTTTACCTTAAGTACCATTGATTCTCTAATGAACAATTTATTCATAACCATTATGAATTTTAATCTTTCTATTCTTAATAGAAAGACTTGAGCGCTCTAACCGTTCAACTACCAAATCAACCCTTAAGGAAGATACTCCTCTACTTCTCGCAAGAAGGAGTGAACTCCATGTCTATGTAAAATGTCCACAGCTACACACCAGACCATGCCCCCAAAGTACATAATTATTGGTTGAGACTACTACACCGACCTCACCTTTGTAAATCAAAGGACATAGCCTGTCATGCAGGAGTTCGTAATACACTCAGGAATAAGATCAATCCATATATGACCATCTAGTAGATCGAAATGAATTTCTTTATTTAATAGATATTATAAGAAAGTCATTTCTATCTGGGTCTAGTCCTATATGATCACATCATACAAGCTTAATTATTATAACATATAATGAAATTAAAATTATATATATTATTTAAAAAATAAAAAATTAATAATATTTATTTTAAGAAATTAAACTACTCTATTAAGATAGTGACCTCCTCTGAGAAGCCGGAAGATAGAGAAGTAGCCACTGCCACCTTTCGACCAATGCCAAGCCTAATGTTGTAGATGTGATGTTCTGAAACACCTGATGTGAAAGCTCTTTATCAGGCAAAGACTGATTGCCCTACTTGAGGTTCTGTGTCTAGATCTCTACCATGTTTTCCTACATTTTAAGATTATTTGTTAGTGGAAAATATAAATTTTTTTCATAATTTATGTAAGTAAACACTCATAGCACTCTCGGGCGGCATTTTTCACCCAACCTTTATTTCGAGTGCCGTGGGTGAGTTGGAAAAAATCTGACATCGGAAGGGGCTGCAACACCTCTCCCGTGTTGCTTTGCTACAGACGAAAAATATTAACTAGTAATTAAATATTATTAAAATAAATTTAAGTAAATTTATAATCACTTACTTCAGAGTGTTCATCATGATGCACGGAAAAAGGCTTGGAGCCTCCAACATGGTTGAACCACAGATTATCCTTGTTTACCTTGTTTCAATCATTCAGAGCAGTCAAATGAACATCGAACCACTCTTACACAAAACAAAAAACACAACAATAAATCTTCATTTAAAAAAATTAAAAACTAAAATCGATGCTTAAAATGATACTTACTTATAATATCATGAATAATCGGCGGTGCATCCGCTCCGGTATCTTCGTCCAGCACGTGTACTACTGGGGATGTCACACCGCGTAATAGTTCCAATTGCATTGGTGAACTTTGGATTATGGTGGCCTAACTATTTCTTTCCATCATTGGATATGTGTATCGATATCTATTTGTGGGCCTTCATGTGACAACCTTAATTACAATCGAAATCATATTTAAAAAAAAATAACCACAACCAAAGCATATAAAAATAATTGACCTCGAATTTTTAGGGTTACTGTTGTTGCTGAATTATTCATTTGAGAGAGTGAAGATGAAGATTTTTCTGGTGTAATTATAAAAAACTTTTAGCGACGCCAAGTCAATCGACGCTAAATATACCGCTGACAACTGCGAATTTTTTCACACCTCGGCCACAACTCTATATCTAAAGAATTCAACATCTTATAAAAATTCTAAGTAGAAGGATTACGAGATTCCTCCAGATTATCTGTCTAAGAACTAGACCCAATTACATAAAAACAAATATGGTCATCATTAATTAAGTTAAGGTCAACAACATTGATATGGATGTGTGGCTTTAATGATATGAATTTATGGCTTCTACTTCCATCACCGTTGGCGTATTGTATGTGAACTGCTTGAATGCACTATATGTAAGAGTTTCCCCATGCTGATCCCATATATAATAATCTGAAACAAATCTCATTTTCACCAAATGTAACTTAACTTCCTCACTTTCTCTAAACTTTTGAAGATGACACACTTTGCAAGTGTTGGGGTTTTCTAAAAAACGCAGGCGGAAACGATGGGTTCGGGCGAAATCATAACTTTAAAATTTTTTAAACTTATCGAATAAATTATTCAATATCCCATATGAATAATTCATTTATATTTCACTTAAACATATTTATTCGATATCAATTAACGACATAAATAATTTAGAAACACCACGAAACATTTACGAAAATATTTTTCTGTAAAATGACATAAAACACTTTTTTTTTCCGAACTGACCAGCCAATACACACGAGGGTTACCCAGGTCAGCCCCAATAGTACTTGGGCAGTTCATGGGCTGCCCGAGCAGTGACCAACTCATAGTTTGGACAGTCGTCTCCCGGTAATCCCGAAACTCACCGGTAAATCCATTTTTCTCTATTTTCATATATTTTCACTCCGAAATA